>JARHVA010000736.1:2317500-2917500 GCA_037957365.1 Torreya grandis | reverse complement strand
AAGCTATTTCCTAGATTGTCTCCCAAGTCTTTCTAATAGATGTTGTAGAGAGTTATCCTGGGAGGTGTTGAATCATCAGAAGTGGTTAGAAGGATACTTTATTGAGATTTAGAAATTTAGTTTAAAATATTATCTAGCTTTAATGGCTTCATTTAGAAGGATGCACATACCTCTATAGAATATTTCCAAATTTCAAGTGAGGTTAATAGTGGTTCCTCCTCAATAATCTAAATTTATTTTTCTAAAAGGTATTCAAGTACACTTTCTTATTGTGACTTACTAGTACTTATATTTTTTTAGGGTATTTGGAATGTATCTTCCCTTTGAATCTATTTGTCTATTCATGAATTTATTTGATTAATGAGAAGTTTTTATTAGCTAAATGTCAATTTAAGATATTATATCCCACTAAAACCTATAAAATCCCCAAAAATGATGCCAAAAAATGATGAGGGCTATTATGTCCTCTTCATTTAATCAGTTAAGTTTAGTCATTATCATATAAAACTATAGTTGATGTCAAATGATAATCAATAGTAAGGTATGTAAAAGGGTAACTAATAGTTATTTATTTAGGGGGAGTTATGGATCATTTACTCCTCAAGTTATAATCTAATTTATTAAATTGAAATTTAACCTATTACTTGTGTGAAAAAGATCTTTCTGAATTAAAAATACTTTAAAGGAAATCATACTTATTGGAATTTAAATTGCTTAGAAAGAAACACACTTCTAGTATATTTTAAGAAATGTAAATTGTATGAGAATAAACACAATTAATCTATTTTATCTCAAAGGGAAATTATTTTAAATTAGATTTGTTTAGACCACACATATTGACATAGTCCTCTAGGTGAGACACAAAAGATAACATTTTACATAAAAGAATTAATGGAAATATTTAAAACACACAATAATATGAAATGAACATATAAATACCAAACATAGATCCTAATTATTTGGTTGAGTGGGTCCTTGATCTCCCTTAGAATAGGATTAAAACACATCTAGATTTGTATAAACTTAAGAAAATAAATTTCTCAATATTTCAACAAATGTTCACAATGTTGGAAATGAAAAGTCACAACTGATCTTACTATTCTTATGTTTGTCTCTATTCTCTACTCTTACTACTAATCTACTCAAAATAATGTTTTATATATCACAAAATTATAAAATAGTTTTATCAAAATAGACAAAAAACCTAAAAAAATTAAAACTAACTAGGAATTTGTTTATTAAAAAATAAAAGCATAACAACTCACTTTCCACTTTCTAAGGAAACAAGTGAACAATGTTGGATTCTATTTCACACATGATTATAATTATACTATTAGTTGAAACTTCTTTTGCATTTCATATCCATTTTATTTTCATGTGATATCAAATCAAAACATAGTACTTATAGTCACTCATGAGAAAACTTCCATAAATACCATGGACAAATATAAAATTACTATTTTTGAAAAGTCTATTTATAGCTATTATAAGTGTTCTAAAACTATATTACACTACTTATTTATCAAGCATATGTGTATTCCATATTCATATGTCCTTTGACAAGATTATATAAGTCATAGGAATAATAAGTTGTAGGATTAAGATTAGTGATCTCTAAAACTAGACTAGTGATCTCTAGAGCTAAACTGGTGATTTCTAGAGCTAGTTTAATGATCTATGTAATAATTTTGGGCTTATTATTAAGAGTATTTTACTACCAAAAACATGTTCTTCAACTATAACATGTTTATATGACCTGTACATATAAAATTAGTGGATTTCCCATGGAAATGTTAGAACAAAGTTATCTAAATAGGAAATAATAAATTATATAAAATAACTAAGGTAAAACACTCATTTTCTACTTCGTATTAGTAATGGATTATATTATGCACATCTAATTCCACATAAAAGGAAGACTTTTAGGGTAAGAATGAGGTAATTACTTGGATATAATGAGCCATTTTATGGGCTCATCATTTTTTCCACACTTAATTTGTTACAAGTCCTCTTTCAAGCCAAGGTATCCTTTGTTCCATACTAGACACAATATATCATAGTTTCTTGTTGAGGTCATAAGTGCCATAATGTGTATCCCAATGCAATTGTGTTATGTTATTGTAACCTTTATATGCTCTGATCTAGGACTTCCATATTTTGAAATGTTCATCTACCTAACATGCTATATTTTTCCATGAGGGTATACGTTTGAGAATCAATTGTGGCCTGTATGGCATGCTAATCAATTATTGCCCATATATTTTCAAAAAATTGTGTATTAGTTCTATGTTAGCTCTAGCTCTCCTAAAATGTCATTTGAGGTTATTGGTAGAAATGAATTTCCTTGTCTTCAAAAGAATACTTAGTGTATCCCACCTATGATCACAATCAATAAGGAAAGTACTAAAATTACTTTGAGCATACTCCTCAAAATTAGAGATTAATTTACTTAGGGTAGTTGGATAGTAAACCATAATAATGGGATTATATAAAAGATTTTTAAAATTTGTGACTAGCCTATTCTAATTAAGGAATTTAGGCTTCATGTAGAGTTCAATAATTTTGACATGCACAAAATATTCCTTTGACCTATCCTTCTATGTAATCTATTTATTCATTGTAGACTTAAAAGAATTAAGATAAGCTTTTACCAAAAACACATTATTCATAAAATAGGACATGTGTGCTAAGATAAAGTTGCATAATTATAATTCACAAAAAATAATTTTCTACTTAGGTTTACTAGTTTAATAAGCATCCATAAATTATTTGTTATTTTTTAAGTCATGTGGAAAACCACATGAAATCCTCAAAAAATACTATTTATAGAATTTTATTTATAGAAAGAGGACACACCCATAGGTAGGTTTCTTTGAGTAAGATGTTTTCTCCCTTATTCACAAATTGTTTACAGTATGGATTTTAATTTTTCCTTTTATTTATTCTCTTCCTCAAAATCACTCCTTAACTATTTTTTTTCTACCCTCACATCCCTTAGGGTTTTACAAGTTTTTTTTCAAGTATCCATGAAGTCATCATAAGACAATTGGGTCTATACACCATTCTATACTCTATTTATGGGCACTAGTATTTGTTTTTTCAACTAAGCTATTTTATCATCTTTACTAAGGGCTTGATTTTTTTTTATTATAATTAATTTTTTAAAGATAAAATATCTTCTTCCTTACCTTACAGTTTTTGTTTGAGGAATGTTATTTACTCCACTTGTTGTCTCATGATTGCTTCTAATCTTGATAATATTGAGGCTTGTTATATCTAATCTTGATAATATTGAGGCTTGTTGTATCTAGTATTCCTTGTCATGAATGGAATATTTTTCCTCTTATTCCATTGTTGGAGCTTTTAATTTGTCCACTAATGAATTAGATGAAGAGGGATGAACGATCTCTTTTTCTACTTCCTTAGTTGTAAATTCTTGTGTTATGGATGCAAGTTCTCATATTCTTATAGATGGCTCCTCCATAACCCCTTATTATTCATTTTAATTTTCTTCTAAATATTATGGAGATTAAATATATTCTCTTGGTTGAGACTTTAAATTATTTATACAACATTCTATCTTTTATCAAGACCATCTCCTCACCAAGGGAGTCTCTTATATCTCTATGGTTGAGTTTGTGGTGGTGTCTCCCTAATTAGAGTATTTTTTACCCTTGAACTTCTTCTCAATACCTTAGTATGAGATATATTTTAATCTTATTCTTCATCATCAAATATCATAGTTTATTTGGAAGTAGCTTTGGAGGTATTTATTTTTTGCCTTCTCCTTCTATTTGATTATTTTAGATATGGATCCTCACTTGTAGTTTCTTCATTTTGCCTAGATTTGGGTGTATAGAAGGAATAAAGTGGTATTATCTTTACCTTGGTATTATTCTTTTGTTTACCTTGAAAAATTCCTCCCATTTTTCTTCCCCATATGCTTTCTTCAAGAAATGGTACTTTATATTAGTTGCATCAGCCCATGATGTCTAATGGATGCCACACCATGAACATATTTATCTTTCATAACCTAAATGGTATAATACATAAAATATCTCATGTTAATATTAAATTTAGGTTTTGATTGTCCATTATTGAGATGA
Organism: Torreya grandis; assembly: GCA_037957365.1. Classification (NCBI taxonomy): domain Eukaryota; kingdom Viridiplantae; phylum Streptophyta; class Pinopsida; order Cupressales; family Taxaceae; genus Torreya; species Torreya grandis. The sequence continues at coordinate 2,913,394 of JARHVA010000736.1, read as the reverse complement.
TTCACAATTTTAATTTCATCTCCTCTTAGTGACCCATGTTTCCCATCATTTGTAAATAACTTGATGACCTAATAAGCTATGGTCCTCTGAATTTCTGAAATAGTTTCTATATTAATTTTCTAGGTTACCCTTTATGGTTTGATTAATAATTCAAACATGGGATCACCTTCTTCATGAAATATTTGAATTAATTTTTTCAATGAATATTTTCCTTTTATTTTCATTCTTGTCTCAAGAATCCCAAATAGTTGGTTGATGATAGCGCTGCTAACTAGAATTTCGACCCCCCTCATTTTGGGATGATTTAATTGATGGTTTATAATGAAATATTATACAAAATTATAATCATACTCATGTAATTTATTAATAAAATATATCCATCATGTGTCTTAAAACACTTTGACCATAAATTCATATTGCAGTGGGAGTAACATTTATTTAAGCTCATATTTATTCTTCTAACCCATCTATGAAATTGTCAAAGAACATAAAATCTATGGATAAATTTGGATAGGAAATATAGATTGTAATTTTTAGGTTTTTAAGAACAAATGAGAGCACAATTATCACAAAAAATAGAATAGTGTGCAAAGAGGAATAAACTTCAATCAATTCCTGGATATTGAAATATCTTGGAGCTTAATCGGTTATGATATTGGATGTGTTTTTAGAAGGATAATAATTATTTAAGCATGTGTAAATATTTGAGGTGACTCAAATCTTTCTTATCTCATCTCCCTTGTACCAATTTTTTCTACATGCTATCATGATATCCCTTTCTTCATGTCACAAATGGTCTTTGTCTTTATGATACTATAAGAAACTTTTGCTCATGAATTTTTTTGAATATGCCATAAAAATTACATAATATATTTTTAATTATGTATTTGGAATTTTAAAAATATGTCTTAACATTTCATTTCATCCTTTTTAGGAAAAAACCTTTAAAAAAAGACCTTTTTTCTAAGAGACTCATTATTGACATGTATTCATTTGGAATAACTTATTTTTAAAAGTAGATATTAAATGACATTTAAAACCCAAAATTAATCCTACTCATATAAAAATGATAAATACCTTGAATTACCCATGTTTATTCTTGTTCCTAGTTTTTTAATGTGTCCTAGGACTTAAAGCACACACACATCAATTTAGAGTACTATACAAGTCAATTAGGAGTGCCATTATTATTGATTTATTTCATAAAAAGTTTCCATTTGTTAATTCTCAAAAAAATGACTTTTTTATTATTATATTTTTTAAATACTTACCACTTTTTTGGGAAGAGGACTAACATTTACCAGTTTTCAATCTTTTTCATTTATTAGACTCAAAATCTCATCCTTTGGTTATGATGGAAGAACAAGGTTCTTTCATATAATAAAATTATTCTGGAGATTGAATCTGCTTGTAAAACTCATCCTTGCTAAGAGGTTGATGGTATAGCCTCAATATATGTCCTTTTACCAAAAGTGTCTTCATGTTGACATCAATTGGGAATAATTGGAGATATCAATTGTCAAAAATATTTTTAATTTGGTAAGGACCTAACCATCTAGTATGAAGTTTACCTTTGAAATGTTGGTATTTTGAATTAAACAATAAGGTTTAATATCCTTCTTGGAATTTCCTTTTTTTTATGTGATGATCATGTCATGCCATCATCTGATATTGAATAATCTCTATCTACTATAATAACTCAAATATTATCTCATTTAAATCATTCAATTGAAGAATTATATCTTTTTGTGCTTTTGTTAAGTTCATGTCTACCTCTATTATTGTTTTAAATGTTTAAAAATCAAACTCAATTGGAAGTAATGACTTTTTATATACAATGTCATATAGATAAATAATTTTGGTGGACTTCTTGTTGTGTTATAGGCCAAAACTAATAATGGTAGCTTGTTTTCTCAATAATTTATATTGATATTTACTATATCGATCAAAACATTTTCCAATTATTTGTTGGTGACTTCAACTTGACCATTGGCTTGAGGATGGTAAGTTGAAAACTTCCTATAGGTAAACTATTAATGTTAAATGAAGGATTTAATTATTTTAGATGCAAATTGAGGACCCTAGTTTGAAACTATTACTCTTGGTTCCCTAAATCATTACACAATCTTATAGTACAATAAATCAACAACTTTTTCTTCATGATCAAATGATAAGGAATCTAATTCTACCCATTTAATAACATAATAAGTACATATTAGGATGTACTCCTTTATTTGAGATGGGGGATCAATGGGATTAATTAAATTCAACCCCCATTTTTCATAGGTACATGAAACCACTTCAGGATTGATGGGAATTTTATTAGACAATGTAGGTTTCCCCATCCTTTGGTAAAGATCACATTACCAAACATAAATTTTCATATTCTTGTGAAATGAAGGATAATAGTATCCAACCTCAATGATCTTATGAATAGTCCTTTTGACTAAATAATGACCTCCTCTTGTCTCATCATGGTAATATCTGAAAATATCATATATCTCATCTTCTCTTACAAACCTACAAAGTACCAAATTAGATATTTATTTGAATAACACACAATTCAACCATTTATAGTTAGAGTTAATCTTGATCAAACATTTTATTTATTTATAAGTAAACTCACAAGGAAAATTCCATGTGGATAAATAATTAGCCATATTAGCAAACCATGGTGAGTGAGATGAAATTATGAATAGTTGTTCATCTTGAAAAATATCCCCCATTGGCTCATCTTCTCCTATAATATTCAGTCTTGACAAGAAATCAATAACTACATTGGTTTTTCCTAGCTCATCAATAATTTTTATATAAATTTCATTCAATAATATCAACCATATAAGTAAGAGTCAAGTTATGGCTTCTTGATTAGATATCTTATGGCTAAATGATTTATATAAACAAATATTTTGTATCTAGTTATGTAATGACAAAATTAATTCATATCATAAATGATAGAAAGGAGCTAATTTTAATTAGTTTTATAGTTTATTTAAGTAAGATTCAAGTTCTTACTAATGTAATAAATAGAATACATCTTACCTTATTCATATTTTTCTCGAGAACTACCCCCATAAATTGTTAGAGTAATCTATGTATATGTGAAAGGGACGCTCCTAATCTGAACCTCTCAAAACAAGAGTAGAAAAAAAAATTATCTCAAAATCCTATTGAAAATTTTCATTCCATATAACTTCACTATCTTTGGAAAGAAATGAAAACATAGGTGCAACAATCTTACTTAAATCCTTAATAAAACACCTATAGTATCCTACATGACCTAGTAAGCTTTTAATATCAATTGGATTTTTAGGTGTAGACAATTGTGAAATGAATTTAATTTTTAAGGATCAACCTATATTCTTTGGTATGAGACATGATGACCTAATAAAATTCATTGATCAACCATCGTTAAACATTTTCATGACTTAGGGATAGTTGATGTTGTTCACACCTAGTCAATATTTTATCTAGATTGTTTAAATCTTATTCAAAATATTTTCAATGCCCTATGAAATCATCCATGTATACTTTAATATAGTCTTTGGTGAGATCAATAAATATAGCAAGGAATACTCTCTGAAAGGTGGATGGTGCATTGCATAAGACATAGGGTCAAAATCTATATGCAAATGTCCCCAAAGGACATGTGATGGTGTTTTTATCATATTATTTAGGAAATAATATTATTTGATTATACTCACTAAAACCATTTAATAAGGATAAATAATTATCTACATTTAAATTTTCTAATATTTGGTTTATAAAAGACAAGGGAAAATAATCTTTCATAGTTACTTTATTGAATTCCATATAATCTATGCATATTCTCCATTTGACATGTTTTTAAGTAATATTTCTAGTGGTGATACCCATTCACTAAATTATAAATTAAAATATGTAGTGTGATTATTAAGTACATAAAATACCTTGATCTCTTGTTCATCTTTTAACCAGCTATTTATGTTTGACATTTTTCCTAGCTATATTTCAATTTATTTAGTCCTAGGGTAGATGGAGTTGATTTGTATAAATTCAATCATGAGAGATTTCAAGGGATAATGATGATGTTGTATCATGTGAAATGTGGTTATATATTAAAATAAGGACTCTCCTTATAAAATAACACTTATTAATGGGAAACAAAAAGATGTGAGGAAAGATTCATAACTTTTTTTTGCCCAGCTAACAACACTCTATTGGATAGGTGTGTGATCATATATTTCAACATGAGTGTCCTTAGGGATGTTTTTATAACCTTGAAAATGTGTTTTGACAATTATTAGTGCCAAATTGGTGCTCTGTGGAGCCATACTAAAGCATCTCTAGACCCAAAATGGACATATTTTGATCTAGACTATCTTCTTCCATATAACCTATTAATTTTTCATCTAGCTCATTTATGTGGTTTTTAACTAATACCATCACTAAAGAGAAAAAAATATTTCCATTTTGATCTAGTTAATCAACCCATAAGTGATTTGAGGAATTTAGAGATGGTTTTTCAAGTGGATATAAATAAGTTTTATTTTCTTTCATTCCATTCAAGATTATCATATCTCTAGACTTGTAACAAATGAGTGTTGAGACTATAGCCAATCATGGCATTCCTAGGATAAATGGATAACCTAATATTTTAATCTTTATCTATAGTATCATAAAATCTATAAGATATTCCCAAGATTCTATTGTTACTAAGACAGCTTATATAACCCCTTCTAGTTTGGCAATGTATTGACTAATAATCTGTAGGACTGTTGTATTTGGTTGTACCCCCATTAGGGAGAGTTATTTTAATGTGTTTGATGTCATGACATTGATAAAAGATCCTAATTCCACTAACTAAAATGTTGGGTATTTATTTTTTTCCTATCGATATGGTGATGACTAGACTTTTAGGGTATCCATACTTTAGTATAAGTAACTTTCTTGATAAGAGGTCAACATGTTTACAATCAACTTGTATGGTCTTGAGATAATATTTTATTATCCTTAGAGTTTTGATAAACAATACTTTAATGATTATATTAATATCATGGATGTATCTTATGGATTTTAGTAGTAGTATCTCAATGTTTAGTTTTCTCAACTCTTTGACTAGTTTAAATTCATTTTTACCAATTGTTTATTTTAGTCTTTCAATAAATAGAATTTGTATTGTAGTAATTAATAAGTTTTTATATTTCATGTGATTATCTTTTTTTCCTTAACTTGATCATTGGGAATTATTTAACTTTCCTTTTCATTTGGTATTTATGTGATGGTGAGTGGAGGACTAGTCAATGTTTTCTCTAAATGTGGTTAAACATTACTATAATATATGGAATTTACTCCCATAGTTCCTTCTTGTTCTATTCCATAAATAGGGGTTGTTCATATATGTTTAGGATTTTATAATTTTTTTAGGTATATAAGGTTGATTTACTTATTCATTTTGTTATGGTTGGATAGTAGGAGTAGGCATCAATACCTATAGGTTTGAAAACTTCTTTATTGATTGAATGTTTTAGGTACCCATTGTTCATTTGTTTCTAAAATCCATGGTTTCTTGATTTTTTGCCATACCCATGGATGTGGTGACATCAACTCTTATGGAGACCAAGTTGGTGGTCCGCATGTTTGTATAGGTGTTGGTATAGCCCATATCATCATTGATCGATTGAGAAGAGCTCTAGGAATAATGTAAATTTGGATTTTGATTATAGAAAAAATTATTCCCTTACCTTTGTATATAATTGAGCTCTTCCATTGGTTGGGTAATACTCTCCAATTGATTCTTAATAATAGGAAGGATGACTCAATTCTTTGTGTCATGGTCATTTTCATCACAAATACCACACATATATTTTCTATCAAGAGAGTAGTCTCAAAGGGCATATTTCAATTTACATTTTGAGAAATACATAGTTAATGGTTTAGTAGTGGCATTAAATTTTGATTGAAAACCATATAATTTAGTGTTTAATAAAAACATTATTTTTATTTTAAGCTTTAAAATTTGCTCCATGAGTTTTCCTACATCATTACTTCTTTTTCTTATTTTCAGCTTTTTAATACCAACTCTTGTTCTTGAGTAATTCATACATAGCTTAGCAATATCATTGAGACATAGTTTATTTATGTCTCATCTTCCCATTAGGTTAAAGGATTCTCTAGCATCATCATATAAACTATTTAATAAAATAATTTTACTCAAATCTTATTATAATGCATATCCACATATTCTATGTGCAAAGAGGAAATGGTCAAGATAGTCTTCCATATTCTCATATTCTTTTTGTTTTATTTGGTTGTAAACCTATAAACCTTATCATAGTTAAATCCTTGAGTGTAAAAGGGAACAATATTAGTTTACAATTATTAGTTTTTTAAATCATAAGTTTGATAAAGGACTTTAAACTCAAACATAAATTGGTTGGGGTCTTCTATGGACAATTCCCTAAAAGTAGGAAATATGGATGGGTATATATTATTTATTTCATTTGATCTAGGAAAATAAGATAAGTAAAGGTTCTCCCCACTGGTTGAGCCCTACCTACCTCAACCCTATTTCATAGATTTTTTCTTATATTGTCTCCCATTTTTTCCTAATAGATGTTGTAAAGAGTTCTCTTGGAAGGTTTTTAATCATCAGAAGTGGTTAGAAGGATAATTGATTGAGATTAAAAACTCTAGTTTACAATATTATTCAACCTTAATTGCTTCATTTAGAAGGATGCACTTACCTCTAGAGAATGTTCCTAAAGTTTAGGTGAGGCTAATAGTGGTTCCTCCTCAATAGTTTGAAGTTATTTTTTTAGAAGTTATTTGATTAAAATTTATTCTTATGACTTAATATTACTTCATTTTTGTTGAGGGAATTTTGTAATGTATTTTCCATTTGAATCTCATTGTTTATTCATAAATTTATTTGAGTGATGGGAATTTTTTCCTAGTCAACTATCAATTTAGGATATTATACCCTACTAAAACCTAAAAAATTCTCAAAAATGGAATAAAAATGATAAGGGTTGTTGTTTATTATTCATTTAATCAGATAATTTCAGTTAATTACATATCAAACTAGGGCTAGTATCCAATGATAGTCAACAATAAGACATGCAAAATGGTAACTAACAATTGTGTGTTTAGGGGTAGTTATGGATCATTTAATCCTTAAGTTATAATATATTTGATTAAATTGAAATATAACCTATTACTTATGAAAATAAATACTCTTTATGAATTAAAAATGGTTTAAAGGAAAACACACTTTCTATAATTGAAATTGGTTAGAAAGAAACACACTTCTAGTCTATTTGAAGAAATGTAAATTGTGTGAATATAAACACCTAATTAAACTATTTTATTTGAAATGAAACTTATTTGGAGATGAAATTATTTCAAATGAAAATTATTTGGAGATTAAATTATATATACTTAGAACACACAATCATTTAGGTGAGACACAAAACATAACACTTTGTATACAAGAGTGAATGTCAATATTTAAAACATACAACCATATGAAATAAACATATAAATATCAAACATAGATATTATTTCTTTAGTTAAGTGGGCCTTTTATCTCCATAAAAATAGGATTTATATACAACTATATTTGTATAAACTTCATAAAATCAATTTCTAATTACTTATATAAATGTTTACAATATTGGAAATGAAAATTCACAACTTGATCTTAATATTCTTATGTCTAACTCTATGATTTACTGTTACTACTAATATAATAAAAAAGAAATTGTTTTATATATCACAAAATTTTACAAAAAATTAATCAAAATAGACAAAAACCTAAGAATATAAAAATTAATTAGGACTTTGTTTATTACAAAACAAAATTAGAATAAATATCTTTCCACTTTCCAAGGAAACAAGTGAAAAAGTGTTAGATTCTATTTCACATGTGATTCAAAGTTTGCTATCTATTGAAACTTATTTTCCAATTCATATCCATTTGCTAATAATTTTATATTAGATCAAAACATATTACTTATATTCAATCATAATAAAACTTCCATAAATACCATGGCTATAAATAAAAATACTATATATGGAAAGTCTATTTTAAGATTGTATACTTGTTCTAAAAATATTTTAGACTACTTCTTTATCAAGCATGTGTGTTTTTTCCATCTTTGGGTGTCCTTTTAAAATATTTTTTAAGTATTCATAACCAATTATAAGCATCTCTAGATCTAGGCTAGTGATATCGAGAGTTAGATTGGTGATCTTCGGAGCTAGATTGGTGATATCTGGAGCTAGACTAGTGATATCTAGAGCTAGACTGGTGATTTTTGGAGATAGTTTGGGGATATTTAAAACTAGTTTGGGCTTAGTATTAGGAGTCTTATAAAACTAAAAACATGTTATTCAACTATATCAGATTCATATGACTTGTACATTCAAAACTGATGGCTTCCCAAGAAAATATTAGAAAAAATGGTTTAAACAAGCAAAAATAACTTACACAGAATAACTAAGGTAAAATACTCATTTTCTATGTTGGATTAGTAATGATTCATATTATGCACATATAAATCTACTTAAAAGGAATAAATTTAGGGGAATAATGAGGTAATTACTTGGATATAATGATCCATTTTATGGGATCATCACAAATATTTTTGTTACTTTCAAGTTATTGATAGACAAAAAATTTCATGTCATTTTCAAGTTAAACTGTAAAGTGGACTTTACAACTCTTGTATATCTAAAGTTAGAAAATATGATGGTTGATACATCTAATATTTATTCTCAAGTAATGCATATTCATTATATATCAATATGATGATACAATTGTAATTAAGGCATTTCATGATATTTGATACACATTATTTTTTATGTGACATTATTTATGATTTGGCTCATTTTATTCTCTTGATGTAGGAATTATTATAATTTTTAAGTTTGATAATGCATGGTAAATGTGTAGTTTTAATTTATATAAACAAATATTGGAAGAACTATTGCATCAATAGAGAGAATATTCCACAATAGACAATATTGTAGGATACTTATATGTGTGAACACTATTTATAAATTATATAGTACTTCAGCCTTGTACACTTGAAAAATATATATCATGGATGTACCTTCAGGTTTTAGACCTTTCCCACTACCAAAATGATCAGACACACTATCTCTTTTTGCCTAATTTCCCATCTCTTAGTTTGACCAATGTTATTGCACTAACTCAAACTTTTATTATGTTTAGAATGTTATAAACCTACTTATCTTCCATTTCCACAAGTTCTAGACTTATGTTTTTCTTCAGCTACCAAGATACTTACGTCCTAGCTAGACACCTATGTCAACACAAGTGGCATAGCCCAACGTAACTATATAGTGCCCTAAAGTCATCCAATTTTCAAATGAAATGTATTCCTATGGTCATCCTAGGTTATTTACTATGATATATTCTCTAAAGGATTGGTATACATATGAGATCAACCCTAATTCATTCCTCACCTAGAAACTTCTTACCTACTCACAAGGTAACTTACCAAAAACACTCAATCAAGAACTCAAATGAGCAAAGCTTCCCTATTTTACCCTATTTGCATATTAGTCATAGGTATAACACATCTACAGGCTTAAATTACTATAGGAACCTCCCATAAGACAAATTTTCCATGTTACAAGTTATTTCACTTTATGTACTTGCTTATCACACATTTCATGATACACACATAAGCCAACATGTAGGGGAAAATTGCATATATTGAGGCCCTCTTCAAAGCATTAGTTATGTAAGTAGTGCTTATTAATAGAGAGGTCTCTAGGAAAATTGACACTATGTGCCCACTAACCCATTTTTACCCATATCTAATATGAAGATGAATAAGTAGGGTTTCTCTATTTGACAAGGAGTGACAATCCATGACCCGAATTTGAATTCACCAAAACAAAGGTGACATAGAACCCAAAAACATCCAAATGGTAACATCTAGTTTTAGTACATATTACATACTAGACACTTGTATTCAATTCAAATAAAACCAGTGATGCAACCATCCTAGGTTGACACAAGTGTCCATAGATATAGAGGTATAATTTATAAAATCAGGAAATTGACATAGAATCTAGATCTATTATACTTTATACATGTTCTAAATCTAGATCTATATTAGCATCATAACCAACTAGTTATATTTTTTTCATTATCATTTTGATATTGTAAAATGGTAAGAGCATAAATAAAAATTAAGGAGGAAATGAACATGGTAATTGCCATGTAACCAAGTGTTTCCTACATAGTTTATTTGGACATCAAACCAATGTAGTTATCATAGAAATGGGAGTGTAATGAATGATAATTTGAGATTAAAATGATCATTTTAAAATGAAATACACCCACCAAATATATTATTCCAACACTTGGGGGAATGTAAAATTTAAAATTTAATTGTATGATTAGATGTGATTGAATGAAATAAATAGGTCATTGCTTTGGATAATATTTTTTCCACTCATGAGATTTTCAACATGAAGGGGAGGATTAAGCACACAATATTCAAATAGTGTCACCAAAAATAAAACCAAGAGGAATATTTAGTTGTAAATGGGATGATAAATTGTACCAAGGTTTTGTGGCTTTATATCTCATTTGGAGATAGGAGGCCTTTTTTTAATTTTTGATTTTTACGAGTTTTTGTAACTTTGTAATGTTTTTAGACTTTTTAAAAATAAGTTAAATGAAAAAATATTTTACAAGTAGAATATATAGGGGAATATAAAAAAATGTAAAAAGGACTTTCTATCAAAGGAAAAAAACCTTGGGTAGGGGTTGAAATAACATATAAATTGGTTTTAATGGTATTTTTATAATAGAAAATTAAGAGGAAACAAGACTACCAATAAACAACAAGTTAAGACATAATAGAAGTGATATGAAATAGGGAGAAGGATCATAAAAGAGATAAAATAATTTGTGTCAAGGACTACCAATCAATGAAACCATGTTAAAGGATTTAGACATTTTAAAACTTTGTAATTATGTCTTGATGATGACCAAATCTATACTACATGTTGAATTGCCTTCTAAATCCACTTGCAATGCTTATACATCATAATAAAGATCAAGATAATAATAGGAGACTATAGAAAGGTAATGCTAAACTCAATAATTAAAAATGAAAATAAGGGGAAAGGAAACACGAAGGGGATGCCCCAAGTAGGGTACTTCATAGATAATGTTTAATCAATTCAAGCATAAAAATGCTTGAGATGCAAAGTGTTCATGGGCTCATCTAGCCTATACCCCTCTAGTATAGCTAACATATATGCCTTTGAACCATAATTTATAGTAAAAATAAAATAGCATAGCCAATTAGGATTAAAATTTCCCTTCTTATCACATTTTTAATTAGTGTTTTTTTTGTTATCCTTCAATAAAATATTACCCATTTCAAATTTATGAGAATGATGCAATTGTTATAACTATGAATTAGATAATTTTGATATGCTTTGATATGACTCAATGTAGCTAGTTTTTTCTCATCCAAGTGTTATAGATCTTGTAACCAGGCCACCCTATAATTTTTGTCATCAATAAGACACAATAGTGAAATATTCAAAGAGGACAACTCGATCTTAATAGGAAGGATATCCTCATATCCAAACATTAATGAGTTGGTTGTTTCATCCATAGGCATGTAGATATTAGTATGGTAAGATCTTATAGGTAAGGAATAATTATAAGTGCTAATCACATCCAGTTTTATTGATAATATTATTAATAATATTGATAATTGTATTATTAAATGCCTTCACTTGGCCATTACCTTGAGGTTAATAGGGAGCTGACCATCTATTTTTGATATAGAAGTATGCATAGAGGGTTTTCATTTCCTTATTCTTGAATGGATTTCCATTATCGGATATAATGGAAAATGGAATGTTATAGCTAAAAATGAGGTGATTTAAAATGAATTTGGGTATCTACTTACTGATCACATAGGTGAGAGGTATTGCCTCAACCACTTAGTGAAATACTCGGTGATAGTTAGGATATACTTATGGACATATAAGGAAGTGGGGTTTATCTTAACTATGAATTCAAGTCCCCATGTGTAAAATGGACAAGGAAAAGTAATAGGTTGAATCACTTGTGAGGATCATGAATTAAATTATCATGTTTTTGGTAAGAAAGGAATTTCTTGACACTGCATCTGATTCCATTATGGGCTAATAGTATCATATGCTACAGATTTTTATTGAAAGGACCATTCTACTTGTATGGGACTCAAAAATCCCTATATATATGTATTTAAGTGTTAATTCATATTCACCTGAGTTTAAACATTGAAATAACATCCCATCATAGCCTCTATGATAGAGCATACCATTAAATAAATTGTAATAAGATGCATTATGAATAAATGGATTTTTTTTTATTATATGATAGGTTAGCATGAAAAATGTGATATTAGACATGGGTATATATGGTGCCACTATAAGTGATCCACTTACTTTTTCTCTCAAGATTATACCAATGGTTTCTTTAAATGCTTGCTTACAAATATTTTTCTAATTGAACTTAAATACTAAATAGTTTATCTCAGAAGATCTTTAAGTATTAGTCCTAAAATACCAATTAATTTAATATGATGATCTCAAACCTTCTTAAAATATAATAAAACCCCCTTTATAAATATATCCATACTTACATTTCACTATAAAGACCTTTCTTTATCACTCTTAAAACATATTTCTGCTATCTTAGTCTTGTCTCTAAGTCTATCCACTCAGATTGTTTGAATCAATCTTGAATGACTTTAGATTTAATATATTTTAGGAATTAAAATAAATTTAATAATGTTTAGAATTACTTACAATGGGTGTGTATATAATTTCAATCAATTTAGACATGTCAATTTCAAGAAATTTCCAAAACTCACCTTGTCTAGTTAAAGACTTCCAAGATGTATTTTGGCCATAAAGTTTTTTATAATACTCTAATTGATCCAAAATAACTTGAATTATATTCAAATATACAAGGCACACCAAATTTCCAATTTTTAGAATTTTTCATTTGTTAAATCCTGAAATACAATCACTTTCCTAAGCATATTCTGTTTGATTTCTTATAACTTGCCCACTATAATTTGGTTATATATTCTTCTTTATTTAACCAATAGAGATCTAGGTATACTCATTGGATTATTAATTAAAATATTCATCTACTATCAAATTTTCAATAGTTTTCATTGGGTAACTTTCGATATATACTTGATTTAGTAATTATGCCCTAACTCTAAAATTTATATTATACCTTCAATCATTTATAATAATACAAGAAAATTGTCTTTGTCCCAAATCATTTCACTAAACTCAGTCTAGATCCCTATATACTGAGAGTACCCAAATTTTATTATATATAAATCAAAACATGAACTTACTTGTACAATAATGGCTAATATGATTGAAGATTATATTTTTTTAATCCCATACATCCTCCAACTGATGCATGAGCTCTACAGATTTCATGATAGACAATATTTAGAAGTAATAAGGTTTGATATTGCACAAAAGACATTCAAATAACTTTATTTTCTTTATAATACCATATATCTATGAAAAATATGGTCTTCTATACAAAACCTACTACAAACTTAGACCCTTTTTTATAATTATATGCATGAACGTTGTTCTTAATAAATACTTTAATAGGTAACAATTTTCATTTGCAAAATGGTACCTGATTACCATTGGAGACACCAATAGATTAATGACCTTATGTTTAGACTTATAATCCTTCTCAATTGTTTTTAACCTCCATGTATCATAAAAATATGTCTATCTTTTGTTATCACTTATTTGATACCATATCAATTTATGCATACTTCAAACAAACTCCAAGTTCCATATTATCCTCATACCCATGGATGAAACATCTAAACAATCATTTGAGAAGTATAAGAAACCTTTACATAAATCAAATCATCAAATTTCATTAATCAAAATCTCATATACTTACATCAATATAGTTATACAGACTATTATACATCTACAGGCCAAAACGGCCTTGTGTCTTCTATGCAGACCTCTATGCCTACCTACCTACAACCACTCTCCCCTTTCTTCTATTCTCCTATATAACATCCTATTTATTATCCACTCTAAGGCTTATATCCATGTATAAATTCTCATTTTAGCTTTCACTATCTCCTACAATCTTGTAATCAATTCTACAAAGGTGCAACAACACATCTAAAGGAGAAAGTCTTCAACTATACTTGATTTTTATGCCAACCTTGACTGCTTACAAACAATAATAAGATTATACGAATCCTTGACAACTAATAAATACCTTCCTTATTATCCTCTCAAATTAAAATAATTGACTATTTTAAATATAACTTTTAGAGGAAAACCAATTCAAATTCTTGTATTAATACCTTGGGAAGACTTATTCAACTTATCCTTGTTCTTTACAAGATGCTCCTGCATCAATATACATCTTGTTACCAAGGGGAATCAGGACCAGCAATATTAGATACCATTTCAATGTCAAGATAACTATAAGCTAGCATGAGGAAGTTTTAAATAATAAATTGATACTTATAGACATTGGAAGATATTTCTATTAGTGACCTAATGGTTACCATGGCATCAACTAATCTATTTTTAGCTCTTTGTATTTTCTCAATCTAAGTACATTTAAAAAAACTTGAGGCTATAAATCATGCCTTTGCAGGGCATGAGATTCTCATCCTTTGTTTGATATTGGTCTGTAACTTGATTAATGATCAATTAAAAATTTTCATAAACAACATGTTGACCATTTTTAACCCCATGTCATAAGGTCAACCCCTATAGCAAAAATATTGACTTGACATGTCCAAATAACCTTATTCATAACACATTCCATGCCTTAATAGTCTTTAAATGCTCTTCTTAATGTATTATTATCATATTTTAAGGTTATTTTGATAAAATTAAGCTAATGGCTTGTTTTAGTCTTGTGATGGTCTAGTCATCCCATGGTGAGAAAAAGGTGGTTCCAAAAGGTGTCATAGGTACTAAGGTGTATTTTAAAACTGTTTCATGCTTTGATCATTTTAAATGAACATTTCATATTTGTTTAGATATAATAAGGTAATTTAAAAACTTTAAGGTAAAGTTTTATGCAAGGAAAACTGCCATAATTAATTCCAACACATATCAAATCTAACCAAGGAGAAGTACCTGCACAAATAGACTTGCCAAAATTATTGAAGTAGTTATATAACTTGCAGATATGTTAGATCATGTTAGTCTTGTAGGAAATAACTCCAAGAAGGTATTTATAGGCACTTGTATGGACTTGTGATATCCATATACAAGTGAAAACATCTTTAAAGTGTCTCTTTGTCTTCTACAAGTAATATTCATGAGTTTTTATCTTGTATAGGTCTTAAAAGCCCAAAATTGTATCAGAACCTCCATTGCTCCCTTGGCAAGCTCATAAAGGAAGTTATCACATGTTAATTCTATATAGTACTGTGGGATTTGGGACCTAATATTTTTGACATATGAGGGAGTCCTAATGAGCTTAAAATACATGGAATTTTTTATTAGATTAATTTCTCCATCTTTATGAACAATCGTTAAGACTGTAGGGTGCTCTAAAACTACCTAAAAACCTTACATACTCATTTTTATTCTTGAAATGGTAGTTTGAAATTTTTTATAAGCATGAGAATAAGTGGAAAGGATATTTAGAGGTCTAAAAACCCATCTTACACTTTCATTCAATAAGATTGACATGTGTGGCATTGGAAAATGAGTAAAAGATCTCCACAAGATAGTTTTGTAGGTTGTTGATCATGGGTTCTTGATGTTTCAAGGTGATAAATAGATAGAGGCATGTGTATAAATATATTTTATCATGTTTTAATCCCACATAAATCTCTATAAATCCATCAATGGTTCTCCATGCTCATTCTAATATCATTCTCTCCAAGCAATTTATAGTGTTTTCTCACTTTGAAGATTGTGTGTAAGTTGCCTACATAACAATTGTTTGAAATGTATTATCATGTATCATCAGTGGTAAATTAAGTTCATTAATTTATGAAATATTAAATGAGATAGTTTTAAAAAATATCACAACAACCTACTAGGGTCTTTTGCATTGTTAGACACATAAACCCTTGACTGAAGCTAAATATGGTTATAGTAGGTATAGAGGAGAAGTGGAAAATATGACTAATATAAGACATTGGTAATGGTGTCATAGACCTCCTTGAGGTATCCAAAGTCAAACCAAGAATTGTTGATATATTTTCACTCTTTTACTCACTTCTAGACCTCACAAATGCATGCTCAGCCACTTGAGAGACTCCCAAATTTTCTCAAATATTATTTGAAAAGATTCATGGTGTAAAAATAGGTTTGGATGTGTTGAATAGGTATCTCCAATTCCATCCTATGGCATTTTTTTATGTATATATTCTTTATCCTCTATGAACAATCATTAAGAACTTAGCATACCTTAAACCCTCTCAAACCCCTCATAATAACTTGATGGGAGAAATAGACCTTCCAATGGATTATAATGGATTTATTTGAATTTTAAATGACATTTTTGACCTTAAAAGGTCTCATTTACATCATATTTAACCATTTTTTGGCATGTGCAAGGTACAAAATTGTATGCAATTATCCTAAATGCATGGTTGTAAGTCTATTTTTGAGTCTGTAAGGTTGTAACAAGCCTCCAAATCAAGTATAGATGGTTTTTAATCATGATAATAGGTTACATGATCATTAACACAACTTTTGAATCCTTTCAAAGTGATACATGAGCTCTTTAATTCACTAAGTGGGTCAAAAGATGAGAAATGTACCGTCTTACTAGTCAAAAAGCCTATCTCAAGCCTATGGAGTACTTCAAGATACCTTAATCTCAAGGTATGAATTTTTACTTTGATAATTACTAAAAAAAAATATTTACAAGCATTAGAACCTACAAAAAAATTTAAAAACCACTTCAATCATTTTGAAGCATGTTCAAGCACCTAGGCTAGGTTTTTAGCCATTTCATGGTTCATACATCTATATAAGGTTTCAGAAGCTCAAATTTGGCATGGAGAATGGTAAAGGTATGGGTAAATTGAATATAACATTTTTCTCAATTTTAACATGTTTAGGAGTCAATTTTATCCAAAACTCAATTTCGAGGCCTAAAGGCCTAATTGATACCTAATTAGAGAATAAGTGTACTTCCACATAGAGTTGGGTCATGAAATTTGGCATGGAGTTGTAAAGGAATACTAAGTACTAAAATATACCATTAGGTTTCCAATATCATATGTGAATTCTTCTACACAAGGATCTTTGTGTATTTTTAAGGCTATAAGTAATTGAAGGCTAGTGATAGCTTTAGGTGCAAGATGAAGTATTGATGAGAGTTTGATGGATCCAAATGAGTTAAATCAGGTTTTATGACTAATATATTCCATCCATAGAGAGTAATTTTATTCATGAACACTAATTCAATATTTGATCCATTTAGACAAGATAGGCATAGTAAGACAAATTGGACTTCAAGACACCTAAGAGTTGTAATCATCATTGTAATGCTAGTTTTAGGAGTTTCCTAAACAAGTGGAAAGTTGCAAAGAGTAGTAAAATATCATTTAAACATGACTTTATGATGAATAATTCTACTTATCACTTTCATATCCAAGAGAAAGGTCAGTTTGAAGAAGAAGCAAGAGGTGCCAAGCAAGTGGATAAACTCCTATGACATTTGGAGGAGGAAATAATCTTCAAGAGAGAAACACATGTCCTTTGAGATATTATAAAACTATTTCATAACTCTTTATTTATTTTAACTCCTATACATTATCATCCCTCTCTCCTATGCCTTTCTTTCTTCTTCTCTTTCACTTTCTCTACAAATTCAGCCTTGTTTGGCTATGTATGTATCCTCTACATGGGTATGTCAAAGCCCTTCCCATTTCCATGAATTTGATCAAAGATAAACTACTAGTTTTACCTCCTTTGATTAGTTTTATTATGTGTGTGTGACCAATGGATCTTATAAAGTGTTTTGATTAGTTTTCCTTGGCATGTTGTCTTTTTATAGCATTCATATGTAGTTTGAAACCTTTTTTGTAGGTCATGTGAATTTTCCAAGTAAATTTGAAAGGTTGAGTGAGTTTTCTATTCATTACTGTCATTTTATGACCTTTTGATTATTACTCCTAGCCCAATCATCTTTCACAACCTTCATATGAAGTTTTGATGTAGAGAGGTAGGTTAGGGGTAGTGTGTGTTTAGGTTAATCACATGGTTGATGTGCACATGCAAGTGGTTGCTAGTGTTCAATTAATTTTGGTGCATCACCTCCATTATATTATGTTTCTCTCCCTTTTCTTAACAATTTTATAGATTATGGAATTATCCTAAGTGATACATCAAGGGGAGCTAGCCCTATAACCTAGAGATTCAATCCACATAAAGATCACCCACATCCTAGGATTGTCTCCAAATCCAAATTTGGAAGGCTTGAATACTATTAAAAGGGTGTAAATTTGGGAAATAACAAAACCCATTATTTAATATTCCATTATAATTTAAGGTGGAGCACTACAAAAAGTACATCATATTCTATAATATTATTGGTGCATGTAAAATCAATTTAAAATGCCTTGGGAATGAGATCCCCCTATACCATAAAAATAATGCACCTACTCCAAAACCATGTATTATGAATGAACCATCAAAGTATATCTTCCATTGATGTGAATCCTCCAAATTTAAGATATTTTAATTTATGAAATTATTGGGAGAAGAAAAATGGATAAGAAAAGTTGCACGAGATATTCTTCAAATATTCATGTGTTATATATGAATTTATTGGATATATGTATTTTATCCTACCCTATTTGGCTTGTGAAAAGATATAATATTAAAAATATCCTCATTTTGGTGCCAATGTATGAGAATAATATGAATATTTTAGAACTATAGTGACTATAAATATGTATACTTGTATGAAGAAGTTGATGACCTTTTGTTGAGACCAATATAGACTTTTTATTTATGGTTAACTATCATATTTATTATGTTATTACTTGTATTTGTTATCATGTTTAATGTTTGGCTTAATCTATTTTAAATTAATCTAAATGCTTTGTAAACCTAAAGAAAACTTTGGTTAATCTTAGTTATTTTCAATCACACAATAACTCATTTCTATCATGCTTCTAGTAAATATGAATTCTCTATACTATCCTATGTAGACTCATAAAACTTAGCTATCCTCATCCTTAACATTTTATATTGAACTAGGAATCTCTGCTAACAATGGTGTGGTGAGTGTGGAAACACTCCTTCTAGAGGAAACTATGCTAAGATAGTTATGAGGACAATGAGATATTGAAACATGGTTAGACCAAAAAGTATGGCACTTTATATAAGAAGAATATAAAAGGACTAGTCTTAACATAAGTGAAATTATTTGGGAGCATATATACATAGAAATATAAAAAAACTTATGGTGTGAGCTACCTAAACTGATAACTAATTGGTTGAAAATTTTGGAATACTACTACTTCAATCCTAGAATGAAAGAAACTATTACCTAGATCGAAGAAAAGATAGACCAGTTATTGAAACTAGAAACTGATTGAATGCGAGCAATAGATTACTAGGTTGCCATCACCATAGATGGATATATCACTAATTTTAAAATACAAGGATATATAGCATTCAAAGTTATGTAAGACCATTTTTTATAAGGAATTAGAGGGAAATTTTTGCAATGACTACCTCTCTTGTTAAAGATGTTGGTTATGGATAAGGCTATGATGCCTAGTCTAGCTAATATGGATTATTTAATTTGATCATATTGGGATGTGTGTGCATAAAGGTGAATGATAGATAGATAATTAAGTAGAGATTGAACCTAAATCTAGAATGGAAACATAAATAAATAAGAGTCAGAAGAAAACTTTAGATTAAAAATGGGAACTACAATAATAGAACAAATGGAACAAATAGAAGAATACCCAAGTAGTTGTGAGTAGGAGTAAGAGTAGTAGTAGAGTAGATGATGATAGAGTGCACAAATTTAATGATGAAGATGATTATTGAGATGATAAATGAAGGATGAAGAAATAAGATGATGTTGGATTCTAGCATATAGAACAAGAGAATGAAGAATGTGATGAAAATGAGTTATACGAAGAAGAAGATGATAATAGCTTAGAATTAGAGATAGTAAATGATGGATTTAGTGCACAACTACATGAAAGGGTATTGATAGAAGAAGAATAATTGTGTAGAGAAAATAAATTAGTCTTAGGTTAATCATAGGCTCAATCATAATAGATGAAGTTATAGAAAAGAACCATTCACCAAAAAGTCATGTGTCCCCATAGCCTAATTTTTTATATTCCAGTACACATTTTTAACCAAGAGAGAAGGAGAAGATTTGGAAAAAAACATTTTTAGAGCATTTAAGCCATTAGGGTACTAAAATTCACATAAAGACAATTAGGAAGGCTTTATAGTTCTTAAATTTAGCTAAAATAGAACAACAAAATAATGTACAGAAAAGTAGAGTGTGTAGGTTAATTATTCTAGTGTGTAGAATAGTACATAGATATGATCACAAAAGATGAAACCACCTCAAATAATAGTTTCACAAAGGACTCCATCCATACTAGTCAATATGATGAATCAATCAGGTGGATTCTTAAATTTAGCCATCTATGATGGGTCTATGAACCTTGAACAGTACCTTCTAACTTGCAAAATGAAATGGTAAGTTAAGGGTGTCACTGATGAAAATTTACAAAAGTGAGAATTAATAGGATCTCTAGTTGGGAGAGCATTGGAGTTCATATACAAAATAGATCTAGAACATGCATGTCTAAAAGATGTGAAATATTGGCTCATCACAGAATTTAAGATTAAGAAATGTACTATCTAGATAATACAGGACCTAAAAGAGATAAGGTAAAAGTCCAGAGAGTCAATCTACATCTATGATACCAAATTTTATAATGTAATGAATAAAGTAGAATTAGATTTGATAGATAAAGACAAAGTAGCATGGCTTATTGAAGGACTATGAGGTAGGATCTAGTTTACCACTATGAAATTACAATATGAGACAAAAGCAGATGCTAGAGCTACTACACTATGTGTAGAACAAATTGAGGATTATGGAGATGCTCTTATTGCTAATTCAAAAATTGAAAACATAGTACATACTTTCATAAAATAATGGAAAAATACCATGAGGTAGATAAACTAAAATTGAGTTTATGGATTACTGAGTGTTAAAAAGGACACCATCAAAATGGTTCTCTCAAAATCAAGATAGAATTTTGTGAGCTCTATCAGGTAGCAGGACATGTTACAACATAGTATCATCTTTTGCATTAATATATTAATAATCCATAGAATATGTCTTTTAATTTTTGCAAATCGAATAACCATGATGAGAAGAATTATAGAGCTTTATAGGAGCTTAAAGAGGACATCTCTAAAAATGTATTTAATATTGCATTGTAGAAAATCTCCTTGGAAAAACAAGTAAACCTAGGCCTAGAGGTTGATAAAAGTTGTGTGACCCAAATGGGTCCAAAGTGGATTCTAATTTCACCACAATACCAACCTCACAGTCTAGCTAGATGGACTCCTTCTTCACTGAGTTGGACACCCCCATCCCTCAATACAAATATACATCAACTTAGAATTCGCCCATAACATAGCCATAAAAATCAAATTGGACCCCTCTAGCTATGCAACAATAATTCAACATGGGAGATAATAATCAATAGTACCAGCATTAAAACTCTATGAACCATAAGGAGGATATTAAGGGGGATATCAATTTAATAGAGGAGGAGGTCAAGGTAGTTATAGAGGAGGATATCAAGGTGGTAGAGGCAATAATTATCAATGGCCTCCTCTACAATGCTATCTATATGGATAATATAATCATGTCCAAAAAAATTGTTTGATGAACCCATAATGATAGGCATATTGTGCATACTATAGATTCTTTGATCAACATGATACAACAGATTGTCCTATTCTATAAAAGTAGAGAAAGGACAAATATGTTCAAAATGTAAATATGGTAAGTATAGAGCCTAAATAAAATGTGTTTCTAAATGTTGTAACATGGAAATAGCATGCATAAAAAGGACTGCCTCCACTTGAAATGCATTAAGATTAGGGCATCAAAAAATTTAGACAAGATAAATACCTGGATCCAGCTATAGAAAAGAGTCTCATGAATAAAGTTGTGCAATTTTTGAATAATATTTAGCATTAGGAAACTACTAATGGTGATGTTGCATCAATCAATGCATAAATATATGTCCAAATTATGTGCATTATATGACAATATGGAGTTGTCATTGCACTCACATATCTCGTAAAAAAATTGAGTACTCTGCATAATGAATACATATCATAAAACATCATGAATCTACTACATAATCTTTTGAAATGTGCACAATGTGATCAACACAAGACAAAAAAAATGGTCTAGTATGTTAAGATAAAGAAACCATGAGATTTTGATGTATGGATTGATATTGAGGTTACTAGATACAAGATCCCAAATTTTGTCTTTTATTTCAGTAGAACAGTAAATATGATTCCTAGATCCACATGGGAAGCTATTAGATAATTAGCCCTTAGCTATATCCTAGAAAATCTAAGCTTGGTTGACTATGGAAAATTTGAGCCTATTGGTATAGTGGAAGATGTCGAGATCAAGGTTTTATACTTGTCTTTATGAGGAGACTTTGAGGTCATAGACATGAAGATTACAACAATACACTACCCTAAATAGATAGGAAAAAAATGGGTGTATGATGGTCATATGATTATGAATATAGTACATAACCATCTCAAGGCACATCAAGGTGATAAGGTTGTTGTCATTCCTCTCAATAAAGCACATAAGTTGTACATCAGTCATAATGAACTAGACTCTCCATCAATTCCATAAGAAACTAGTTGGATGAAGTTAATACTAAGGAGAATCCAAAAGCTCTGAGTGTAGTTGACTGTAACTTCTTATACCATCATGCCAAATTATAGGTATAATCATTGCTCACCCAATGATTAAATAAATCAAAATAGTGGAGACCAAAACTATTAGCTATGCAACTGGTGATAAATCAGTTTATTATTAAAGATTATACCTCTATGTCTACAAAATCTCCCATTCACTTAGAATTTGATTTCATTTATCAATCCAATGATCACATATAGGATTACATAGAACTAACAAGGGAAGACACTTTGCCCTAGGAATAATATACATCTATTACTAGTGACTCAAATACCCACCTCCTCAATTGGGTCCATGATGACCATAAAATTTGACCCATATGAATGGTCTTTCCACATGAGCATAAACTTCCTATTTATTACATGATGAAAGACATCAATGATTTAATTTTGTACTTGAAAGTTCATATTTCAACCATCAATCAATAGGTTAGTACTCTAAACTATGCCCTAAAGGGAGCTGCTGCAACATGGTGGGCAACTCATCAAGATAACCAGCTTGAGTAGGATGATGCTTGTGAAATCATGATTAGTATATTTGAGCTTCCATAATTCATCTGCACTAATTGGACATTATTTTAAGAAAGTGAGTGCCCTTAGATTAATGTGCATAAATGTCTTGAATTTTGGAATGAGGAACACGTGGCACCCAAGTATTGGATTCACATTTTCCACTATACACTTATTCCCCTACCAGTAGCATGGTACATGCACTAAGAGCATCAAAGGGAAAACAAACATTGGGCATAGTACAGAGTGATTTCATATAAACCTTTATCTTTGAAGATTAAAATCCTCTAGTTCATAATGCACTAGAGAAACTCAAGTATTTTCTATGCCATGGGTGTGCAGAAGATTTGATCACCACAAAAAAATTGATTGCATATAAAAGTATAGCTTCTAATCTTAATTCGAAACTTCAAAGGTATAAAGCTATTAAGACTGAAGAATAAGCTTTGATGTAACCATATCACTAAATCCAAGATGAGGTAGAAAATAGTGAATATTTTGATTTTGATGTTGATTTAGATTTGAATGATTTATTTGAACCTGAGTGACCTATAGAATCACTTAAGGACATTGACACAACACTAAATAAAGAAGATAATCTACACAACCTAAGAATCTGTGGATGAAGGAAAATGCAATATTTATTAGTAGACTCTAAAAAAACACGTCGCTAACATCAAAATAGAGGAGGTTCCAAAATTGGCAAGCATAGGTGACTATTGGATGGAGACTAAAATTTTGGAAACCTTACAACTTTTAAGGGATTACCAAGACATCTTTCCTACCAAATTCTCATAAATTCTAGGATTCAACCCATCTCTTGGTGAGATGCATATTGAATTGAAGGAGTGCACATGGCCAATCAAGAAGTGACCATATATGCTTAATCTAAACATGAAGCTAAAGGTAAAGGTAGAATTGGATAGAATTTAAGATTCAAGGATAATCTATCTAGTAGAAAAAGCTGATTGGATATACCCAATGGTAGTTCAACTAAACAAAATAGGAGAATCTAAGCATGTGCAGACTATTGCATTTTGAATGATGTTTACATAAATTATCCATTTCTCATACCATTTATGGATGAAATTTAGGATTATGTCACAAGACACAAAGTATATTATTTTATGTATGGATTCATTAGATACCATCATATTTAAATCGCATAGGAGGATTGAGCCAAAGTAAATTTTACAATAGATTGGGGTTATTTGCATACAAAGTCATGCCATTTGGCTTGAATAAAACATTTGTGGTGTTCTCATATGTAGTGGTTATAGTATTCAAATATTTCATCCATGAGTTCTTATAAGTTTACCTGGATGATTGGATAGTCTTCTCCCTATTCAAAAAAACATTTTTCCAAGTTATGTTTGATGTTAGAATAATTCCAAGATTTGTGCATCACTTTAAATTTTAATAAATGTTTAATTTTTACACCTTTTGGTGTTTAATTAGACATGTTATTTGTAATAATGGCATCTTGGTGAATCAAACTAAAATCATAGTAATCTTGAGTATGCCACCACTTGTTAGTTCCATTGAAGTACACTCCTTTCTCATTCACATATGTTACTACCAAAAATTTATCAAAGGATATGTAATGATTTCATCTCCACTAGAAGCCTTACTATGCAAAAATGCTAAGTTTGTATTGACATATAAATGTTAAGCAGCTTTAATTGAGTTAAAATAGAGACTAGTCACTATTCCCATACTTGTTTTCCTAGACTGGAGTAAGTCATTTCATGTACATGTAGATGCTTTGGGCATCACAATTGGTTCTATACTTTCACAACCTAGATATGGTGAATTTGATCATCTTATCCACTTTTCTAGCCAAAAATTACCATATAGAAAGGAAAATTATACAACTATGGAATGGGTAGCATTTGCCATTATATTTGGACTTTGAAAATTCTAGAACTATCTTTTGGTGATGCCATTCAAAAATTTCACTGACCATCAAGCCCTATGGTATTTGGTTAACAAATTGATGTTAGGAGGATGAATATCTCATTGGTTAATGTTATTTTAGGAATTTTAATTATGTATAAATGTAAAACCAAGTAGATAAAATGTAGGACTTAACCACCTTAGTCACATTCTAAATGGTGAAGATCTAAAGGAACTGCAAGAAGACTCACCTAATATGCACCTCTTTCGTGTCTCTATGATTCCTAAAAAATTCAAAGCAATTGCTAAATTCCTTAAGGACTCTTCCCTAAAAACTTTTAAGAATGGGATAAAAATTATTTTATGACTAGAGAACTACCATATACCATCATTAATGGATTGCTATATCACTTGGGAAAGGATGAAGTCTTATGCAGGGTTGTCCTCGAACACAAATGACCTCATCTCTTGGAGGAAGTTTATCAAGGAGTCATAGGAGGACATTTCATGGGAGAGGCTACAGCTAGAAAGATTTTATAGAGTAGATTATGGTGGCCAAATTTTTTCCAAGATAAACATAGAGTTTCACAACATTATGATGTCTACCAACATATGAGAAAACCAATCTAGAAAGATGGGATGTCATTGTAACCCCTGTTAGCAGAGCAACCATTTGAATAATGGGCTATTGATTTTTTAGGACCAATCAACACACCAAAAAAGCACAACAAATCTAGATACATCATTACTATGATAGATTATTTTACTAAGTGGGTTGAAGCTACTACCACACCTACCTATGGTGCAAGGGATGCAACAAAGTTTTTATATGAAAATATTATTACTAGGTTTGGATTTCTAATCAAGTTAGTCAGTGATAAAGGAACACACTTCCTCAATAATATCATCAAGGCTTTGACTTAATATTTTATTATCTCACATCATAAAATCATTACCTATCATCCACATGCGAATGGCCAGGTTGAAACTTCAAATAAGGTGTTGGGAAAAATGCTCATAAAAATTTGTGATGTTAAGTAAGATGATTAAGAAGATCATATTATTGAAATCTTATGGGTATATCACACAAATTACAAAAGGGTTATAGGATTTATACCATTTCAACTGGTGTATGGCTTGGAATCAGTCATGCTAATAGAATATCTAGTACCCAACTTGCACATCACTATGGTCATGTATTTAGGAGATCATGAATCTCTTACTAATCAATTTCTAGAACCAAATAGGATGGATGAGTTAAAATAAAGAGAATTATAGACATAAGAAGTGCGTTAAAAAAACCATAAAGTGTGGCATGATAAGAATCTATGCCACAAAAAATTTCACAAAGATTAGCTAGTTTTTTTGTATAATAGCCAATTCAGAGCATTCTTAGGCAAACTACAAATAAGATGGAAAGGGCCTTACATTATACATGACTTAATGCAATAATAAATGATATTTTTAAGGGATATTCAAGGAACCATGTTTCTAGGGTGAGTAAATGTATGTAGGTTAAAGCCCTACCACTAATAGTCTAATGATCTCATTCCACAAGCTAAGTGGGTGCTGAGTAGCACCATGTAGATTAAGATTTCTATATTTTTCAAGTTTTTTATGTGTGTTTTTTTTCTATTTTGTTTGTTTATATATGATTTCATCAAAAACATTTGTGAAGTACAAATACCAAGCATTACATGCATCATATGTGCATAGGAATACCCACATGTACCAATAGAAAGGTCAAAGAGGAGAAACTAGAAAATATTAAGTCTGAGAAAGATGTTGAAATGGCACATTATTAATATATCCATTAGATAAATGTCATCCACCAAAAATAAATACAAGATCCATGGGTCTATAGATGTGATCTTCAATAATTTGATGGCTAATCAACATCAATAGCTCATACCCCTCATATAGACACCTAAGGGCATAACAACATAACTCCATAAATGTGCCAATGGATAACTACTTTAATGGCTAGATCAAAAATTGATTTTCCACATTTAAAATTATACTCAAGATGAGTAGATAGTTAAGCATGGCATGGACATGAAAGCCAAGAGGTACAAAAGCTATAAAAGATAAGTTTGAACTCCAATTTTGCATTTCATCCTTATCATATTTTTGACAGTTATAGCTATCAAGATCCAAAATAATTTTATTGAATAGATCATTCAAAAGTAGTCAAAATTATTTTTATGCAACCATGGATACCATGCCACTAATCTGACCCCTCTCTGAAGCAAAAAAGGAAGCCATGGGTTTTGACATGGCACTTCAACAAACTAAATATAGTGATCATGAGCCATTTTAATACCTATGTGAATCTAAATAGAATATCTTATAACCTAACCCTATTGATGCTATGCAACCACTTTCCTTCATAACTCCCCACAAATTCTAGAACATAGACATTGAGCATCTCATATGAATGCTAATTTTTGGTGACATGGAAGAGATTATTCAAGTATTGCTTAAATAATATAATTATAGAGCTATCTATTTAGGACCATATGAGATAATGGTCATCAATACACAAGCCATGGCCTAAACATTGGGCATGTCTGCATGTGAATACTCCCTACTACCCTATAAGACCAAAATACCTCCTATCTTATAAAATTTTTGGGACCTATATGTGTGGTAAAATTGAGGGATCTCAATTGATAAAATTCTAGATGAACTTGTGTACATTTTCATCCAATATATCACTAAGAAATTTTGGCAGACAACTAAGTCTACCAAACAAATCCCTAATGGTATTTTGGATGTCATTCATAGGATGGTCTACTGAGGTGAACAATTTAACTATCTCAAATAATTTATACAATAATTGTTCACAAACATTGACAAGTGCCACACTACTCCAAGGTAGACCCTCTAGTATCAGTTCCTAATCCTTCTCCTTTATTTCACATAATTGAAATCACCTAAGGGGGAAGTACACCCATATATGGACTACTAGCTAGCACAATGTTATACAACATCATATGGATGGAAGAATGTGGAGATTTCACACATGAAGGGAAGTTTAAAGCTTGGTGGGAGGCATGTCTAGACTTCATTTTCATATATGCTAGAGTTCCACCAGATGTCTTGCAGTATTTAGGATAACATGCCATAGTCACTCTATTTCTTAAAAGAGGCTTCATCATAATTAATGAGTTGTCATGCTCACCTTTTAAACCCCTTCCATTCTTCATCATGATGGATATGACACAGGCTAAGGTGGCCAATCAAAAATAGCATGTAGCTAGGTGATCAACCCCTTTGCAATTGATACCACTAGGCACAAATAATCTTATTGTGCAAGCATTAGAGCTAACATGTAGTTCACAATAGTAGAAAGAGAAGCATAAAAGTAGACCCTCATTCAGTGTCACCTCCTCCAAAGAAAACAACATGTAGCACTAAAACCTATGAGGATAACTTGAAGATGTCATAGATTTTTAGATCCTATGACCTCATAGAGATGGGTACTAATGCACAGGAAGTCTAACAAGTCATACTGGCAGACATGGCTAAAGAATATTATGAAGAATAAAAAGAGTTATTTTCTAGAAGGTGGTGTGAATAGTGAAAATCCAAGAGAAGGTTCCACCTAACCTATGGGTGGAACTTCCATATTTTCCAACATCTATCTTTATTGATACAATTAAATAATTGGTGGGGTAACTTCAGCATAGAATGGACTTCTTCTAGCCATCGACTACTTCAACATTTTCACGTAACATTAGTTTTGCACCTCTATCAAAGAGTCCACTAGAGAAAATTATGTGCAAGCCCATAACATGGTGGGAGACAAGAGTCTCCCCTAATTTGGAAGAACTCACATTTGGTTAACCAATTAGTAAGCAAAAAACACAACCTATCCCAGAAACTTTTATACAACCACCATGACATAGACTTGTCACAATCAGTAGAAAGAAGCAACATGCTCTAATTTTAGAGGTGTACCTAGATGACTCCCCACATTCACCATAGGCATAATAGGTTGAATAAATAGTATAGGAGTAGTAAACAATAGAGGATCAATAGGTTGCTACAGAAAAAGTTGCTCCTGTCAATGAATGCTAGCTAAAGAAAGAGGAGAAGAAAATAAAAAATAAATAATAAGTGTAGAAACAATAAGAAACATAGTAAGATGAAGAATTTGATGCCTCCAAAAAGGCCAATTATGTAGAGGTAGACATACAAAAGGCTTAGGAAAAGTCCTAATAATCCCAAGAAGCAGTTGTTGCACAATAATAAGCACAATAAGAGAAAGAGAAGAAGGAAAAAAGAAGAAGAATAAAAATGACAATAAGATGAAGCATATCACATATCACATATAGTAATAGGTAAATGAAGTTACTAGAAATAAGGAAGAGTAACATGATGAAGCCTTGCATAAATAACAAGTGTAGGTACAAGCATAATCCTAAGCGTAGGCCCAAGCTATGCAAGATCAAGAATAGAAGAAGAGAGAAGTAGAAGAATAGAAGAAGGAAGAGAAAGAGAAGTAGATAGAAGAAGAAGATAAGATAAAGAATAAAGAGAAATATTAAGAGGAATTTGAAGAGAAAAATAAGAAGAAAGAGGAAAAGGACAAGAGAAGACAAGCATCATAAAAGAAGAAGAAGCAAGAAGAAAAGGAGGAGAAAAAGAGGATGGAGAAATAAGATAGGAAGAATAAATAAGAGGAAAAGGTCAAATAGAAGATGACTAAGGACTCTACATTGTAATTTAAGCTAATAGCAGAGGCCATAGAATAACAACAAGCATTAGCCATGATGTAGGCATAAATATAATTACCATATCTCCCCTTAGGAGGTGTATGGCTCTGGGATATTCCCTCAGTCATTGCTCAGCATATCACCTTTCCCCTCCCTCTAGCCACCATGCCACATCAAGATCCTATAGCAATGACAAGCACATTGATCACTCTTCCAATTAGGTAGGAGGCTTCTTTGGATGTCTCTCACCTACCTTTGAAGAAATGGTTGGAGGATGCCATAGCATTCTAAGAGTTTATCACACAAAAGACTACCTCCCTAGAGTAAGAGTGAGAAAAATTAAAGGTAGCTAACATGGAACTTTGGGTTCACATGCACGAAGTAGAAAAAATAATCAAAGACACTTTCCCATATTTGGCCTCTTGAGTCATTGGGTAATAGGTTATTTCAGACAATAATAGGATAATAACCCTAATTATGGAGCTCACAAAAGACTAGTATGCAACACAGTAACTTAATGTACTTGACAACTTGGGCTACAACTTGAAGACTGACACTATGACTTTGATTACTCTTATAAAGGAGTATCAAAGTATGCTTTACATCACATCTCTACAATCCCATCAAATTACATGCAATCTTCTAGACTTGAATTAGTATCTTGATAATACCCTTACCAACTCTAGCATAGACTTCATTATAACTTCCATAACTAGCACAACTATGCACAACTAAAATGCCTTGATAGATGAAATAAAACTTGCTCTCTAATAATCATTCAATGGCAGGTATAATTTACATGATTGAATCCTCAGCTAGCAATAGGACCTATGATGCAATGTATTTACGGGGATCCAAGCAGAATGATATGTAAAAAAGATAAAGAAGATGAACATAGAGATTCAATTGAAGGTTAGTAATACAAGGGCATTCATAGGTGTCACTCAGAATGCAAACCTTAATGAACTCATTGGGTGTTATGCACAAATGCACATTTTGATTTGCATGGTCTAAGAAGTGATGCTTCATTGGGATGCATTCAAGACTGACCTAGATTTGTTTTACAGTGAGGTGACCTCGATGCTCAAAGTCCCTATTTACATGCCACCATCAAAACTCCAACAAGATATCATACAACACATGGCTACTTAAATTGAGGTTAAGGATCCCACTAGCCAACTTTTTTCCTCTAAAACACCACCTCCTTTCAGTTGAGTATTGTGCAACGTGTAAATTTTGAAATTTTTTGTAAAGTTTTGAATAAATTTTTGCATTGGGGATGACTAGTGAGACAAGTGAGGCTAGGATGGTTGAAAACTCATAAAGGGTAGCCACCTAGTTACATTATCCAATTGAAAACTTGAAAGGGCAATTGGTAGGTATTCTAATTAGTTGAAAACCTAAAAGGGTGGCTAAGTAGTGCACAAGAGGTGAAACCCAAAAACAAAGCCTTGAACGATTATTTTGACTCTTATTAG
The DNA here is from genome assembly GCA_037957365.1 of Torreya grandis. Classification (NCBI taxonomy): domain Eukaryota; kingdom Viridiplantae; phylum Streptophyta; class Pinopsida; order Cupressales; family Taxaceae; genus Torreya; species Torreya grandis. The sequence continues at coordinate 2,881,752 of JARHVA010000736.1, read as the reverse complement.
TCTACTAAATTTTTTAGTTTTTATCCTTAGTTTACAAATAAATGAACCTATGATTTTATCTGAGGATGAGATAACACTTTAATTCTATAAAATTATTGGGAGAAATAAAACTAGATAAGAAAATAAGTGCAACATATTTTTTGAATATTCATGCATTATATATGAAATTTTTAGCTAGATGTATTTTGTCCTATCCTCTTCGACTTGTGAAAGGATAGAAGATGAACAGTCTCCTCATTTTGACACCAATGTACAAGAAAAATTTAATAGTCAAGAACTATAGAGATTGTAAATATGTATGATTGTATGAAGAAGTTGATGACCTTTTGCTGATATCAATATAGAATTTCTAGTTATAATTACCTATCATATTTCTTATGTTATTCCATGTATGTGTTATCATGTTTAATGTTTGGTTTAATATATCTTAAAGTAATATGAATGCTCTATAAACATAAAGAAAACTCTGGTTAATCTTAGTTCCTTTCAATCACATAATAACTCATTTCTATCATGCTTATGGTAAATATGAACTCTCTATACTATCCTACATAGACTAATAAAACTTAGTTATCCTCATCCTTAGCATGTTCTATTGAACTAGGAACCTCTACTAATAAAAATGAACATTGAGTATCTAACAATGGTGCCTCGATAAGTTTATCTATAAGAATTTTCCTTTGATGTCCTTATGATTAGTGTATTTGATTTCAAACTCACCGAGGAGAATAATCTACTTTACCATATGACTGGTTAATGTTGATTTAGAAATAAGATATTTGAGAGCATCAACTTTTTCAATGATGAGAGTCTTGTTATTCAGCATATAGTGATATGGATTTTGAGATACAAAGACTAATTCTAAATATGCCTTTTCAATAGGTGTATAATTATGCTTATATGTGACCAGTGTCATGCTAATATAAAATATTATGTGCCCATTTACCTAGTTGTCATGTTGGGCCAAAAGTGCCCCCAAATCATGTTTAGTTGTTGATATATAGAGTTAGATGGGTTTTTCACATGTTGGTGGGACCAACACTCATGGGTTTTCCAAATAGGTTTTTAAGTGCCAAAATGTCTCTAGACAGTAGGGATTCCATTGAAAATCAGTGCCTTTCTTAAAGATATTATTGAAAGGATGGTAGTGATCATCTAGTTTTTAAACGAAGTGATGAATAGTCTATATTTTGATCTACAAACTATGAAGTTATTTCAAATTATAATGGGGAAGCATTTATTTGATGGCCTTCACCTTAGTTGGTTAAAATTAAATTCCTCTATGGGAAATAATGAATCATATTAGTTTTCTTTATGTGACCCCAAAGATACATTTATTGGGATTAAGGTGCACCTTATATTTGTAAAGTATCTCAAAGATTGATCATAAAACTTCTTGATGTGTTACCCATGTTTTTGACTTTTCTATAATGTCATCAACATAGTATTAAATAGTATTTTGCACTATGTCATGGAATATTATAGTCATTACACATTGATACATATCACTAGCATTCTTCAATCCAAATGGCATTACTTGATAACAAAAGGTTTTGCATGGAGAGGTGAACATTTTTTTATGTTGGTATTCTAGCATAATTTTTATTTGATTGTAACCTGAAGATCCATCCATAATGGTTTATATTTTTATCCTATAATTGAATCCATAATCATTTCGATGTTTGGTAATGGAAATTTATCTATAGGGAATTCTTTGTTAATATCCCTAAATTTTATGTATATATGAGTACCTTCTAGTACTAGCTAGAACAATGTGGGATATCCATCCTGAGTAATCATTTGGTCAAATAAATTGAGGCCCCAATATATTTTCTAGTTCTTTCTTGACTAGAATAGCAATGTGAAAATGCATATTTCATAATTTTTATTTAATGGGTTTAGCATATGGGTATACAACAAGGTGGTATATGAATAGAAATGGATCTAACCTAGGTATATCATCATAAGACCATGTGAATATGTCAATAAATTATTTGATAATGATAATGATAAATTTTCATTCCTATGTAGTGAGGGATGCACCAATTTAACCATTTTGGCATCATTTTTTATTTTAGTATTGACCTCAATGGTGTCTTCCATTAATAGTGTAGAACCATACTATAATAAAGTAGGTATTGATGGAAATAGATCATCTTCATCTGATTATGGGCCATTTGGTCCACCCATATAAGAAGAGTTTAAATTGCCCATGTCAAGAAATGGCCATTCAATAAATATTTTTGTGAAAATTTGAACCAACTTAGTAAAAAATCATTGTTCTAATACTCAAATATTATATCCAAAGGTAAGGCATGAACTTACAAGACTCTAAACTTATTAATGATTATATCTAAATTCCCTTCCATTGGCACATGAAATAGGTTTTCACCAAGGGACTCATATTTTTATTTACTTTTTCCCTAATCTAAAAACACCTCAGAGAGGTTTTCACTAATGGACCTCAATGTTTGATTTTATTATTTAATTTGACCAAGGAAGTTCATGTACTATCTAAAGTAGGTGATAGGTTCCAAAGTGATCTTAAAGCCTCACTTTTGGTTTCTAATCAATAGACTATCTCTAAGACCTAGGAACTCTGAAAGTGTTTATTCATTTTGGAAATCATCCAATGGTATAATATGATCTTTTTTATCCCAATTGATTAATTTAGGATAATAAAGGGAAAGGGTTAAATTAGTGGAAGATGTGATAGTAAAAATGATATTGGTATCAAAGAGGTTGGTATCGATAAGCTCATCATAGGTACTATAATAAGACTACATCACTTTTGAGATAATCTTCATTATATGAGAAAGTGGTGTAACTCTTGAGATTTGAGGGTTCACCCCTAGGTAGCTTTTGTCTAATACCTTGAGTAACTTTATCTTTGGTTTCTGATACTAGCTCAATAATGATTTGTTCTTTTTTTCCTAATCCCTTTTCTTTTTAGCCATGATGTTCCATAATTTTTTTAGGGATAGGATACTTATCACTTTGATAATATAAGGCAAAATTGTCATCATTGTATAACCAAGAATTGTCTAAGGTGTTATTTTGTTTATGAGTTGGTTACCTCTTTTTAACGAACAAAGAGTGTCCCTTGGGATGAGGGTTTGTCTTTCTAATCCATTCCATCTTGGGCCTACCATGGGTTTGGGAGACTTTGGAAATTTGTCAATGTGAAATGCATATTTAATGTTGTAGGTAAAAATAACTTTATCTTCAATAGTAATGTGGGAAAAAATATGGGAAGGTGGAGTAGAGGAAGTGGAGAGAAGGTCACTTGGATCAATATAATTAGATTTAAGATATTCAGGAGCTTTATTCTTGTCCTTTTTAGGTGCATGTTTTGGGATAGGATAGTAGTTGTATTGATTGTATTCAACTTCTAAGTGTTTTTAATAATGGTATGGCTATTATTTGCCATGTATAGTTACCTCCATTCTCAAATGGGGGATTTTCAAGTATTGATGCAATGTGGAATGAATTGTACATAATTCATGGATTCAAGGACCTATAAGAAGCATGTTTTAAGGCAGTTCAATGTCTATGACATGGCATAGGGTATCATGGGTGATAGGAATAATAATGATAGATAATAAAATAGTGCCCTATGAGTCTCTTTTTACATTATCATATGCCTTAATAGTAATGGTGTCTGGCTGAAAATCCACTTATGTATGTCCCAATTTTTTATCAATTTCAAGGAAGCTATATTTAGGCCTAAATCATTGTCTATGATAACCGACTTAATATTGTGGCAAGAAATGATGGTTTCAATGTGAAGGGGATTATTTTTTATGGGAACAAGGGATGGCATGTCACTTTGATCAAATGTAAGCTATTGACCTAGGGATAAATAACCTAAAAGTGCTTGAAAGGTATCAAATTCAATGTCATTTATTTCTTTGGATTGTTAAAGAATATCATATAATATAGTCATTAGAACTTTTGACTTATGCAAGATATTTAAAATAGATATATATGAATGTTTCTTATTCAGCTATTTTTCAAGATCATACTACTTTTCAATAGTAGGAGGATATTGTTTGTATTAGAAGGCAAAGAGTCTTGAACAAGATTATTTTTGGAAAAAGGTGAGGGAACCTAAAGTGTAACCTTTAGACATCAAGTTACAACAACATAATTTTGAGGTGATGAAGGCTTACTTGACTTAGAATAAGGGAGTACATGACATAAGATAGTGACTCATGGTCATTGAGGCATAATAATGTTATTACATATCAGAGAAGGGATACTAGGGCATGAAAGAGGAGGTCCTTAAATAGATAGAGTAACACTATGAGGTGTGTTGGAAGGTTAATGGTGATTAATCTTAATAGTATCTACATGATTATTAGTAATACAACCTAAAAGATTATTATAGTTATACATAACATCATGGTAGCTAATTTGATTGGTTTATGAATATTGAACTTGATTGTGATTTCCATTATTCTAATTTTGATAATGATTCAATCCTTTATTTTAATTATAGGGTTGTTGATTATTGTAATTTTACTTAGGAAATGGGTCCTTATAAAAATCCTTATATTGATTAGAATTAAAAGCAACATTATCCAACTCAATGTCACCCCACTCAAGGAGATCTTGAATGAAGTGCCTTAATTTCATGCACATGTGAATTCCATGCCTTTTGACATGATGGTAATCACAATATTAGTTATCTTTGTACCATTGAGGTTTAGGTTGGTCTTCTATAAAAGGTTTTATTTTAGGCCAAATGATCATGTTAGCCATAACTAATTTTTAAAATACAACCTCAATAGGTTCACCAAGGTCACTAAAGAATCTATTTTAATAGTGATTATTTCATGGAGGTGGTCTTTGTAATGTAATGGTTTGAGTTAGTGAAGAATTTTAGGTAGGTGGTAGTTGCACCATTTTCACATACTTTGATTATTTTAATCCATTGCTAACTATAATCTTGTTTTTTAAAGACTTTGGGTTTATCATATGTACTCACTTGTGCTTATGACAAAGCTTGAGCTTATGTCTAATTCTGAGAATAAATTTTAACTAGGCCCTTGTCTATAAGTGCCTTTTCAATCTGCACTCCTTTGTCTTAATCTCCTCAAATGTATCCACATAATGGAGCCTAAATTTATGATACACCTATGAATTGATATTAGAGGTGAACATATTTGCGAGTTTTTTATTTAAAAGATTTTGAGGGAAGTGACTAGACAAAATTATCCATCATTATAAGTAAGCTATAAAACTTTCCCCATCGCATTGTTTGGCACTACATAAGTTAACCATGTTAAATATATGTTGTAAGAAAAGTGTTTTAAAAAAAATAATGATAATCCATAAAATGTGACAAAGAATCCCTTAGGTAAATGAAGGAACCATTATAATGCTTGTCTACCTAAAATGCATGGAAACAAGTGAAGTAGATAGTATTGTTATAGGCTACTTCCTAATAGGAGATAAATAATTATTTTAGGTGCTCTTTAAGATCATCCCTTCCTTTGTATTTTTTAAATTTTGCATCTCAAAATGAGATGGGAAAGGTACTTGAATAATTCTCATGTCAAATGGGTATGGACATATTTCATCAAATTTATACTTTTTGTCCTGCTTTCCTATTTGGAGCCCTATAACAACATCCATTATCTCTTGAAATTCTTGGAAAGTGGGAGCATAATGGGATGGTGGAAGAATTTATTACTAAATGTTCAAATGGGGATTGACTTTATTTGTATACATGGGTGGATTATGTGTGAATTAAGCTAGAATGGATACCCTTTGGGTTGAGTTACTAGAGTTGTTCGCTCTATATACATGATTATATTGTTGACATGGTACTTATTGTTACCTGGTGTTGGGAAATAGATTAGCAATAATTTTTTGAGTTGGAGGAATTTTTTGTCGATATGAGGGAATTTACTTCTCAAAATTAAGGATCTATCACAAAAGGACTTATTATTAGAAAGTGGGAATTTATTGATTAGAATGGATGGATTGTGGATTAATAGGTATTTTTTGGGGATTGATCATAACTTGTTGTAGTGGAAGATTTACAAATTATTTTTATGATTGGTCTTTATTTATTGTGATGGAGGATTTGTAAATTTATGTTGTAGATTGGTCTTGATTTATTGTGAAAGAGGATTATTGGCAAGTTGTTTTGAATTGGAAGGGAGATAATGGGAGCTAGAAGGAATGTGTTAGAGGTTCAAAGGAACCTATTACAAACTAGAATCAAGATGTTAATAATTATTTGTATCTTTTTATTACAAATTAGAGAAGGTAATCTATTGAGAAATACAAAGAATTTGTTAGGGGTTAAAAAGAACATGTTGTGAACTAGAAATAATTGGTTTGGAACTAAAGAGATTTTTTGTGTGTTAGGAAAGACTTGATGTGGATTAAGAATCACTTGTGGTGGATAACTAGTAGTTCATAGTAAGGGATTTATGAGAGGGATTATTTCAAGACACATAAATGGATCTGAATTGGGTGGAAAATGAGCTAATGTATCTTTTTGTTGTTATTCAATGGGAATATTTTGATCCATAAGTGGAGGATTATTTAAATAATAACTAATAGGGTATCAATCAATGAGGCTATAAGTTTAATAGTATATTGTAATTATGTGATAAAAATTTGGCTATTTGGGCATGATATACAAGTTTCCATTTTAATTTGTTTGACAATTATAATTTTTATATAGGTTTGAACAAGGACATGATCATGATTATAATTTGATTTTGGATGTATCTCATTTATTTGAACATGCCTACACACTTCTTTTGTTCTAGGTGGCATATCTTCATATATGGGTTGATTTACCTCCTTTTCTTTATTTTTGTTGTCTTGGAAAGATCCAAATGGATCATAAAACCATTATCCCTTAGAATTAGTTTTATACATAGCCCCATTTGTTATATATCTAGGCTTATTTTAATCAATGATTTTCACCTTGAATCTAGAAAGGAGGTGTGGATTGATTTGATTTAGGAATGTGTAATGCTTTACTTATCAATTCAAAGTGGATTTTTTCATTTGATAAATGATTTTAAGTCAAGTGGTATGTTTATGTGTAGTTTATAATATTTTGTTCAAAGTATAAATTCTAATGTAAACTCATTAAAGTAAAATGTCAAAGTACAACATGTTTTATTTGAATTATTCTTTGAAAAGCTATAGTGATATGTTTAAAGTGTTCATGATGATTTTTAAATGTCCCTTAACAAAATTTGATCTTAAAATTTTGAAAATGCTTTATTTTGACTTAATTTATGACATTGACCCAAACTTTGACCTTCAAAGTGGACTTGATGACAAGTTGATTTCATTTAAATTTTAAAAATTGACTTCAATTAACTCTTAAAAGTTGACTTTTTTTATTTTTGAAAGCTAGCTTCAATCGAATTTTAAAATTTGACTTTGTTTGACTTGTGGATTAGAATTAGAGTCTCTAGTTTAAAATGAACCTAATTGGGATTTTTGAAAAAGAATTGAGTTATGGTTCAAATGAACTAGATTTAAAATTATTTTGAAATGGATAGCATAACTGTACAATGGGGACAAAGTATTGTACCAAATGGAAATAATAACTCTTATAATGGAATAAATACGACCCAAAAATTGGGTGGAGTAATTCCTTATCATGTGAGTTTATATTGACAATGTTTAGGACTTATAATACTTCTAAATTATTTGATGTGCATGATATGTCACACAAACAAGGATGAGATAACAAATAACCAATAGCACACATTCAATGTAAGCCATATATTTAGTGGGATAATAGGTGTGTAATGTAATTTAAATCCACATAACTATCTCACTTGAAATGGTGACAAATTAGTTTCACCTAACCCTAACTTTGAGCAGTCCAGTGAAATCTTAGGAGAGATTGGTTTCCTTTGCATAAGTTTTTTATAGCTAGAGGTTTAAATATAAAAATTTGACATGATTTTTTAAATGATCCCAAATATACCTTGAGGTATGTGTGGCTAAAAATATTAAAAATTCACAATATGGTCAAGTCCCTCCATGAGCACCTCAGTTGTAAAGGTCACAGTGAAGTTATACCAAAAATCTAAACTTTTAGGGTGAAGTTTAATAGTGTAGCATTAGGGTTAAAACCCTTATTTTCATGAAACCTTTTATGAGGAATTTTGTTATGTTCTTAAAAATAACTTCCCTCAATTTATATCTCCCATCAGATTTATGATGTTAATATGTACACTGGGAGATGAAACCTTAGATATCATACCCTAAGATCTCACAAGAAGGAGATGAAATCCACCCCATACAGAAAAATAAAAAATAAAATAGGATAAAAATAATCTCTCTGTTTTTATTTTCCTAGGATACCTAAAGAGGGAAATGGTATAGCATAAGCATGATAAAATATAAGCACATAATCAATGTTATGTACCTAGGGATATGATATATTAATGTATATGGGTTGATGTAGATGTTGACTTGTGGCTTACTTATCCCTCTTTGATGATATTTGACATTTCTCTATGCATTTATTTGGTTATTAGGTCAGCCTATGGAGTAACCATGGCCTAGATAGACTATATATAGGAGGTAGTGGGTAACTATTTATCATCATATTGTGAATTTTGCTATTATTGAAGCTTGTGGAGGTTGCCCCCTCAAAGTGGCTTATATATTATAATATATTATGATATATTTCAGTCATATTTGGATCTATTTCTGATATTCTACTTTATTGTTGAATTAATTTCATTACAAGTGGTATCAGAACTATGATTTGGGCAATCTTGTGGGTGAAACCCTAATTCTTTAAATTTGGATATATCTAAAAAAGGTTGCAAAATTTTTTTATATTTTTTTTACTAGAGGTGAGAAACCATTAAATTAATCTTCCATTAAAATTTAAAATCATTTGGATTTGTTCCACAAAATTTATCACCAATTTAAGGTTTTTAATAAAATTACTCTATAGTACGCAATTCAAAGAATTTTTATAAGTTATTTACATTTTTGGAAAGATCAAAAAAATATGTCTAGGGTATTATATTTGTATGTTTTGATTTGAGGCTCACATAAGTCCAAAATCTCTTATTCAAATTTGGGTTAGAAGTGTCAATCAGAGTCAACATTGTAAAGCCCTTTTATGGCAGGTCCACAAACTCAGGGCTGAGGAAAGGGTGTTGAAACACCAGGTAAAACTCCTAAAAAAGAATATATTGAGTTAGAAGGGGGATGTACTAGATCCTTTGTACCAGGGTTCTCTAACATAGGTCACAAAGTGAGCTAGCTTGACTATTATGTGCAAGGCATTCAAAGTGAGGTGCAAGGAATACAATCTAATATGAAATCCATACAAGATAGTTTGGTTGATATCATAATGAATTTGAAAAATAATCAGTCAAATCATCCACCTATCACTATTGCAAAACCCCACCAGGGTGGTTATCCAAACCATTCTACTTCAAATCCAACTACATGGCCACAGAGGAAGCTGTTACCAAATGTGGATATGCACAAATTTGATGGAAAAGATCCACTCAATTAGATCAACCAACTAGAGATTTTTTTTGATCTACATCAGATCCCAAGTGGATAGAAGGTTACCATGGCATCCTTGTATCTTGAACCTAATCAATTCATTTGGTATCAATGGTTGTGTGCTCAAAAGAAAAAGATGACTCTCAGTGTCACTTGGTTAGTTTTTACAGAGGAGCTAAAATTACACTATGGTAATAGTGTGATAGAGAATTACTTCAACCAACTGGAAAAATTATGATAGAATAATTCTATCAATGATTATATTCATCATTTTTAGAACCTATCCTTACGTGTGGAGACAGTTTTTGAGGAGAACTTGAATGACATATTTTTGGGTGGACTCAAGGAACACATTCAACATGAGGTATGCATGTTTAATTCACTTAAGATTTCTAATTATATTATCATGGCATGTAGAGCTGAGGAAAAATTCATAGCCAATATAAGCAACCATTCACTCACTTTAAATAGCATAGCATATCATCACCAACATTTCCTTCACCTACCAAATTGACCCCTCATTAAATTGAAGAGAAGCGTGCACAAGGATTATGTTTTGGTTGTGACAGCAAGTGGAGCAAAGGACATAGATGTGTTGAGAAGAAGTTATTCTACATTGAAGGATCCAATGAAGATGAAGAAGTAGATGATGCCTCTAAAGATGATAAAGAAGAGATAGAGGACGTTCCTGAAGATTCCCAAACTATAATATCTTATCATGCACTTATAGGTATTATCACTCCACAAACTCTTAAGGTGGTGGGTTTCTTCAAGAAATAGAAGGTGATAGTGTTGATTGATTCGGGGAGCACACATAACTTTATCAACCATAAGTTGGCCACTCGATTGAATTGTTCCATCTATCTAGCACCAAAATTATAGGTCATGATTATAGATGGTGGCATAATTAATTATTCAAGAAAATGCCATATTATTAATCTTGTTATAGGTGAGTAAAATATTGATTTTCCTATGTTTGCTATTCCCATGGGTAGCACAAACATTGTTTTGGGAGTCTAATGGCTCACAACCTTGGGTACCATTAAGATGAAATTCCAAGAACTATTCATGCACTTTCATTCTAAAGGTAGGAAAATTGAAATACATGGATTACAGGGAAAATCTCCACAATTGATTAGTTCACATCAAATGATGAAGATGCTAAAAAGGGGGGCAAAGGGAATTATTGCACGATTATGTTCCATAGAAGCTCAACCCACACAGGCATCTACACATCCTAATCTACAGATGATTCTTGATGTGGAGAAGCACATTTAACATCAAAAAGAGGTTTTGGTTAGTTTGAGAGATAATTTGGACTTGGCACAAAATAGGATGAAGCAACAAGTAGATCAACACCATAGTGAGCAAAATTTTGAGGTGTGTGACTGGGTATTTTTACGTTTGCAACCTTACAAGTAGATGTCCTTAAAGAAATAGAAAAAGGACAACAAACTTTCTCCTAAGTATTATGGCCCTTATCATGTTCTGTAAAAAATTGGAAGTGTGGATTACAAGCTTGAGGCACCTCATTCATCTTCCATACACCCAGTATTTCATGTTTCCTATTTAAAGAAGGTCATTGGACAAAAAATTTCAGCCCAAACAAAGCTCCCATAACTAAATGAAGAAGGACGTGTCATTTTGGAACTAGAGAAGATCCTCCAAACACATACTAAGAAGTTGAGAACCAAAAATATTAGGGAATATCTAATCAAGTGGAAGAACCTGGTAGTGAAGATGAAACTTAGGAAGGTGAATATTTTCTATAACAACATCCAGAGTTGTTCAACGTTGAGGACAACATTGGTCTGAAGGGGAAGGGCATGCTACACCCCTAACCTATCACATATATTAAGATAGGAATAGCCAACTTGTGGCTTACTTATACCTCTTTGATGAAATCCACCCCATACAGTCAAATAAAAAATAAAATAAGATAAAAATAATCTCTATTTTTCTTTCCTAGGATACCTAAAGAGGAAAATGGGATAGCATAAGCACGATAAAATATAAGAACGTAATCAAATCAAACACACAAGTAATGAAAGAAAAGAAAACAAGTTTTTTAGATTACTAAATTCAAGTGTTTGTTCCTTTTAAGTACACTAAACTAAAGTCTTAAAAAAGTGTTTGTTTTTGTAGAAACCACGCATTTTACAAGCTAACCTGTAATAAACAACTTTAAATTTTCAATTTTAGTCTTTTTAAAGCATGGGGAGTTTAAAATTTATTTGTTTATCTTGAAGGAAAAAACACATAATGTGATCCCACTATTTAGCAAGGTGATTTCATTGTTCTATAGAGATAATAAACAATAAAAAAGAAAGTGGTGATTCTATCAATTAATGGGGTGATATTTCCACTTTATAGAGTGATACCATCACTAAGAAATGCATTCTCATTGATTTTAAAATAGATAAATAAGAAGAAAATAGGCATTGTTACCTTCATAATCTCACTTTTTTACAAGTTGATTTCATCAATACATAATGTGACATCATCAATTTGCATAGAATTTTTATCATTAGGGTTTTTGATCTCATTGTTTATACTTGATAAATGGAGCTGAGAGAATTCCTATTGATACATAGTTACCTCTAAAATGTAGAGTATTCTTTTTATTTTCAAGAAAACATAAAGAGACATAAAATAGTAGAAAAGTGATATCGTTGGGACATGATATCACTAATTATGAGGATTGATTTGGCCAATACACAGAGTGTTATCTCTGAAATGCATAATATAAAATAATAATATTTTTAAGAGAAAATAAGTGAAATAAAGCTAAAAAATAACTATTTTTTAAATTATAAGATGGTGAAATGTTCTCAAGAGTATTTTGGTGTGTATTGGTCCCATCAGGCATGCCAAATGTAAACACATGATTGAAAAGGAGATTAGTTCATGTTAGAATTTTAAAAAGGCATAAAAATAAGCAATGTAACTTCTTAGGTGTGTTCCTTGACTTGGGCAAGGTCTAAGAGAATGTAAAAAAAATAGAAAGACATAAACCAATAATTTATACCTTCCCAATGGATTCATTCTCTAACATGGATTATAAATGTGTTTGTTCCCAAATTGTAAAGCTAGGATTTTTTTCAATATCACAACTTCATGTGGATGACATCTCTCCCCTTGACTACTTATGATTTGGGTGGAAGAAAATTTTAAGCTTTTGCTTCATTTATATAGAGTAAGTTTGCACCAGAAAATATTTTTTATAATGTTAATTGAGCCTTATATTTATAGCCTTCTCATGTTATTTTCGATCATTAGATAAATATTAAGATGTGTGGCCTAAATTTAGTCTAATTTAGAGAGTTAATACTATTAATATTTTGGGTTTGAGTTTACAGTAACTAGGCATGAGTTCAATTTTATCATATTTTCTTGCATTTATGTTAATGCTTGATAACTTTTTATGTGATGTCATGATGATGTCATCATTTTAAATATTTGAATCCACTTGCCATGTGAGTGGAGGAATAATTCAATTAATGAATTAATAAAATAGGAAACTCCAAAATCTATGGAATTTCTCATTAGAGGAAGATTAGGTTAATTAATAAAGCTTGATTAACTTGAACGTAAAGTTATGTGACTTTTGAAAGTTGAATAACTACTCAACCTAATTAATCCAAAACATCTCTTGTAAAATTAAAGTTTTACTTGGGATGAATTAAGTGAAGATAATTATTAGATATATTATGTTACTCCAACCAAGGATGCCCCAATGCATTTCAAAATATGCATGTCAAGTGCGCAAGCAATTTTGGGTGTTTCAATGGTTTTTGACTTGATTTATGCATTTTTATAGAAAGTCATTTTGATTATAAATTTGACATTAAAATTATGAAATTTTAATGTCTCCACTTATCTTTAAAGTATTTAAATAACTCTTTCAAGGATTTATCATTGACCATGAGCCAGTGAATATGGACATAGATTTGGGATTCTTTGGCATCATGGCATTTCACAAGTTTGAGATTGTGTTTGAGGTGGCCAATGACACATAACTAGGTATAAAAATTATTGAGTTCAAGATTAGAGGATATCTAAAGAATATCTTTGGTCAAAAAATTATTGATGTTAGTAGACACTCCATTTTAATAACCTTATGTGTCAAAATTGCAAAATAGAATGACTTCCTACAACTTATACACAAACTAGTCTAATATCATTTGTTCATCATAATTTCCTTTGTGCTTCTAATGTACAATTTTTAATTCACCTTGGGGAATCCCTAATTTTGGTAATCAACCATACTAGATCATTAAATTGTCACTCTGGTCATATTTTGGGTCATCATTGGTCATCTCCATTTTTTGATCAATTAATTATTTTCCTCTTATTCAATAAAATCAAAAAAAAATCATATCCTTACCATATTAATTAAATTAATATTTTTCATTATTTTAATTAATATTTTATCTAATTATAAATTCCATGGAATCAAAATTTTTAATTTCTCTCTTTTCCACCTCATGTGGGGTACTTTCCAAGGAGCATTCTCCACTTTCCATCTTGGAGACAATATGGAGGGCCCTCATTCCACATTTTAAGATATTTTTGAGAAGGATTATCCACCCTTAATCTTGGAAACAAGATGGAGGTCTCTAATTTCATCCCTTAAGATATTTTTCAATGGAATTATCCACCATCCATATTGCATACAATATGGAGGGCTCATATTAATCCCAAGCATCCTTCATCTTGAACAAGATGAATAGCTCATATTGGTGATCCATGTGATGCCTTGGGGTAAATTATCTACCCTTCATATAGTATAAAATATGAATGGATCACATTCATGTTACTTTTCCTATAAATAAAAGGGCATCCCTCTTCATATTTCATGCTCAATATTTATAATGAAGCCAGGGCTAGTTCTCAGAGCCACCTTGTGTATCAATTCAAATTATTATCAAGCTATTATTCAAAGTTATCAAAGGGATATAACTCTTAAAATATGACATTTATAAAGATCCTTTTATAATACATTCTAATCCACAATCCACTTACATTTAATACGGTGAATAATCCATAAAAGAAGGTATAATTTTCATGCTTTTGTCTTTAAATTTGGTTTTCTATTCATCTTTGCTTTGGCTCACAAGGTCCTATGTATAAATTATTTTTGTTTCATTGCTCTAATGGTTATATTTTCACTAATTAAGGAAATGATAACCTTTTTTACTCTTATGGATAGATATGGTGTGCCAAATCCTTGATCCATCTTAATCCTTGATCAATATTAATCCAATCAAATCAGCTACCATTGAGATGTGTCCTTCCCAAATATACCTTTTTTGGGGCAAATTTAAATCAAATAATTATAATTCAATTACATTCATTCCACCATATCAATTTTAAACATGTATTTTATTTTATGATGTTCTATTCCCACTTATTCCCATTACATGTATCATTTCTTGAGTACATCCATTCCAAACATCATTACCATTAAGCCTATCATGTGGATTTTGACTTGATTCATAACATGATGCTTTCTATTACTTTTTATTTTCATGTTTGTGTGTTTATTTGTTTGATTTTTTATTGTTGCCTTGACTCAGTACATTATGACAACAAGGTCATCATCATAGTGTCCATTGTCATAAACTTTTACTTGAGTCCATCCATTGGTAGACTTCAGAATTATCATCATGATTTTTATCATTGGTGTGTTATTGTTAATTGTCTATTGGATCAGGTGTTACTACTTACACACATTATGATTAGAAAATCCTGGGTTTTTATATCATGATGTATACTATCATATGAAAAATTAAAAATAAGTATCAAAGGTCTTAAATTGGTAATTTCATAGTAGCAGTATTTCCCTTTGCCTCATCACCTATTATCTAATCCAATCATTTCGGACATCTTTGACTATATCACATCATCCCATTTTTTATGATCAAATCATAATGACTAAACATTATAGATACATATATGCTAATTATGATGTTCATCTCAAAATAAGTGTGTAAAAAAATAGTCATACACATTTATCAATCATTATTACTATTCTAATCATCTAGTCTATTCTTTATCATATTCTCTCCTAATCTCTGGGAGAACTACATCGGCCTTAGGTATTTTTAGACTATGTTAGGGGTGGATCAGCTAACCAGTTTTTGATGTTAGCTCATCCACCCCTCTTTTATTCTTATTAACATACATATTATTCCAATCTAATCATTCATTATTGAATAATCATCGTAAATTTTTCATTTTTTGGTCTTTCACCACTTTGAGCATTCTTGTGTGTTCAATTTTTTATAGCTTATTTAAAAAGTCTTTATACCATTAGCACACATATTTATGTTAACTTATCAACTTCAAATCATTCATATCATATTTAACATGTGTAAAAATTTAAATCCTTGATTTATGCTTGTCAATCGATTCAATCGGTCAATTCACCCTATTTGGGGCTCATCAACTATTTTCTCTATTTGGGGTACATCATCATTCCAATCTTTCAACTTTCACCCTATTTGGGTAAATTCAAGAGTGTAGCTTTATTTTCATGATACATCATGACTAATGCCATATCTTATTCCCTATTTTGGGTAATTCAAATTATTTCACTTATTTAGGGAGGTTTCCTTCCCAATTATACCCTACTTGGAAAAAATTCATTCATCATCATTATAAATCAAAGCATGCATGTGTTAGCTCAAGTAGCATAATCTTGTGCACAAGTAATTTTATCTTACATTCTATATTATTTATTTATTTTTAGATATCCCATCCAAATCCTTCATCCTCACATTACCTCTCGAAGTGTCATAATCCCTAACTAATTTCATTTAAATCATATCCTTAGCTTTCCATTCAATCTTCCACACCTGTTAGTTAGGAACGATGAAATGACAACATCCATTATTTATTAATCTAATTTTTCATCCTCCTTATTTCAAAATTTTCATTCTTTAACTTTTTTTTACTTCATCTAGTGTCTCACAATGTCTTCTCAAATAGTGGAAAAATGTAGACACTCCATTTTCACCTCTTCTATGTCTAAAATGATAATCATAATGAATTTTATGAAAATAAGAGTGACTTTCTAAAACATTGTAAATTAAGCCTAGAAATCACTAAACATCCCAATTCCATCTGCACATTAGATGTAAATATTTTTAAACAAATAGGTGCATCCTTATTTGGGTAAATTCACCATACTAGATCATTAAATTACCACTATGGTCATATTTATCATCATCACTAATCACCTCCCTTTCCCTGATCAATTAATCATTTCCCCCTTATTCAATCAGATCAACCAAATTCATTTTCATATTATATTAATTAAATTAATCCTTTTGATTAGTTTAACTAATCCTTCCTCTAATTATAAATTCCATGAAATTGGAATTTCTAATTTCATTTAATTCAACTTCCCCCTTTTCCACCTCATGTGGGGCACTTTTCAAGGAACATTATCCACCCTTCATCTTGGAGATAAGATGGAGGGCCCTCATTCCACCTTGTAGGATATTTTTGAGAAGTTATCTCGACCATCAATATCAAATATATAGGTCTCTCATTTCATTCTTTAAGTTATTTTTGAGGGGCATTATTCACCCTCCATCTTGGAAATAAAATGGAGGGCTCATATTAATCCCCCTTGTGGTATTTTGAGGAGTATCCTCCACCATTAATCTTGGATAACATGAAGGGTTCATATTGGTGATCTATGTGATGCCTTGGGATGAATTTTCCACCTTTAATCTAAGATACAAGATGAAAGGAACACATTCAGTTACTATGCCTATAAAAAAGGGATGCCCCTCTTCATATTTCATGCTCAAGTTTAATAGTGAAGCTATGTAAATTTCTCAAGTTAGCTTGTGCATAAAATTATATTATTATCAATATAATTTATCAAGGTTTTTAATATGATATTTTATATAAATTAAAATTCATCTAACCCATTAATCAATCCTATCTCAAAGAAGATAAATCATACTTACACTTTCATTTGTTGATATATTAGATATTTGGGGTCATGACCAAGATTGATCCATTAGACCTAACCAAGGGATATCTTATCACAATATCATCACTATAGAGGGTTCCAAAGCCTCTAGTAAAGAAACACTTTGTAATAACCCTAGCTAGGTCTTATGTTTTCATATTCACTAAGTATATGCAAAGCAAAGTCTAATCTAGTCTTCACCAAAGCTTGTGGAACAAAATAGGGTTAATAAACATAAAATTTAAACATGCATAAATAATTATAATTAAGATATATATAAATATAACCCTAATGCATGGAAAAATTAATATATTCAAAATACAATACTTATTCTACTTATATCTACTAAAATAGAGGACTAAAGTTAGAGATACTTACCATGAAGATGAACTTATCGAGACTCAATTTCTCCCTTAGCCAAAGATGTTTTTTAAGAGGTTATTATGGTTTATAAGGATGACTAAGACAAGACTAAGCATCCAAGACTTTTCCATAAGAAAATATTATTCTCCAAGTATAAATCCTAATGTATAATGGTCAAAGAGTAGATTGTAAAGAACTACAAATGAATAATTAACTCTATTGTCTCTCTAAGAAATGGTGAAATGGATGTGCATATACATTTAAATTTAACCTTAAACCTTTTTAAAAGTTTATTCGAGAGGGTCAAACTAATTTGACTTTATTCCATCGATTGACAAAAATAAGTTAAGTCCCAGTCTAGGTTGGCCAAGGCTGACCTACACCCATAACATGCAAATATCAATAAGAATATAAGGTCAACCCAGGCTGACATTATTCAGTAAATGTAAAAAAGTGTTTTAATATTAGAAAGGGGATAAGTAAGGTGGTGAATTAATTATAGGAGTGTGTAAATGAGGTGTCAAATCTTATGGAAGTGTATAGGATAGGGTTGTGTAGATAGAAAGTGGTGGTATGGGAGACAACAATCTTATTAAGCACTAATGGTCTTCCCACCTCTTTCCTAGTGCACCCTTTAAGGCATGCACTTAGATAAATTGAGACACAATGGGTTATTGCAAGAGAAAAATCATCAGTAATTGATAGTTTTTTAAAATATTATGTGTATACATATGCCCCACTTGAATATTATCATGTGTTAATAAGGTGCAACATGGGATGGTGCTTCGAGAAAAGAACATAGTAACACAATGTTGAAACTAAATAAATTATAGTATTTTAAAGAATAAAATAACTAAAAAATACATGTAATTGATTAATACCATGAATTTTATTTATCATTAAATGGTTGTATGTTGTGTTTTTAGTTTTAATCATGGAGTTCATAAAGACTGCTTTGGATAAAACCAAGGGTACAAAACTAAAGATCAAAAATAAAAAAAATCGTAGAAAAGCCAAGATAAATAAATTGGTGTAGGTATGACATACTTTCAAATTTGGTAAGCCAAGGTGATAAATTCTAAGTTAGGACCAAATTTCTAAGTTAAAATTTAGAGTAAATCAAGTAACCCAAAATCCAAGGCCATCAAATGACCAAAAAACTCAAACAAGTAAACCTTAAGTAAGAAAGGCAAACAAACCAAGTCAAACTAAGGATACAAGTAAAAATAGTAATCAAATATAAATTTTAAATTAATAACAATAATTACTTAAATAAATATGGGAAAACAATGGTAAAAAAAATTGATGAGTGAGCAGTTGTAATCCTTACTTGATCATCAATGGAAAAAGTACATAAAAGGGAAATTAACATTGGTGAGTGAGAAGTAACAAGCCAACCTCATTAAATAATGGAAAAGTACATAAAAGATATAAATGGATGTATTTTTCTAAAAAAAGGAGGTACAATAATGGAAATTTTTTAAATAAACCAAGGTAATTCTATAAAAGTGAAGCAATTGTACAAAGAGAATAATCCATAGTCACTCAAGTATATTTTTTATGTTCTAAGGATAGATAAAATTGAAACAAAGTAGTGCTAGCATGTCTTTAAGATGTGAATAAGATGTAATATAGAAGTGGGAAAATATATCTATAATTAAACTTTTCTATTAAGAGGGGAAATGAAATGGGTGGTGGGGAAATTAAGGAAAAATCAAAGTCAAAAAAACTCTTCAGTGAAGTCAAGACACTTAAATTAGGTTTTTAAAAAAAAGAGGACTATTGATATTAAAGACTCTAAAGAAATTTTACTAACCACACAAATATTAGGTCATCAAATTAAGTATGAATATCATCCAATGAAGGCTATATGCATGATAATTAAAATGGACCTACCTTCCCACAACATTGTCCCCCTTCCTTAGGACACCTTACTAAATAGTCAGTCCACTACAAAAATTGGGTACTTGTGTGAGAAAGTAGGTAACACCATTAAGTATTTTGAATTATCTTATCCAAATATACTAGCCTAATTTACCCTAATGGACCTCAAATATATCATGAGTTCTAGTAGGGATTTTGAGCTTCAATTGGGGATAGGAGATGTGTTATTAATCACGTCTTTTGGTGTGATTTTGACTTTTGACTTTTTATGTTATCTTTTGATCATTTCCTTTTGTTTCAAATGATTTTTATTTTATTTTTTGATGGATTTTTATATTTCTCCTCCATACGAATTCAGAGAACCAAACATGGATGTTGAATATGACTATCATTTGAAAACTTGGGACTTGATTGTTAAGAAATATAACTTAGAGAGCATGTTGTCTAAGAGTCTTGTTAATTCATGTGAAATAAAAGTGGTATCTTGTATTCAACCTTATTTTATCCAAATTAGAATAAAATGAAGGGACATCAAATGTAATTGAACATGAAACAATTTAAATTACTTCAAATTTCAAAAAATGTGATAAAGATGAAAAGGGATACAATGATAGGTAAGTATGATTCCTTATCATAATAATGTATGGAAGTGTAAGGAAACATGATAATATATTTTTCTGTGTAATTTTTATCTACAAAAGAGAAAAAAATTTAATTTGAGAATATGGAATCACAAACTTGTAACCATTTATTAACATTCTATAAAAGGAACACTTGGTTGGACAAAGGTGGTTTTAAAATAAAATGGTGATCTTATAAGGAGAGCCTGGTCCTATCAATGGACTCACACTATAACTCATAAAATATAAACCCAAGAGGGTGAAATAAAGGGTTAAAAATGGTATTTATGATGAGGTCCTAGTCTTATCCATGGTTTACACTACAACTCATAAAAGATAAATTCAAGAAAATGAAGAAAGCATGCTGAAATAAATTGATAAAAATGGTATTTGTGAGGAGAGTGTAGTCCTATCCATGGTATTACACTATAACTCAAAAAATAGAAACCCAAGAGGGTGAAAAAAGGCATTGGAAGATAACAAATCAATATAATTGAAAGGAATGCATGAAGAAGATTGGTTCCTATTTGTGGTATTACAATGTAACTCATGAGAAAAAAGAAACCAAAGGACCAAGAGAAGCAACTAAGGTTTGTGGAAAGAGAACTATTTCAAAGGGTGAGACCCATGAAGAAATCCTACAAAGAATGTTAGTAGCATATCACATAAAAATTTGATAAGAAGGAAAAGATCTAAGAAAAATATTTCTTTAAGAATTGTGCATTGGTGGGTTCTTTAAAAACATAGCCTTCATTAGTTTGGGGGTGATGGGTGTTAAGACTAATGATATCTTTCTCTAAATAAGGTCCTCACCATTTTTGGGCATATTGCCTTATTTATCATGGGTATAGTCTAATTTAAGGACTAGATCACCAACATTGAAAGTATGGACTTTAACCTTTTTATTATGTTGTTTTGTGATACAAGCCTTGTATTGGTGATTATGTTATAGAGAAGATATATGATGTTCATTGAGAAGATCAAGACCCTAAAAGTGAGCTTCATGTAATTCATCATCAGGGATGATACCATGAATAGATATACATAAGGATTGAATCATAAATTCTAATGGTAAGATGGGCATGAAACCATAGACTAGCAATAATGTCATTGCCCTAGTGGTAGCATGAATGTTAGTATAATAGGCCCAAAGTGCATGATATAAATGAAGATGTCAATATATATATATGTTACAAGAATGGTCTTTGGAAGGATTTTATTGATAATTTTATTAATGGTTTTGGCTTATCCATTTCACTGTAGATGGTAGAGTGTGGTAAATTTGTGGGATATTTTGAATTTAGTGCATAATTGCTTCGCATCCTTGTTCTTGAAATTTATACCATTATCATAAATGATAGTATAGGTAAATATAAAATGATAAATGATTTGGTTAAGGATAAAATTTTAAATAGTATTTCTCATGACATTAATGATAGGTATGGCTTCTACCCATTTGCTAAAATATTTAATAGTCATGATGATAGAAACATGCCCATCTTATGACCTAGGTAGCTTGCCAATGAGATCTAATTCACACATGGAAAATGGCCAAAGAGATTCCATAGTTTGGAACTTGGTTGGGGGTGAATGAATTATATCATCATGAAGTTGGAAAGGACTACACTTTTGAGTGAAATCAATAGCATATTTTTTGAGAATAGGCCAAAAATATCCCATACATAGTCATTTATGTGTTATAGCATGTTCACTATAGTGACTACTACAAATTCCCCCATGTGATTATTCAAGGAGAGGATGGACCTCTTATGTCATTACACAATAGATCAAGGTACCTTTATCATTGTGATAATAAAGGGCGTTATATCAAAATACATAGTTAAAAGCTTGTTTGTGATTTCTAATTTTTTTGTGAGAACCCATGTCTAGAGGATAAGTTTGATGTTTGAGAAATTGGATAATGTCTTTCTACCATAGGATTTTTCAAATGTTTATTGCCTCAATATGACAAATAATTGATTCTTATTATTGGATAAAAGATAGATACTTTATTATTTTAATAAGAAATTGAGAATCACTTAGAACTTGATGTGGATGAAATAAGGATGATGAAGAAGCAAGAGAGTTAGCAATAGAGTTCTAATCTCTAGGAATGGGCTTGATGGTAAAAGAGGAAAAATATTTGGTGAGGGTAGTGTCCATTTAGTGATAAGTGATAATATTTTTAATTTTATAGTGATAATCACAATTAACTTTACAATAGATGAGTTAGAGTCACCCAAAGCGTGTAAATATGGAATATCTATGTCAAGTTCCACTTTCATGCCTAAGATTAATGCTTCATATTCTACCATGTTATTAATGACATAAAGAGAGAACCAAAATTCCAAAGGAATTATTTTAAAATGAGGACTAGTTATAATACAACCTACCTCATCTCCTTGGACATATTTTACAACATCAAAGTGTAGGGTCTAGGTGTCTTCATGTAAATCGACATTGATTTTAGGAAGTTCTTTGATAATTAGTTTGGATTTATTAGTATCAAAAATTATATTGGTATCTTATTGATTTTAAATTAATAGTGAAGTTTGAAAATTAATCTTTAAGATATATAGCTTGATTGATAACTTCAATGTAGAGAATGTTTTCATCGAGAAAACTATCTTGAAGATTATTGGTAGCAAGTATGGTTGTCGTTACAAGCTAGTCAGCAATGACTTGTCCTTTGAAAAAAATTTGTGTGATGATGTGAAGGTAAAATTACATTAATATAACCATCCACTTGCCAATTCTATCTCCAGGTAGAAAGGCTTTAGATAAAAAGCTAAGAAGTGGGTCAAAATGAACTATGACATAAGTTGTTTGATAAAGTATGTAGTGATGAAGCTTTTTAGCTACAAAATAGATAGCAAGGAAATCATGTTTTACTTTGGTATAAATTTTTCATAATTGATGAGACACCAACTAATATAGTAAATAACATACTCTCTTCTAGTATCATCTTGTTGGGCAAGCATTACCCCAACTCATACGGGTGTAGAATAAGTGTACAAAATCAAAGGACAGTCATTAGAAGGTGGATGAAGGTTAGGTGGATAGAGCAATGATTATTTCATGTTTTCAAATGCCTTATAATAAATATTTATCCATTCTAAAGCATTACCTTTCTTAAGAAGTGAATTAATAGAATAAATGAGACAAGCCATTTTGGGGATGAATTGTTGTATTTCCCCAAACTTACCGAGGTAAGTATAAATGTCTAGAATGGAGTGAGGAATAGGCATGTTGACTATAACATTGATTTTACTAGGATTGATATAAATACCATAAATAAAGACTAATAACCCTAGTAATTTACCAAATGTAATGCCAAAAACACATTTTTAGGTGTTAATTCTAACTTTATATTTGATGAGTTGATCAAAGATGATGGCTAGATTAGAAATATGGCTTTTACAAATTTTAGATGTGGAAATGAGATCATCTACATAGGTTTTTACAATCTTATGGATAAAATCATGAAAAATGTGGGTTATAGCCCACTGATAAGTAAATCTAATATTTTTTAAGGTTAAAGGGCATCTTAACATATCAATAGGTGCCCCATTCTATGGTGAATTTCGTATTGTGTTGGTCTTCAGGGGAAATATGAATTTGATTATATCCTAGAAAACCATCCATGGGGGTCATTTTACATCCAATAGTGGAATCTACGATGGAATATATCAAAGGTAATGGAAAGTTATCTTTTAAAAGTTAATGTGGATGAAAATAACCATGGTAAAATTTTTGAAAATGGGATACAATATTTGACACTAATTTAGAATAGTCCATATGTTTAATAAACTTGGCATCCAAATAGTTTGATAAAAATTTTATGGCATAGGGTGGAGAATTCATATGAAATTTCCATTTTTTCTACTGAATGGGTTTGGCATCAGGGTATGTGATTATGTTATGCACCACAATACTAGGATCAATGCCAAGTATGTCCTCGTATGACCAAGTAAAAGTCTCAAAATATTTATTGAAGAATAGACAAAAGTAATCATGCTTAGTTAGCGTGAGTTCTATAAAAATAATTATAGGTTAAGGACTTGAGGTTTTGCCATATTTTATTTTTTTGGTTTCCTCAATAATCATAGAATTTCCATATTTAAAATTATATGGTTCATTGGGAAGAGAGGAAATGAGATTGGTTTGGGACCAATGCTAGTAATGAAGTTGTTAAAATGAGGGACCTTTTGCTTGAAATTACCAAGTTTATGATGTTTTTGAGGAAGTTGAGGTTCTTGGGAATGGAGTAATTTAAGGATGGTTTCATTACTAGGTAATATAGGTAGAGGTCCATAATATTCCATGTCTACTTCAAGATCAATAATTTTATTACCATCATGATCATGCTCAGAATGTATCTAGTGTACATATGTGGCTTTGGCATCAAGAGTGATCTTAGGAGAAGGTGGAATTGTGGAGGAAGGTTGATTGGATTTAATTGGTTAGAAAATAGTCTTATCTTTGGAATCATTGATGGGGAGAGGATATGATAGAGTAATCACTGTGATATAAGGTATAACAAGTTCTAGAAGTTACGAATTTACAATATGTAAAAACAATTCAACCACCCAAGGAGTATTGAGAAGGGGAGAAACAACTAGAGGTACATGACCTTTAGGTTCTAACTCAATATCTATGGAAATGGTATGAACATCATGGTTAAAATCATGCATTTTGGCTTAGGTTTTATGATAGTGTTGAACATCTAAGTTTCTTGATTGAGCTTGGGTCATAATGTATTTATCATCATAGGTTAGAGAGATAGTACATATTTGTGTCTCTAAAGGAACTTCCAATGGGGAGATACATAGATCACTAAATTTATGTGATGACATGGTTGAAGGGTCTTTAAATAACTTGGCCACTTCATAATCATTATAATTTAATCATCTTCAGTATTATATGCTTCATGTGCATTACATGGAGGAGGGAAATTGGTTATCTCATCGATAAGAGGGATGGTATGTTCATGAGGTAACAAAGAAGGAGAAAGCCACTACAAAATGTAAGGAGGTGACTTAGTAGTATTGAATGTGTTTTGTACATCATTTAGCTCATCATCATCAAAATTGACAAGAGTGACTTGTAAGTATAGATTCATATTGATGAATTTGGGTAATGGTACACTATTAATTTTTGTAAAAGCGGGAATCTGATACTGAGATTTAGGATTGGGAAGCTGAATACTCTGTGGGTTAGGATCGACCTCATGTTTATACCATTTACCATTATTAATACACTTGATACATTGGCTTCCAGAAGAGGCAATAGCCCTTATGCAATGAGTCTATAGGCATGTTAGGAGTATATTATAAGATAATGGTAAATTAAGAACCATAATCTTAGTATGGATAGTTTTGAGACCAATAGTAAGAGAGAGACAAATACAACCAAGCATATTTTTATTTGTCTTGTCAAATCCACAACATGTTAAATGATTTTTATTGAGATGACCTTTTTTATATCTATGTTTTTTAATGAGCCAAAGAGATGTCACATTAATTTATAACCCTTCATATACTTATACTTTATATATGAGGGTGTTATTAATGGCTATTTTGATAAATAGAGATGGATCATCATCTCAAAAAATAATTTCATGAATGATCATGTATTATTCAAGGAACTCTACAGAGGGTTTGAAGAAGGATAAATAGTTTTAATGGTAGGAACTTTTATTGGTTGAGGCTCATGAGAAGGTTGGTCCTCTTATAAGAAAGATGGTTCTTCTATTTCTTAGAGTTGTTGTATTAATAATTAATGATGATAGGAAGAAGTATAAACTAACTCCATGAGATGAATTTTTAAAGGCATAGAGTTGATTTCCTCTATTAAATTCCAATGAGATTTAGAAGAGGAAGAACCAATATAAGTCTTGGAAGGTAAAATATGTATAGGATGGAGAGAAGTGGTTGGAGGTTCAGATTGAAGAAGTGGTTCCTCATTGGTTTTTGAAGATAAGTTAGTGGTAGTAGTAGTATCTTTTATAAGTTACTCTTCTAGTGATTATTTATTCAATTTGGTAATGAGATTTTTATGATCTGGTTTATGTGAATAATTGAAGTTAGTCATATTCATGTATTGGGAATTGGTATAGTATTGTTCATAATTGACATCAATAAAAAAATTATCCTTATTTGATTTTGAGGGTTAGATGTATAGAAATTTTTTGGATTGTTAGAGGAATAATATTTAGAAGATTACTTCTTTTTAGAAGCATTAACATAATTATCATGACAGATTTTGATCATGGCATCATGATTGAATAAATTGAATATCATAAAATAAATGAAAATTTTTGTAATCCCTTGACATGTTTCATGGGAATGACCTATATCTACGTGAAACTAATAAAATTGATTAGGATCATACCATTTAGGGGGATTATTAGGATATGTGAATGGTTTAGAAGGTGTTATAAGTTGTTTCATTTATTGCACAGTTAACAGTGTATAGAAAGATTGGGGAATTTCCACTTTAGATACTCTTGGCTTGAGTTGAGGAGGATTTTCATTTATTGCATTGGTTGAAGGTTAGAAATATCCCTTGATAATCTTAGAGTTAGGTTCAAACTATTTCATTAGGAAGCATTGACATTTATCTTGGTCAATAACATCATTTAAAGTTTAGGGAGTAAAAGTTTTAACCTTATATTGGAGTGAAGGTGTTCATGCCCTTATGAAAAGTTTGAATAAGTTGCCATTATTCACATTGTGATCATCCTTATGAGCAAAATATTTCCATTGTTTGATAAAATCATGAGCTGATTCGGTGGGAGATTGCTTAGCATTGATGAAATGACTAATACAATTTACAAGAAGATCATTATGTTAGAATTATGTAACTAAAGGATTGACTAAATTCTCAAGTTTCCATATATAATGTTGGGTAAGTTGGCTATATCATTCTAATACATCACTATTAAATGTTTTAACTAAAAGTTTAGTTGTGTAAAAGGTATTAGTTTAGATCCACTCTTTATAAAGATTATAGAATGCCTTAAGAAAGGTGCATGGTCTTTAGTGCCATCGTATTTAATATTTGGAAATAAATTACTAAATACCAATATAGATAATGAAATAGGCTAAAGGCTCATTTTTAATTTGTTGAATCATATTATTATGCATGATAGATTGGGGAATAATATTTCCCATGTCATCTTTAAGAGGTGGAGGGATAAAATTTTGTTTTTAGGGGGCAATAAGAATAGGAGGTTGATTAGCCATGTTTATAAAATGATGTTGTAGTTGCATCATTTGAGATGTTTTATATGTTTGCATGATGTTAATTTATTTCACTATCTATGTAAGAATTTGAGTTGTATCAATTTATGGGTTGGTATTGGTAGGAGAATTCCCTGAATTGGTATTAGGGGGAGGATTGCTAAGTGACAGATTTCTTACAAGGTTATTTGTTAGGCTTGTATCAATTTCCTCTGTAGTATGGTAATATGTTTGAAGGTGGGAATTATCTTGATAAGTATAAAAAGGATCTGATCCACCAATCTCAGCTACTAGAGTGATTTGAACCATGTTGCAATCAAATGACGAGGGAGTAGAAGAGATGCTCTAAGAATGAGGATCCTCTTGGGTAATGAAGGTAGGAAGAAAATAAAATATCATATAACATCTAAATGGATTTAGGTTGTCCAAAAGTATTTTGATAAGGGATTTCATGATGTTTAAATAAAGAATCTAAGATCAGGTAATAGGGAGGAAAAATAAAGAGAGATTCAACCAAACATAGAATAGTATCATCCAATAGGTACAGAGTCAACTAGGTTGACAAGGTATGTGAAAAAATCCTTAAAATAGGGTGCAAAAGACATAGTCAAACTGGTCAACTATGTTTTTTAAAGGATAAAATTAAAATAGGCTAGTAGGATACACATTTGTATGGGTCAACTATGTGCTACAAATGAAGAAATGAAAGTGTATGATGATAAATTTGAGCAATGGAGTTATGATATACAAATTATATCAAAGTCACCCAAATTTATAATCTAATTCATAAATTTAGATCCATTAGACTATAATGCAAAAAAAAAAACATCTATAATAATATTATAATATCTAAAGCTAAATGCTCTGAACAAGATCAAAACAAGAAGAAGAGTAAATGATATGGATAATGGATTGCTTAAATATAAACTTAGAATTTCAGCATGATATTGAATTGATCAAAATATTTTGATATCATGGATTTATGGATTTATTAAACTTATTTAACTATGGATATTTATGAGATTTGTGATTGATTTGTTCATTGTCTAGAATATAGGGAGTCATGTATTTAAATAGGCCATGGAGGGAGTTTTTATGGACTTTAAATTTCTATGGAATTCTATAAAGAGATAACTCTCTAAAGAGTTGGAAGGCATTCTAAAGAATTTAAAATTCCTTAGAATTCTCTAGAGAGAGAACTCTCTAAAGAATATCCCATTAGGGAATGTAATGATGATTAGGGGAAGATTAGAAGAAGGGTTAAGTGAGGAGTAGGGAGTAGGTTTGTATTGAAGCCTAAGGATAGGTGTGATCTTGTGAATTTAAAATTCATAAGTGGGAATAAAATAGATTTAAGTGATAAATGGGATATTAATAATAAATAACTAGAGGACTAATATTGGATGGGAAATATGAAAGTTAGTATAGGATAATAAATATATCTAAAGGGGACTAGATTATTGACTAGGGAAATAGGCAATGTTAGATGAAATAATGATGAAGGGATTAATTATCAAATCATTAGGTGAAATTAGTGACACAATTAGAAAGCTAAAATAGGTGAGAAAATTTAGGAGCATATAGAAACAAACCAAAAAAGAGAACATAGTCAAATAAATCGACTATGTACTATAAGATAGGAAAAAGAATAGCCTAATAAGATACATAGTCGGATAGGTTGATTATGTACTAAAGGAAAATAAGATGAATAATCTATCAGAGACTATGTCAGTAGTGTTGATAGTGTTCTAAAAATAGAGAAAAATTTTCAAGATAATATCTAAGCAAATAGAGTGAATCACAGAAGAAATTGGATCAATGTAATTAATCCAATTAGAACACACGGCACAACCCTTGCACTAACGTTGGCTAATGTAAGTATTTTAATACAAAAGACAATTATCAAAGAGCAAGTACTAACTTGAATGTAAATTATAACTAATTGGTCATTCCTAAATGTTGTTAAGATATAATAAAATTTGAAATTAATATGATGGGGAATTGGTTGTAAGAAGGAACTAGAAAGCAATCTATGGATAGTTTCAGGTAGTTTAGGTTAAAAGGGATTTGTATTGGTGATGGTACTAGTTTGGTATTGGGGCCTACCCCATCATTTCACAATGCCACAATTATAAGGGTGTCAGGTGTTTTGCCAATACATACCATCTACTGTGTGTTTATACTTGGCTAGAAAACTAAGTCAACTTCCCCATTGGTGATGAAATTCAATTAGGTAGCCCTTGGGAAGAAAATGTTTAATAATTTTTTTGTGTAAAGTGATTTGTAAGTGTGTGCAAAATAGAAAAATAATGTGACTAAATTGTTAAATTAAAAAACCACTTAATTAATATATGTGTATTACTCTAAGAATGCATGTAACTGAAATGAAAAGTGAATTAATTACTAGTATAAATAGGTTCATTCCTTGATTTTGAAGAGTACTAAGTGGGTCTAGCTAACACTATATGAAAATAATAGAGAACATGCAAATAATTTAGAACAAAGTCTATAGGGTCACTACTATTCTGTGGAAGTAAGATCTAGAAGAACACAATAGAACATGTTGACTATGTCTTCTAGATAGAAGATAGGCTATCAATCTGTGTCGAGCTAGTCAACCTAGTTTTTTATAGGGCTATAATTTTATAGACTGCAAGCTTATGAAAAATAGTACTATAAATGAAAAATTGAAATGATAGAGAAGGTAAGAATGAACCTTGGTGGTTTTGAAGATGCTTAGTTTTGAAAATTTATGGTATGGTGCTTAAGTTCTAATTTAAATATTCTAGAACATAGTCGATTGGTTTGATGAAGTTTATAGAACATGTGTGCTAAAAATAATCTATGAATAAAGTTGACTAACTCGACTATGTCTACAAACCTATATACTAAAAAAATTGAAAATAGAGTCAATTGGTTTGACTATGTATGAAATAATGTAACTAAAGAATAATATTTTGCTGAGTTGATTGATCTAGTCACCTATATTTGGAGAAGACTTGCATAGATAGAAAAGAGTCATTTTGAAGTGACTGTGTTTTAAACCTATGCACAAATTATTAGAACTATACCAATAGGTTTGATATAGTACTAGAAAAATATAATATGATGATAAAAAATAATACATGAAATAAAACTTACAAGGGTTTGATTCACATCGAATTCACTAGAATGTATATAAAGGAAAATGCAACTGACTTATTAATCAATCCTAATTCAGAGAAGATAAGTCCTACTTACACTTCCATTTGTTGATACACTAGATATTATGGGTCATAGCCAAGATGGATCTACTAGACCTAACTAAGGGATCTCTTATCACAATAACATCACTAGAGAGGGTTTCAAAGCTTCTAGTCAAGTAACACTATGTATTAACCCTAGCTAGGTCCTATGTTTTTATAGTCACTAAGTATATGCAAAGTAAATTAAAATCTAATCTAGTGCTCACCAAATCTTGTGAAACAAAATTGGTGTAAGAAACATGCAAATTAAACATGCGTATAATAATTATAATTAATCTGTGTGTGTGTGTGTGTGTGTGTGTGTGTGTGTGTGTGTGTGTGTGTGTGTGTGTGTGTGTGTGTGTGTGTGTGTGTGTGTGTGTGTGTGTGTGTGTGTGTGTGTGTGTGTGTGTATAACCTTAATTCATGGAGGGAACAATGTATTCAAAATTCATTACTTATGCTACTTATATCTACTAAAATAGAGGAGTAAAGTTAGAGATACATACCTTAAATATAAACCCATCAAAACTCATTTTCTCCCTTGGCCAAAGGTGTTTCACAAGATGTTATGGTGGTTTCTAAATATCACTAAGAAAGGCTTAAGCATCCAAGACTTTTCTGCAAGATAAGATTCCTCTCCAAGTATAAACCCTAAGCAATATCTCCTCAAGTAAAATGGTCGAAGAGTAGATTGTAAATAAGTGAAAATGAATAATTCACTCTATTTTCTCTCTAATAAATGGTGAAATTAATGTGTATATATAGTTTAATATAATAGGGACCATTTCATATCATTTGTACCTATTAATACTCTAATTGAAAAATAAATATCAATAATAGGTTTGCATTATTCAAAATTTTATAATTTTAAATTCTCTCCAATATAATAAATGGAGAATACAAAAAAAATATTACCATACTCCTAGTCCCATTCATTTAAAATATATGAAAACTTTTGTTTTTCAAAAATTATCTCCAATCCAATTTGGGGACATAAGTCTAGATTATCTAAAATGATCCTTTAACCCTAAACCTTTCTAAAAGTTTCATTAATAGGGTTGACCCAATTTGACTCTATACCATAAATTGACAAAAACAAGTTAAGTCCTAGTATAGGTCAGCCAAGGAAGACCTAGAAGCATAACGTGAAAATATTAATAAGAATACAGGGGTCAGCCTAAGCTAAAATTGTTTGATAAATTTTAAAAAGGGTTTTAGGATTAAGAAGGGACTAAGGGGATGAGTTTATTGGAGGAGTGTGTAATGGAGGTGTCAAATCCTAGGGAAGTGTATAAGAGAAGGTTGTGTGTATATAAATTGGTGGTAAAGGGGACAATAATCCTACAAAACACCAATGGTCTATCCACCCCTTTCCCAGTGCACCCTTTAAGGCATACACTCAGAGAGATAGAGACTCAATGGATTTTTATAAGGGAGAAAGCATCAGTAATTGGTAAAGGTTGAAGATATTATATGTGTATAGATATGGTGTATTTCATGATAAAATCATTGTTAAATACTTCTTGACACTACATTTGAGCCAAATTTGCTTGTGATAAGGTGAATAATCATAAAAAATGAAGGTAATATTTTGTTTCTTTTCTTGATTTCAATTTTATTTAGCTTTGCCTTAGCTCATGAGGCATTGGGATAGATGTACTAGAAACTTATTCAATTTTTATTTTTATTCATTAACAAAGTTTCTAAACCTAAAATTAATCTTAATATTATAATGTTAGCTCTCTTAAGAATTTTCCCCACTTATTTTCCATACTTAATGAGAAGAGTGGTAGTGTGTGTGACATCCTCATTCAATATAACTAGTAAAATAAGGCAGATGTAGCATCAAATTCCATATTATCATAATTATTTGAATAGTTCCTTTATGAACCAATAAGAATATGTTAATGAAAAATTATGTGTAAGGTAATTTTGTTGTCCATTTCCCCATAACAACATAAAAGTGATGGGATTACAATCACAAAGAAAAATATTCAGATGGATAATGACATATCACCCATTATTGATCTAAAGGTTAAACATGTTTTACTTAATGAACATAACATTGTCAAGCCATTTGAAAACCTAATTGGGGCCTACATGAAAAGTAGACCATGTAAACCAAGGATTCGTGATGTAAAACCCCCACCAAAAGTTAGGTTATGACACACCCAAATGGATTTTAAAATAAAACCAAATTATGCATTCATCGACACACCAATGCATCAATGAAGCACCATATTTACCCTTGGTGTACTCATCCATATTAAATTCACTATAAACCACTAAGTTGGAAAAAAGATTTTTTTCAAAAATCCAACTCCATAATGTTTTTCTTTCTAAGAATAATTACGCATGTAGAGATTAATGAGGCCAAAATCCTAGCCATAAATATTGAGCATGATCCACATGAAATGAGGGTAAGTACACAAAGTTTGGGGATAAAAAGGGGCCTACCCATGGACATGTTTCTTAAAAAATGAGAAATATGAACTTGTGTAGATAATTTGAGATGGATATACTCATAATTTGAGGATGGTGTAAGAACATGAATTATAAAATTTTGAGTCTAGTTTTTAAAACACTATTTTTTAAAAAAAAAATGGTTTAGGTCAAACCTCTAAAATTTGAATAGTATCTACTATTTTTTCATAAAATACAGTACATAATCGGCTAGATGGCCTCTCATTTTTTGAGCATCATTTAATATTGTTTAAAACCATTTGGTGAAACTTCAGATAAGATAATATACTTTTTAACCTATTTTTTATAATTTTTCAATGATTATTTACTTTTATTAATTTTACAAGTAAATAGATCCTAAAAATTTGATTAAAATGAATGGTCAGTCACGCACCTCCCCCCAAACTATTTCAAAAAAAATGAAATATTTTTTTGAATGCATTTAGGATTAGGCCTAGTTTGTAATCATATAATATTTTTTGCATTTGGATCAATTAAAAAAGATACACAGACATGCATAAACATGTATATTTTTTGCATGTAGTGGCCTTAAAAATCCATAATTAGAATTCATCATAGATTGGAACCTTAAAATATTCCAAAAATTATAAAAATAATATATTTGGAAAGAGAAGAGTGTGGTCGGCATCATGGTAATAATTTTATGAATTTTATTGTTAAAATTCATAGTGTATTTGGTGATGAAAGTTGAATTTTGTTGTTTTCTATCAAAACTCTCAGATTCTGCTATGTGTTTACAAGTCCAAGCCTTTATCTCAGGAATCCAAGCTATTTACTAGCCAAAAGGCTTGGTTTCTGAATTCAAACAAAGCATAGTCCATATGCATTATGTTAACATCGCATCAATATATATATATATATATATATATATATATATATATATATATATATATATATATATATATATTTGTGTGTGTGTGTGTGTGTTTATACTTATCTATGTATCATGATATAGATTTATTTATACTTATTTAGTTCACATTTATAATTTTTATATTTTCATTTTAAAGTGGAGCGCATCAGGATATACACTACCACAAAAAAGACATCATGGATAATATGATGTAATTTGGGTGAGTTTACACCCACTATTGTAATTTTGACTATATAAAACATGATTTAGGGTTCAACCAGGCCTGATTTTTACAAAATGAATGAACGAGTCAACTATTTTAATGGTGGAGGAAATTATGATCAATTTAAACCCCTTGAACATAATTGTGTGTATAGGATGTGATTTAAGGCTAAATTAGCTTAATTTGAATGAATTATTATAATTAGTGATATAATTTGAGTGAAATTTAGCCTCATTAAACTAATTATGACTATAAAGGGTTTGATTTGGGCCTATCAACCCTAATGTCATAACTAAATAAGCCAAATAGTCTAATGGTTGAATCTGAAGGTAATTAGAGCTAATTTGAGCCCCTTCAACCTAAGTAAATGACTATAAAATGTGATTTGGGAATTAATTTATTCTAATTTCATCATATAATGAAGTAAATAATCATTTGGTTTAATCACATATGTAATTTTGACATGTATAGGTTGTGGTTTTGGGTTCAATAAACTTAAATGTCATCATATAATGAATGAAATAGTTGATTGGTTCAATTTTGAAGGAAATTAGGGTTGATATGATCTCTTTGAACCTGATTATGACTATATAATGTAATTTATGGATAAATTGGCTTTGACTTCATCATAAATTGAGCCAATTAGTTATATGGTGCAACTAGTGACATAATTTTTAAAAATTTGAGCCTTATGAACCTACTTTCAATTGTATATGATGTGATTTGGCAGGAAATTTACCCTAATGTCATCATATAATGAATCAATAATTGATTCATTCAATCAAAGAGGAATTTGAGGCAAATTTGAGCCCCTTAAGCCTAACTACAAGATCAAGATGTGATTTAGGGATAAATTAGCTCTAATTCTATCATGAATTGATCTAATTAATTAATTAGTGCAAGTAGAGATGTGATTTGGGCCAAATTGAGCCTGGTTAACCTAATTTATGGCTTCATTGACCCCAATTTTATCATAAATTCAAACATGAATGTAAATTAGCTCATGTTTCTTAACATGTTGACCCTAATCCCTAATTTAATCTAAACCCTAAATCCTAAACCATAAAGCTTGATTTTATCACAAATGCATTTACATGAAGGTAATTGGGGACAATGTGGACCCATTGAACCTAAATGTGAGTCTAGGATGTGATTTTGGGCTAAATTAGCTCATATTTTTTGACATATTGAGCCAATTAGTTGATTTTTACAACCCTAAACCATAATTTTATCACAAATACAAACATGAAGATAATTAGGGCCAATATGAACCCATTTACCCTAATTATGAGTCTATGATGTGATTTGGGGCTAAATTAGCCCATACTTCCCAACATATCGAGCCAATTAATCAATCGTCAGAATTAGTGATGCAAATTAGATGAAATTGAACCTCTTGAACCTAATTTTTCCTCTATAGGATGTAATTTGGGGGCTCAATCAACCTTAATATTATAACAAAATAAACCAAATAGTCCACCAATCACTCACAAAAGAAATTGGGGCCAATTTGAGCCCCGCCAACCTAACTACAAGAGAAGGACATGATTTAGGGATAAATTAGGTTCATTTTTATCATGAATTGATATAATTAGTTAATTGGTATAATTAAGGTCATGATTTGGTAAAAATTAAGCCTTGTAAACCTAATTTATGGGTCAATGATTGTATAAGATGAAACATATAGCTTAATCAACCCTAATTTTATTGAAAATGTAAACATGAAGGTAATTGGGGCCAATATGAACCCTTGAATATGACTTTGAGTCTACAATATGATTCAAGGGGCTGAATTAGCTCATGTTTCTAAACATATTTACCTAATTAGTCCATTGTTACTAATATTGATTAACGTTGGATGAAATTGAACCCTGTAAACCTAATTTTGACTATATGGAAGTAATTAGGGGGTCAATTGACCATAATATCATAATAAAATAAAGAAAAAAGTTTATAAATTTAACCAAGAAGGAAATTGGTCCCAATTTGAGCCCCTTTAATCTAACTAAGCAAGAGAATGATGTGATTTGGGGCTAAATTAGTCATGAATTAATCTAATTAGTTTATTGATGAAATTAGATATGTGATTTGGGCTTAAATTAGCCATAAATTAATCTAATTAGTCAATTTAGCACAATTAAACATGTGAATTAGGCCAAATTGAGCCTTGTTAACCTAAATTATGGCTTAATTGATTGTATAAGATGAAACATATGGTAAATTGACCCTAGAATTATATCACAAATTCAAATATGGGTGTAATTATATAATATTGCTTGACATAATAATATTGCATAGTTTGGATTACATCACATAATCATATAACATAGGTTTACATCATGTAATATAATCATATAACATAACAATATGATATATTATCATATAGGCATAATATATAATCTGTAATCATTATGATGCATACATGTTCTTATCTCAATAGTTCAAAACTCTTTGTTTAACATTTATTTTTAGGGTATTCAGATAATTCTAACCCCATAGACATTCTCTACATCATTTTACATTTTCCATTATGAATACAAGAGGAATCAGGTTTTTATTTGGGTCCCCCATCATCAAAGGAATAAAATTATTCTTTGGGATCTCATCATCAAAAGGAATCAAATTGTTCTTTGGGTCCCCACCATCAAAAAAGAATCAAATTGTTCCTTGTAGATTCATGGGTGATGGATCTCATTAAAATAAGAGGAATAAGTTAAAACATAAAACAAAAAATCAATTAGAAGAGTTGAGAGAAAAAAGGGGTATGAATGCAAGCATTTCACTAGACATAAGGTACAAACACTATCCCTAATGATCAAATGTTGTAGATAATGATGAAATTATTAATAATGAATTTAATGATGATGATTAACATTTACCTAGAAGTCTAAATTATGTTGAAAATCCACATTCAAAGTATAAAGTTTTTTTATGATGAATATATGCATGATGATTTACCCCTATCAATGAATACAATTTCATGGAAACACTTAATGATGAAAGTAATAATGAATAAAATACCATCCCACAACTAAAAAATGAAACTAATAATGAATAAACTAGTAGTGAACATAATGATTTTGAAACAACCTCTCAAAAAAATACACTATTAACAACACCTCCAAAGATTGTGCATAGAAAAGTGAAGTACTTGATTGAAGTTGATGATTTTTTTTGAAACCACTGCATAACAAAATGTCTAACCACCATTTAATAAGACCAGTTGAAAAAATTTGGGATAATTTATTTCATAAATTATATTTTGATATTCAAAATGCCAATTGTTTGTTTCATTGATGAAATTAATTAAGATGATACCTACAATGTACACCCTAGGACTAATAACATCTAACATGAATGATAAAAGTAATGAAATTTTTAAAAATCTAAATGATTCATATCATACTATAGGATTGAGATCACATAAAAAATATTATAATACTACCTAGTGTATAATTACAACTTCTATAGTAATTGGTCAAATAGGGAAAAATGATTAATTTCAAAAACTAGTCAAGCACTAAACATAAATAGAAAAACTAATGAAATCAATTGGAAGATGCCAAAGACTTAATGATACCAATACCACCAAGCTCTAGGCATTCTTTGGTAGACTTCCCTAAAAGGAAAAGGATATAGTTGATGCCCTGAAATATTTACTTGCATAATTTTAGAAACATAATATAAGAATTTTTTCCAATATAAGAAATGTAATGAAAATAAGAGTTGGTTCTTGTAACCATGAACTACATATCAAAAAAAAATTGGATATGACCCAAACATAATTTTCCTCTAATTTCTGGGTAAAATATCCACAAATTTTTATTAGTCAAATATATTTTGAGATGGCCAAACCTTTTTATGTAAAAATAAATCACACATGCATCACTCATTGTGGTAGGTGACATGTTGAATTTTCAATGCACTTTAATGTTTTTCACCATATAAATTGTAATTTGCATAATAACAACATTTTCTAAGAGTGTGGCATAGAATTTCTATCAAAATCATCAATGGAATTTATTTTGACCATTTTTTGTGAAAGACTAGATGGACAGTTATTTTATAACAAAGAATATTTGGATGGAAATTATAGCATTTGTGGAGGATTGCCAAAATTAAAAAATTATATCCATGAAGAGAGTACAAGTGAAATTGAATAGGAATTAGTTAGTTTTATCAAATACAAATATGTGACTTATCAAGTAAAATATGGTAAAAATCTAAAAGGTGTGAGCTTGTTACAAAATATATACCTATCTTATAATTTATGGTCAAATTTAGGGAAGAAATTTTTAATGAGTATGCAATGAATACACAGGGATAGATGGTTGCATAAACATTTATATCTAATCAAGGAAACATTCTCACTTGGTTATATTATCTAAGTAGTTAAATTTGCTGAAAATTACACATTAAAATCATAAATAGAAGTGTAGCCACAATATTACAACTCAATATATGTTGTCATATTTGTGCATATAATTGTAGACAAGATTTATGGAGTATATAGCACCTCAATTTTGTACACTTGAAAAAGTCGACCTTGTTTATTCCTTTAGTTATAGACCTTTTCACACTTCCACAATTATTATATCTACTCTATATTATTCCTCTTGGCCTATCTCTTAGTCTGACTAGTCTTATGTTGATGACTTAGGTCTTCTATCTTTCCCATAATTCTTAAAATGTACTTATCTTCAATCTCTACAAGTTATGATCCTATACCTACTTTCCTACAGCCTAAACATTGATGTCCAAGATAAACACTTTGTCAACACTAGTCTCTTAACCTAATGCAAGTGTCCAATTCCCTAAAGTCATCAAATTTTAAAATAAAACATATCCTAATGTCAACCTAAGTGTTTTAATGTGAGTTACTTCTCCAAAAGTATTGATATAAATAAAATATCAACCCTCATTCATTCCTCACCTGGAAGAGCCTAACACAAACCAAGGTAACTTATCAAAATCATTCTATCAAGCACTCAATAAATCAAAGCTTCCCTATTTTCTCTTATTTCCATATTAGTCATAAGTAAAACACTTATATAGGTCTAAAGAACTGAAGGATCGGCCCAAGAACCCAATTTACAAATTTACAAGCTAGGTTATTGTTGTAATTTATTTTCGCATATTGCATGATTCACATAAAATCAAACACATCGATGACAACTACATAATTCTGAGACCCTCTTCAAAGTATTGGATATGTAGGCAATACCCATAGAAAGAGGGTTCTTTGGGTAAACTTGACATTATGTGACCAATAACCCATTTTTTCCCAAGTTCACCATAAAGATGAAGAATTGGGATTTTACAATTTCATGAGGAGTGATAGTTCATGACTTAGACTTGAATGCACCAGAGTGAAGGTGAAGTCAAACCCAAAAGCATCCAAGTGTTCATATCCTTTTCTAGTAGATATTTTTTACAAGACACTTGCATTGAACCTAGATTATAATTTCACTACAATTATCCTAGGATAATGTTAGTGCTTATAGCTTCAAAAGCATCAAATATAGAGTCTGATTACTATTATAAAATCATATTCTAGTCTACTTTATACCTATTCTAGATCTATCATTGTGTTAGCATCAGACTCATCTAAGTATATTACTTCTTTATCATTGCCATGCATATTTTAGTTTTACTTTCTATATTTAGCCTATTAGAGTATAATAAATTTATTTTGTTTGAGTATGATTTTAGCACCCAATTAGCCTATTATGGATCTAATTATCACCCTTGTGCATTATTATTTATATATTATTAACCCTGTTTACCCAAAATATGATCCCCATCCATTTTAGGGTTAAACATTATGTGAACTTGATGTGAACCCAATCCATGGGAATGAAAAAAAATTATGATCTAGGGCTTCCAAAACTCTTAGGGTTTCATTTGGTTGTGATGTATTTCTAGCTCTAAAATTTTACCCTAGGGTTTTACCCTTATTTCATCACAAGGGCTTTAGGTGCTTATACTTTCATGTATATTATTTCTTGATTGGCACATTTTATCCTCAAAATAGGTCCATTTCAAAATTTATAATAGTTATTTTCTACTTATATTGTTATATGCAAAAATCTCTTTTTGTTCACCAAAATTTTGTATGATTTTTTTAATTTTTACAATTTACAATTTTAGTAAATATTAACTTATAAGGTGAATGGTGTACTTAAATTCAAATTAATTTTTGTATTTCATAAAAAATAATATTTTATTCAAAAACATCTATCCTATATTTGAAATAAATTCATGTTTTATTAAAATTATTAATTGTATGTTTGGAATATTCTAAGGTTTTGCCTATGAAACATTTCACTTTGTTTGACTAATTTATGATCCATGATAAATAAAATTTCAAATTACTTAGAGTTTTTTCATAATTGTGTTGATATATAAAAAAACCTCTTTTTTTTTCCAAAATACTATGCATATTTATCAAATTTAACATTTTACTATTTTTAGCAAATTTAGACCTACATGTCGTACATTATACTTTTGTTTCACTATTTTTTGGGGTTCATCTTATTTACTATTTTTCTTGGGGAAAAAATGATTCATATTCCAAAATTTCTTAGCTAATAACTTTATATTGATTTATCTTCATTTGATACATTGTGGTGACTTTGACCCTTGGTTTCAAAACCCTAGTTGAGTTAAGGTTTCATGGTTTATTATTTTCTAAATTCTGAATATTAATTTCAAAGTGTTCAAAATTTAAAACTTAAAATTTTATATATTTGAAAATCATGTTCAATATGTATACATATTTTAAATTTTTTCATGGTCCAATACCTTATAATGGTTATTACTTGTTATATCTCATGCCTGATTTAATCAGTTTGATCTATAAGGGATTCAAAATTTAATCACTTCAAAACAAGAAAAATCAAATAATGATCATAATCAATATAAAATTTAAACCTCACTTTACCAATATTATGGTAATATTATTGAACCTCTTTCACCTAACTTTAAGGAGGCTGATAGCTATCATCCCTCTAACTAGGTCCAAGTTATCATTCCTTTAAAGGGTAAAGTAGATGTTGTATGTATGTATATTTAAATTGAAGTACCTAGGTTTTGTGCTTGTGAATACCTAAAAGATCAAATCGTCCTTATGAAAAATTTAATAAAAGAGTTAAAAAATAAAAATCGATACTTCAATTCAAAGATCACATTATTGGAAAAACAAATTCCATGTGCCCAAAATCCAACACGTGGTGGTGTTAATCATGTCTTTGCATCCTCACCTACCAATGTTGTGCCAAACAAGGTTTCATTAAAATCTAAAATAGGATACATCCAAAAAAACTGATTCTAAAAGTGTTTAAAAGGATATTAAGAGTCCAAGAAAAATCCTAAGAGATATACTTCACAATAAAGTGATCAAATTAACTCGTTCACATCCTATAAGGATATCTAAATACTATTATGCATATCATAGAATGCATGGGCATCATACCAATAATTATTTTACATTTAAGAACCAAATATATTGTATCAAATATAATGGTGTGTAGACATCATAAATCTACACACGATGATTCTAAATGTCATAATTACCATGGACCACCTCAAGACCCCCTAAGGCCCCAGCTTGACCTTTCGACTAACAGCCAAACCTAAACTTAGTTAGATTTACCTACTAACTGAACCCACATCTTTAACTCAATCTAATCTTGACCCTCAATTTTCGATGGTCACCCTAACCATCGATGGTCACCCTGACTACCAACGGTTAGGTTCTACCATCTAAACCAACTTAACTAACCCTTCACTCTACCTTACTCCTCTACCCTAAGATCAAACCAACCATTAGCCACCTATACTCCCCTCACCATGGGATCACATACTACTATCATCACTAACCTTCCTTTAGCTACCCCAAATCCACTAGTCATTACTCCACTTTAAATCTTATGTTGTCTATACCATCTACCTTACCATTGATCAGTACAAAGGTCACCACCTTTCCTTTAGTTACAAACCCAACCATAACTCCTACCCAACCTACCTTAACCTCTCAATAGGTGACCATTTCACCCAAATTAGGTTACATCCCTAACCCATGAGGGCATGTACCTTTACCCACTACCCAACCACCTACATCCACATACTCCTACATAACATCCACCTAACCACCTATGTCCACATATCAATATGTGGTAGTTTGTCAACCTCCCACCAACTATCAATATATAACCAAACCACCACAATTGTATGCACCTCAAAAAAATTTAGGCACATAACCCAAAATATATATAATGAAAATTCTCATTGATAAAATTACTACTTTAGAGTCCTCCATCTCTAGTGCTCACAACATCTTGTCATATGACTAGATGTACAATGAACCCATTCACTCATCTATCCCTATCAGACCATAACCCCCTCAGTGGTAAATTTCCAAGTTTTCTAAGTTCCAAAGTAAAGAGGACACCCAATAGCACCTTAGGTAATTTAGGCATTCATGTTATTTGATTTACTATGATGATTCCCTCCTTATTCATTCCTTCTCCATGTCCCTGTCCAATCCATCACTAGATTGGTATAGTTCCATCACAAAACACTCTCTCTTCTCTTTCACCTAGCTAGCCCAAACTTTCTTGGAAAACTTTTCAATAAACATCTCCAAGAAAGTTTCCATCATTGACATTTACTCTATCTATAAATTTGATGATGAATCTATTACTAATTTTGTATCCCATTAGAGAATCCTAATCAATAAAATTTATTTATCTTACCCCAACCCAAACTAATATAACTTTTTTCTTAGGCATGTACCAAGAACATCTTTTTACATTGCATGTTTAGATCTTTAGAACCTTTCAAAAAAAATTTACCATGGCACGTAAGCTATAACATAGAGTCATCAATGAAGGAAAGTTAAATTTGAAAAAAAAAACTCTACCTACAATACCAATGAAGCCTCTTCCTCTAAACCAAACAACCAAACCAATACCAATGCCAAAATCAAGGGAATTATGAATGTATTTGTCCTTAATACTACTCCTTTATCACCTATCAATCAACCAAACTCTTCTAACTCCTCAAAATAAAACACGAGAAACCAAAACCAAAATAATTAAAAGCAATTAACTCCACTTGGGGAATCTTATGCTTCAATCTTAGAGAAGTTGCTGAAAACTAATATCATATAGCTTCATCCTATCAAACTCCCCCAAAAATTTGATTAGTATTGTCCTACACCTAGATGGTACAATGAGAATGACCTATGTGTTTTCTATTGAGTAGTTGGACATGATGTTAGTAGGTGTAATAC
Organism: Torreya grandis; assembly: GCA_037957365.1. Classification (NCBI taxonomy): domain Eukaryota; kingdom Viridiplantae; phylum Streptophyta; class Pinopsida; order Cupressales; family Taxaceae; genus Torreya; species Torreya grandis. The sequence goes on along the minus strand of JARHVA010000736.1, from coordinate 2,838,044 downwards.
CTTCAAAAATGTTATCCAAACCCTCATTTATAAGGGGGATCTTGTCTTAGATAACCCCAACACACCTCTAAACCAAGCCCTTGACATTTTTAGACAACATTTTTCCCAATCATGCACCTACTAAAAATGAGAGCAATAGAATTGAGCCTTCTCATGATGCACATACCATCAATATGGTTTTTGACACACCCATTGCTGAAGAACCTACTACTCAATCTACCTAGTCTTCACCTTCCCTACTTATTGAGATAGAATAATTATCTTCTCTTCCTTTGGAGACCTAAACCATTGAAGTAATATTTTCACCTTCTCCACTTATTGAGGTAGTGGAGTCATCAATCCCTCCTTTAACTGATCTAGCCAAGCAAGAAACCATCACCACTTTACCTCCTACCCCAACTACCAAGCTATTCACCTCCCCTTTGGAGATCATTTCCAATGAAGAAGCCACCATATCTATACCTAACATAGAGGAACCACCCATACAAACCTTACATCCTTTTATTAAGGAAAAGGATGAGGTGATCACTCCCCTTTCCCATCTTATGGGTTTATCTTTTGAGTCCACTACCTAGGGGATAAGACTAGACTATAAACCATTCTCTAGACTAGCTAGAGATTAGAGTTTGTCTCCAAACCTAACACCAATCAAGACACCTTTTGGAAAAAATTGGGGCTCCCTTAAATCACCAAATAGGAACCTCTAACCACCTTTTTGGTAGATTAACCTGCCACTTCTATCATCTAACCCTCTATCATATCAATCAAACTAATAAGAACCTCTGCCAACCCAATCATTTCTCAACCATCTAAAACAACCAAATCCCAAATAACTAAATCATCCTCTATCACTTTAACCAAGCCAAATAAAAACTAGAGCTAACCTCACTAGACCCACCAACCAAGCACTAAACCAAATCAACTAAGGAGGTAAATCCAACAAAAGGCTAGAAGGTCAGAGTTTTTCCCCCTCAACCTTTCCCTCTATATTGGGGCCTCATCCTTTTACTTTGATTAGGAAGCCAACTATTTCAATGAAATCCCAACCACCACTTTTGGCTACTCCATCACTCTTGCTTTTTGTCATGCCCGTCTATCCCAAGCCATCAATAACCAACCTAGCTACCTTGGAATCTCCTACCTTCAACTTATCAACTTCCTTACCTAAACTGAAATCACCCATTAATAATGCCACCTTACCCAAGACCTCCACCACCAATCTTTTTTCTAAAAAGACTTCCATCCTACCAACCAAGGCTAAAACCTCTAGATCCTCACCACCTTTAACTAAGTCTTACTCAACTATTTTTCAAAGATTATTATAAGCTTATTTCTTGATCTTACCTCCTATCAAACCATTTAACCCTCTTGGTCCAAAACTAGTATAGTATAATGACCACCAAGTATGCACCTATCATAAGATGCCTGAGCATGACACAGAGAACTACAAAGCTCTCCAAACCATAATCCATAAGCTCTATGATGAAGATGATATATTGTTAGATGAACCTCCCATGATCTTGCTACTATTCCAACAAACATAAACCAATACCCAATGCCTACCTACTCCCCCACCCTCACCTCAGAGTGGTAAGGAACCAAACCAATCTCCTACCCTAACTCTTCCCTCCATCTATATTATCCATGTGGTCACATGATCACATGCTTAGTAAAATGATAAGGGGAAGGCCAAAGTTTCCATCCCATGGACATACCCATCTTCTACCTCTCAAACAAGTCAAATTCAATAACCTTCATGTTCAACCGAACCCAAGGTATATATCTTGGATACCTCTCAATCAAACCCCTCTAAATCAATCAAAAGAGTGGTTCTCAAATAATTTCACCAAACCTCGATAAAGATGAGCCTATACAATTTGATTTCTACCTCACCTCATCATCACCAGGCAATGATAGAGGCATTACAATTAATATAGGTCTAACCTAAAGACCCTCAACCTCTAACAACCTTTGTTGGCACTCTCCAAATTTCCAACATTATCACCTTCAAAGATTCAAAACTACCTTCTATCCAACTTGATGACCTAGATCCCCTTCTTTTCATCACTACCTACATCAACCAAAACCACATCAAATGGGTTGTGATTGATGGAGGAGCTAGTATTAATATAATCTCCTCTCATGCCTATGATCAACTTAAACTACCAAATAATATCATGTATAAAACCTCAATCATCCTCTGATCCATTAATGACACCATGGCCACTACTATGGTAATTTTTATCCTTAATATCTATTTAAGACCTCACACACTCCCAGAACTTTTCTATGTAGTGGAAGGCATATTCTAGTACAATGTTTTGTTAGGATGACCTTAGATCCACTCCATAGTTTTTATACCCTCTATTCTTCATTATTGCATCAAATTTGAGCATGAAGTTTAGGTTTCACTATACAAACTGAACCAAGTCCATTTTCATCATGCAACATGACTTATCAACACAATGATGTCCTCCTACCTCTATTTAGCACACCCTCATCAACCAAAGACAAGCCCTCAACCAAAAAATGAAGTCATACCTTATTATACCGATGAGGCATCTAATAACTCATCAATCCCCTTGGATCAAATCCCCACTATAGACCACATTAAAACCACATTCCAACATCTTTCACTTGGTGAATATCACATCCTCACCTTTGACACTTTCTTTACTCCTCAAGAGTATGGGAAACTTGACTACCGACTTAGTTATGACCCCAATATTAGAACCATTATCCCATTCAAACCTCTAAACTATCAAACCCATTTCATCTATGGGGGACTTAACAAACCCTTTGGTACTTTCATCACCTCTCTTTCACCTTGACCATTCACCTCCAACTTCTCCTATTTAGATAAACTAGAGTTTACCAAAACATACCTCCACCTATGTGCTTGGAAGGGTTTTGGTCTTGGATGATATGATTATGACCTGCATGGGTTGACTTTAATTGAGACCAAAAAGCCTCATGAGAAACATAGAATTGGCTTCATTCTACCCAAAAAGAAAACCAAACCACCTACCATCACCATTTTTGAGGAAGACATTCATTCCTCACCAACTTTGCCTCCACCTGAGTTTGAGGATGATGACATCAACCCACCTAACTTTTTTTTATCAACATGATCAGCCTTAGACCCCCGACTTATCAAAAAGAAGGGGAAACTATAACCATCCCTATGACCCATCCTGAGATGATAAGAGATGATTCTCCTACCATTAATACCATTCAATGTTAGGATGATGAATCCATTCTCACCTATCTTGGTACACTATATTCTTCCATCCACAACTCTTTTCCTCCTGAGACTTTGACATTGTTAAATGAATCCACCTTAAATATCAACTTGGGTACTTCAAACAACCCCTACATTATCAAAATTGGTCAATCACTAAATTCTGAGGAACTTCAAGACTTCTCCTCCTTACTAAAATATTAAATCATAGAATTTTCTTGGTCTTATAGTGATATGCCATAAATTGACCAACCATGTTGCCAAACCTTTCAGGTAAAAACTTTGATGAATGCACCCTCATATAGCACTTCTCATCAAAAAATATCTTCAACTTCTCCTATCCATCAATTTCATTCAACCCATTGATTACTCTCAATGGGTCTCAAATGTTATCCCTATCACCAAAGCCACAAGGGGACTACATATTTGTGTGGACTTTCATGACCTCAACCTTGCTTTCCTAAAAGACAACTTTCCTCTACCAAACATTGACCACCTAGTTAATCTTTACAACTAGCCATGAGATGTTATATCTCATGGATAGATTCTTGAGTTAAAATCATATCCTAATTGCCCCTAAAGATCAATTAAAAACTACCTTTATCACCCCATGGGGGACCTTCTGCTATAGGGTCATGCCTTTTGGACTAAATAACATTGGTGTAACTTACCAATGTGCCATGACTTATATTTTCCATGACCTTATCCATAAAATCATCGAGGACTATATGGATGACCTTTTAAATAATTCCAAATGGCATAAATATCATTTGGTTGTTCTCAAAATTATCTTTGAGTGACTCATCTATTACCATGTCCACCTCAACCCCAAGAAGTGCATTTTTAGGGTCTTGTTAGGAAAAATCCTTAGATTTATTATCTCCCTTCAGGGAATTGATGTTTATCCTACAAAAATCAAAGCCATCCTCAACATGCTTCCTCTAATCAAATTCAATCAACTCCATATTTTTTAGGGGAAGCTCCAATCCATTTGTTACTTTATCTATTATCTCTTACACCAATCCCAACCCTTCCATCACCTCTTAAAGAAGGATGTCTCTTTTAAGTGGAACAATGACTATTGAAAGGCCTTTGATTTACTCAAAAATTACTTTTTATCTCCACCTATCCTCACCCCTCCAAAGGATCATCAACCTTTATACCTTTATATCTCTGGCACTAACTACTCTCTAGGGTCAATGCTTGCTCATTAGGATGAATAAGACAAAAAGCAAGATGTCTACTACATCAGCCAAATGTTTGTAGAATATAAGACTTAATACATCCATACCAAGAAACTCTACCTAACATTGGTCTTTATGGCCACCAAATTCTACCACTATATCCTTAACCATAAAACTTATGTCATAACAAATACTGACCCACTCAATTATATGCAATCCAAGCTATACCAAAACTAATGTATGGCCAAGTGGCTCATGATTTTAGCTAAGTTTAACCTTTATTTTATTTATTATAATTTAGTTAAAGGTTAATTCATTATAAACCAATTATCTAAAGCACAATTAATAGACAACCAACCTCCTCCTCTTGAGTTTCTAGATGAGTCCATCATGACCCTCTCTCAGATAGACTTCACCTATCAAGTGACCATGTTCTTTATTGGGTCAACGTGTCAATGTGGTAAGGGAGCCAACATTATCCTTATTCCCCTTCATGGTGAACTCTTCTTTATCCTTCATTCTATATTTTAAATGTACTAGTAATATGGTTTAATATGAAACCCTAGTCATAATCCTTCAAACTATGTTAGTCTTGGGAGTTAAAATGATCAACATCTTTGGTGATCTCAACTAGTGGTCAATAAAATTAATAGCTCTTACTAGTGTAATAATGATGTTTTGAAATAGTACAAATAACTATTTGACAAACTCTTAACATCATTTGAACACTACCATATCTAATCCACTCCATAATCTATGCACAAGTTTTCCAATACCATGGTTTCCCTCACCTCTTAGATCCCATCTACACCCTCTGACTCTAAGCTATCTATCATTATCCATAGACTTACCCAACCCTCTTATCTCAAATCAAACTCTCCCACCATCTTTAATGTGGAGGAGACCCAACATGATCTTTGGTATCAATAGACCTTTGACTATCCTAATCTTGCCATCATTCCTTTTGGTATTTTCAAAAATGCTCAAAGAGAATTTATCTAGAGTACCTCACATTATACCATTATGGGGGGAATTCTTTATAAACGTAGCTTTGATGGTCTCCTATTCTATTTCTTATGCAATCACAAATCCTATTATGCTATTATGGAAATGTATGATGGGATCTATGGGGGACACTTTAGTGGCCTCACTGTGGCTAAATTCATCCTTCACATTGGATTTTATCAGCTTACCCTTAACCAAGATTGTTTTGATTATGTGAAAAAGTGTGATAAATGTCAACAACACACCAATTATAAACACACACCTAGCCATAGTCTTTGCATATCCATAGATTTTTGGCCCTTCTCATAATGGGGCCTAGACCTTATTAGTGAAATTAACCCCCATTCTCACTGTGACTGAATATTTCACCAAGTGTATGGAAGTTATTCCTCTTGTCTTAACCAAAGTAGAACTGATTGTTGATTTCATCAATCATCACATCATCTACCATTTTTGTGTTCCTCACAAAATCATCACTGACAATGGAAAATCTTTTAAAAACAAATAAATCTAGGCTCTTTGTGATGCATTGGGTATCAATTTAAGTTTCTCATCACTCTATCACCCTTAAGTGAATGTACAAGTAGTATCCTCTAACAAAACTCTTAACAACAGGATCACTAAAATAGTCAATGCATTTGGTCAAGATTGGCATTTGTACATCCCTTTCACCTTATGGGCATATCATACTAGCATCTAAACCCCTATAGGTGCTACCCCATTCTCTCTTGTGTTTAGCATAGAGTCTATCTTACCTCTTAAAGTTTAAATCCCATCTCTTCACATATATTTACAATATCTCATTTTGGAAGATGATTATTGTCAACATCCTTTAGCCCAGCTTGAGCTACTCGATGAGCATTGTTTAGCCACCCTTACCCATCTTCATGTCTATCAAGAAAAAATCAAGTATGCCTATAATCAACACCTTGAAGTGTGAAAATTTAATGTCAAAGACCTCATCTTAAAGGAAAACTAACATTTCACCAATATTGAGAAAAAAAACATGTATGTTTGCTTTCAATTGGCTTTGACCTTATAACATAACCCACAAGTACATATCAAGAGCTTATCAATTATCCTCTCTTGATGTAAACCCAGAACCTAAGCCCCTCAATTATCTAAATTTGTGCCCTTTCTTTTCTTAAAAAGGATCAAAATTGCCTTTTATTTAACTTAAGCTCATCCCTTGCTTTCATACCACATTCATCTCCCTATTTTAGGGGAAACTAATTAAAACTGAATCATATGATTATCCATCACAATCATAGCCTAATCTTGAATAATGGGTACCATGGCTCTACCCATGGCATGATTCTCATGGTAATTTATACCCCTTTTATGGGATGGATCCCATGATTATTGTCACCTAAAACCTCTTTACACCCAAACAACCTTCTTGTGCTTTTATTTTTGCCTTCATAAAGCTAAACCCTTAAGCCTATATAAGAAATTCTATGTCAATCAAAATCAAAATTCCAAAGCAAAGTCATAATCAAAAATAATAATGGGTCATCCCTAGCATTCGTAGATTGTTCCCTTGAAGGATAGATGCCAAAAACATATCAAAATATCTACAAGTAAGGTGGACTTCTCCCTTAAAGGATAGATATCAAAAGAGATTAAATAAATCACACAAACTTAGACCACTCCCTAAAAGGGTGGTTGAGTAAAGCATTTGTCAAATTATATTAATTTATTAGAAGCTTCCCACATTGGTCAACTTTACTAACCCTCTCATGTGACAAAATAAGAAAAATACCCATTATCAATCAAAAGCAAAGTAATTTTAAAGGTTGTAATCAGCCCTCATAAGTGATAATTTTAAAATCCACAATCAACACTCATTAGTAGACTTCTTGCATTGATCAATCTACACCTTATATGACTTAGAATTATTTATAAAAATTCTTTGATAACCTCTAGAAGAGGCATGCTAGTCTCACAAGAAGGTTCCATTTTCATCCATATCCCTTTTATACACTATAAGTAAGGGATTTTGAGCTCACTTAACATAATGTGATCAAGACACCTTTTTAACCAACTAATTAATCCTAATTTGAAGCATTCAAAGAGCTTATATTCCTTAATTTAATCCACCTTCAGTATTTTTTGTCTTTACTAAAGAAGAAGCATCATACCCTCTTCTTTACTCTCATAACTGGTTGATATATTCACTTAGACACTTTATCTCTTGATTATCTCCTCTTTCTCACATCTAGTGTTGTTATTCAACTTCATTTATGTGTTTTACCTTAAGCACAATGACCATAACCATAACTGTATCACATCATATCACCATATATCCTAAACAAAAATAGACATCATTAGTATAAACCATAATCATCACTCTCATCATCATAATCAACATCATAGCATCCATGAATAATAAAGAAATGAACCATTTTTTACCACATGTCTAAATTTAAATAAGGAAGCATATACTCATCAAGTTTTAGCATGAACAAACATCATCATAAACATAAATATCATAAGCATCATCATTAACATAAACAAAAGACATCTCATCACATACCTAGATAAGATGAATCCATATCAATGTCATCATGAGCCTAACCATATCCATATCACAACCATAATCAATATAAAATCATCAATGATCAATATGAACATCACATCATAAATACCAAATCACAAACCATGAATGATAATTAATAAATGAGGAGCATATGTATAAATCACAAGTCTAACATCAGTAACATCATAATGTATACAATAAAATACTTGTCTCTTTCTCAAAATGTACATCTCACCACATCAAATCATAGGTTGGTATCAAAATGATATATAATAAAATATAGTATCCCATAACTATATCATGACTATACCCTTGGGGAACCACTGTCTCCTGTGGCACCATTGCCTTCTAGTGTTTATCCTCCCAAGGTACCTACCTATCCACCAATGGTAATAACCCACTGACTTGGTCTCACCACATTAGCACCACTTGCCACACTAGTTATGTACTCACCCCATTAGGGCTCATAAAAATAATGTATTGAGATTATGGCTTCATAGTAGTATAAATCCTCCACTATGGATAGATACCATGCCATGGGGATAGTGCCTAGTGGTCCTGTAGGTGTTGTAGTTCCTCCTTTGCCCTATCTCAAAGAGTCCTTACCTTAGGTAACCAAGACTAACTGAGCTCTAGCCTGGTCCCTCTCACCTATAATCATAGCTATATAACCTTATGATAAATCCATCTAACCTTGTAAAGCTACCACTTGAGTTTATGTTATAGCTAGTGCCACTCTTACCTATGCACATAGGGAAACCTCCTATACTTGTCACCTCTAGCCACCTCTACCAAATGAATCAAAATCCATCAGCTATTTACCATCATCATCACTACCAAAATCTATTCACATAAAGAGCCTAGTACCATGCAGGGTAACCATCCACAAAACCTACACTATCTATCTTTGACCATGATAACAACTCCTCTTGATCCAATAATGTCTAGACTAGCTCTAGAATAAATAGTAGGATCTTTGTATCCTCCCACCTATATATAAGAAATAATCCTAGGATACCCTATACTATGACAAACTACCTCTACACCTAGTCAAATGAGATGATCTCTGCCTCCTCATCCTACCTACTGAGGATCCACTTGTAACTCTATAAGGATAATGTGTGTCTCCTATATCTAGCCTACTTTGGAAACCTAACATATGGCCTCCAAATAACATCACTTATGACCAAGGCATCCAAGGCACCCCTAAACCAATCAATGTCATGTACCCCTCTTCCTAGTCTAGATAGGGCAGAATCAACTCTCTACCATATGAAGCCAACTATGAACTCCACCTAGGCATAACCCTCCCATGAAAACCATACTAATCATAGAACTCAGATGTGCTCATATGCCCAGTAGTATAGTATGAACCTGATGTCGATGTCATAACTCTTATGAACTCTAAAACCCTATAGCTCTTTGTATATCTAAGTTAAAATTACAAGCACCCAATAAAACATTATATGACCTAGTAGCATCTCAACTAGTACCCCCAATAGTAAATAGGGAAACCTCTCACTACTTGAATCTAGAATAGTAAAGAATGATACTGTGGTCATCATCATTGTAAGTAGTCTCCACTCGCCCCTTACCCTCTAGTATAATGGAGTGTAGCTAAATCCTCTAGCATACCATTTGACAAACTCTTGATCATCTCCATATAGCAGCTCCAAGAACTCATCTCTTTACTAGTACTCAATGTGATATATGAGATCACCCTATATAGGTAACCAAGTGATCTTATGCACATCCTTTAGTAAGATCATCATCTCACCAGTCAGTAGAAGAAAGGTGTTCATGGTCAAATCTTATCTCTTGATGAAGGCCATGATTATCACCACATCCCATGGCATGCACTAGTAGTGCAACATCATTCCAAGGCCCACCTCTTCCATGTGATCCTAGTTCACTGAAATCATCCCTTTATGGATCTCTAGAAAGATATGAGGTACTTGATCTCATATCTATATTTTCTCTCATGCCTACAAAGTTCATTAGAAAATAAACTAAGTCCTTTATATTATTTGTTATCCTATGACCTTATCCTCCTATAACCTATGCTATGGCTTATCTCCAAAACCAAGACCTTAGCTTACCTTATTTTTACCTTGATTAATCCCACTTTTTCCTACAATGCTTAACCCTTACCCTTAAGAACATTCACCTTCACCCTCAACAAACTACCACATACTTCCCAAAATAACAAACACTTTTAAACATGCACTTTCTACCTCTATCAACCTCTAATAGTCATAGTGACTACCAATGGTTAGGTGACCACTTATCAATGGTCATCAACCATTAATGGTTAGCTATAACCATCGACAGTTGGGTATGACCACTGATGATCACTATGTGTGATCATCATTGGAATGCCTAAAACCTACCCACCCAAAAAGCAAGCCAAAAAACCAAAATACAACCACTATTTCCTACCTAATACCATCCCTACCCTCTCGTACCTAACTTTCCCTGTCTAATTTCAAATTCAATCAAAAAATTTATTGAAATACCAAACAAACCCTGTACCTAGACAAACCCAAACCCATCCAACAAACCAACAAAAAATAAATCAAATTTAATTACAAATTCCAAATCAAACTAAATCTACCAATTTGAATACAACCCCTACCTCATTCCTTAACCATCATCAAGGCAAAAATTAGAGACCCACTACCCAACCACATGCTTGTCTACATCCACCCTGCATCCTCACTAGTCCACTCAATCAACTCAACCATTCAATCACCTACTCAACAAATGCCTCATCAACAAATCTTATATAAAATTCTAAAGAAACAAGTCATGGAAGTCACAAAATCAAAATGAGTAAAAATGACTCACTCAATGCTTTTGTCTCCATGCTTTTAGGGTTTTCCCCTAATTTTCAATGGTTAGGGTGACCTATGATGGTCAACTCTAAGGCCCCTGACAATCAATGGTCAAGGTCTTAAAATTTATTCAACCAACCAAATTTTCAACTTTTTAACACCCACACTCAGTTCCCACCCATGGAGACTACCTTTTCTTACCTACTATACCAACTACCTCATCACCTCACCATTAATCCATTTCATTCTATCTCATGCACATTTTACAATAATCTTGCTTGGTATTTTTAATCACAATAACAACAATTGCCATGTTGACCTATTTTTGAACTTTCACTACTTTGCACACACCTAACCAAATTATGTCTTCTCAAGAGAACTTTCTACCTTAGATACCCATGAAAACATAGACCTTTCCTATAATACTTACATTTATGAGTGTTTCCAATCACCATGCCTAAATATAGTCATCCAATCCACTTGTCACTTGTCCTTCTAACATCGATCTTAATTTTTACCAACTATGGAAACCTAGTTAATATGTGATCTTGGCTATTGCACTCTTGTTGCACTTTGTGCACATGTTCATGCTATAGTTCCCAACCTCTAATGTTCACCTTTTGTCACCACCCTACTAACTCATCAAACCTGCACCTGATTCTATTTTACCTCATCACTTCCCAATTTGAGGGAGAATTGTTCCTCCCATACTCAAGTCAACCAAACCTTTTACTAGAAATCCATTTTTTTTATAGCTTCTTGATATAAATTTTATAATAAAAAGGGGAAAAAATGTAGACACCAAAAATTTGTACATGATGGTTCTAAATGTCATAAGTCTCTTGGACCACTTCAGGACCCCCTAGGGCCCCAACTTGACCTTTTAATTGGTACCTAGACCTAAACTTAGTCAAATTGGCATAATAACTAAACCCACCTCTTTAACTCAACTTTACCTTGACCCTCAATCATTGATAGTCACCCTAACCATCAATGGTCACCCTAATCACTAACGGTCAGGTTCCACTATCTAAACCAACTTAATTGGCCCTTCACTTTGCCTTGTTTATTTATAATTAACTTGTCTAATTCATGTGTGAATATATGCATGTCAAAGTTAAAATTAGATAGTAAGTTGGATATATTTTTAACATATTATTATACCTCTCCTTCCTTTCTATAATAAGAGAGGAGCAGGAGGTGAAAAATGGGGGTCCCACAACTATCAAGATCTTTCCTATCTAGAGTCTCTTTACAAGTATTTTTTCAACAATCTAGCCATCATAATAGAGAACTGACTTGCCACCACTCCTCATCCAACATCTAAGTACCATTACTTAGCTAAAATCATTCCATACTCCATCAATGAGAAAACAACTCAACCATTCACCAGATCAACCTCTAGAAAACTAGGTATTTATTTTCAATCTATCAATTACTTTATTTTCATTTCATAGTCAATCCAACATAAACTAATATCCCATAATTTCCTTTTGTAACCCCATTAATTTGACCTTTTTATCACCCAAAACCAATACATCATAACCATCGATGGTCATCCTAACTATTGATGGTCTATCCAACTATCGATAGTTACCTCAACTATCGATAGTCACCTTAACTGCCAATGATCACCTCAATCACTGATGATCATTATGGCATAAAGTAACAACAAGATATTTTCTCCCACTTATCCTCAACCAAATCCAACTTTTCTTATCTCTACCTATTCACAAAGCCATAACCTATTTTTTGAACCACATATGACCTATTTAGCATTAGTATTGACCCACTTATTACTATAATTAGTCAATTTCTTTATCAAACATTCATTTTATTTAATTTCAATATCTTATATGATTTATGCAAGTACTTTATATTTTTATTTCTAAACTTAATTATTTCAAAATCATGGATTGATAGGCCTCGAGGAAGCTCTTGCTTCCTGGATCTAGCTAGCACTAGACAATCCATCTAGCTATCTATCTAACCAACCATTTGTTTTAGTGATATCTTATTTACAAGTCATTCCTCCTAAGACAAATAGGATCTCTCTATAATCATCTGATTTAATGTTTACACAATCAAATAGGTTTTTCAACCATACCCATATCTAGTTTCTTTCTTCTTCCTCTCTTGGAATATAGCTGAAATTCTCTGAAACATGGTGATCTTATAATCAATACATCACTCAATAAAATCATTCACATTATGATTACTTATTTTAAATCACAAGTTCCAAAATAATAAATATGGTTATAAAATAAACTTCCAAATAAAAACATTGAGTAAAAAAAGGTTCAAAAATAAAACTCGGATTAAAAAAAGGATCCAAATATACCTCTACATAATGATAATCATCTTTACAAACAATATGGTTTTGGAATGAAATATTTTCAAAAAATTGGTTATCATGGTCAAGTATTAGGAAAACATGAACAAGGCATCACTTATCCTATTTTCACATATGATCAAAATGATCATCAAGGCTTGGGACATAATAATCCAAATAATTCAAATATACATTTTATCAATGCAAAAGAGCAAGAACCTACAAATGAAAATGAGGTACACAAAGAATAATAAATGCTTCAAAATGATGATTCAAAACAAAAATAGTTATAAATTAAATAATTAGAGCAAGAAAATATGCCAAACACAATGCTCTAAAAATATCAAGAAAAAAATTTGTCAACTCAAACTCAAGAAAAGAAAATAAGCATTCTCAAAAGAGAGTATACAACAAAAGAGGTCAAAAAGAAAGAGACACTTGATAAATATAATTTTATAAATATGGTTATAAATGGGGAAACTACAAACCTTTATTCATATCAAAAAAATTCTACTCTCATTTTTCATATAGATGATGAGCACTCTATAGATGAAGAGTTCAACAAACCATGTTCTGATCTGCTTGATAACTTACCACATAATATATTCATATCTACAAGACCTGGTACCTATCAATTGAATCCATCACAAATAAATGAGAAAGCAAATATGGATAAATGAAAACTAAAGATACCAAATATAAAATTACCAAAATACCATATTAGATTTCATACTTCTAATATGCACACATATGTCACATATGGTTCAAGACATGTTATACACTTATCACTCCTTGATGACTCTCATCCATTAGATGAAATCATATAGTAGCCTCTACACATACTCTAAAATACCAAAAAAATCAATTACATTCAAAAATTAAAAAATATTTGAAACACTTACATGTTCTATTGGATCTGTGGCATTTATGTGTTAATTTCATGTTGATCGATGGCATATAAGTTACTTCTACATACACACATGTCACGCTTATACCTGAGTATGATATAGGTATACAAATTCATGATATGTTACTATTTCAAGTGTTGGGCCTTCCCTCTATTCATGTCAGGGATACATTGAGGGATTCTAATTATTTTATTTGATACACACAAGTTATATGATTCGATGATCATATTTCATTATCAAGTTTGAGATTACATATGTAATTATGCATGCCTTTATCCATGATTATATCTTACACAAGGTACTTGTTATTATATACACTTGACATTTTTTCCTAACACATTTGATCCATGAGATATTATGACATGTTTATGTTGGTTGCTTATGTTTTCCTTTATGCACTTCCTTGAGTGTCTTGCCTTGTTATTGTCTTGCTTGTTCAAGCATTTGAATATTCTCCTTTGCTTATGGACCTCATGCCTATGTATGTTTTCTTTGACATTTTAACATGTCATTATTTTTTGAATGTTTATATTTTAATATTACATTATTACATTTATGTAAATTTAAGTCATGTCCCTTCGATTATGCAACATTTGAACATGCCCCTTTTTTGTAGTTTCCTTAGATTGTTGCCTATTGACTTACCTTTGAGTGCTCTTGTTTATGTTATTGTTTGATTTTCTATCTTTTAATGTTAATATATAGAATTTTTCATGCATCTTAGACATTCATATGATCACATTGGTTCTATATGCCTCAATGTTATATCTACTTAGACATGTTCCTTCTATATGATACATGGTTCTATTCATACATTATACAATTATATTATCTTTTTAAGGTGAGGTAACTACCAATTCCTATATTTACCTAACCTAAAATGGGGGAATATGAGTGGGGGAATGTCATATAGGCATTTTTTCCACACTTGGCACAATTTTTAGATTTAGTGGGGCCATGTTTTCGAAGTATGTTCTCCGCACTTTTTTAGTATTCAACATCTCTAGATTATAATGGGGGTATGTTTTAGAAACATGTTATCCACATTGGTATTTATATAAGTTTTTATATTTATCCATATATATCTAGGGCATGCTTTGGAATAATTTTCTCCACACTTACATAGTTTTCCAAATTGGCCAAAACACATAGTTATATGATTTAGATTCACGATTGTGGTAGAATTCTAGATATTGATACCATTATTATGCATAGTTTTAGCATGAGACATATCTAGGGTGCATATGATATAAAATTTGTACCTAATATTAAAAAATCCAAATCTTTATTGGATTCTAAAATGATTTTGTGTTGTTACCACATCATGGACTTTTACGTACTAATAGCTTGATTAGAATTTTATAGAATTTATCGAGCCAATCTACTATATTAGTCTGTTCACCTTTTTGGTATGGTTAAGGTGATTAAATAATTCAAAATTTCTAATTTTTTGAGTTGGAATTTATTGTATCATCCATTCTCACTAAGTTATAATTATGATTGGGTTACATGGTTGACATGGTTGACCTAATATCAATTGTCATGCGGCAACTCATCTTTGCTCCAAGGTTGGGGACATGGGCCTCTCTCTCTCTCTCTCTCTCTCTCTCTCTATATATATATATATATATATATATATATATATATATATATATATATATATATATCCTTGTATATATTTAATTTCAATATTTATCTATATTTTTACTAATCTCAGTTTCATAGCCTTATAATGATGCATATTGTTAAAATTAACTTGTTAATAGGTATGTAGTTAAATCAACACACAAGTGTAATCCTAAACCTTGATATTTAAATTTCAATCAATTTAAAGTACTTTCAATTCTAGATTATATGCACTAATTATATACTATAATGTGTTCTTAGTTTTAGGTCAGCCACTAACAAAGCACTTAATTTAGACACACATAAAGACAAGGTGTGTTATACACATCCAAGTACATAGTATTTTCCTTTAAATTAAAAATTTCATTACTATATTAAAGGGGATGGAATTTAGATGATATTTATGGATTATATAGAACCTCAATCTTTTACACTTGATAAACTCAGACCTTGGCTATTCCTCTTAGTTTTGGACCTTTTCCCACTTTTTCAAGTCTTGCATCTGCTCTTTCTTATGCCCCTTGGCCTATATTTTAGTCCAACCAGACTTCTATTGATGACCCAGATCTTATATCTTTTCCATAATGCTTAAAATTTATTGATCTTCCACCTCTATAAGTTCTAAGTCTATAACTACTTTCTTACTCCCTATAAACTAACATCTAGGATAGACACTAGTGTCAATATTATCGTCTTGACCTGACGTAAGTGTTTAGTGGCCTAAAGTCATCTAGTTTTCAAATGAAACATATCCTAATGGTAGTCCTAAGTGATTTAATGTAGTTAATTCTCCAAAGGGATTGATATAAATACAAGATCAACCCTCATTCATTCATCACCTGTGAAAACCTATCATAAACCAAGGTAACTTATCAAAAGTATTCTATCAAGCACCCAATAAAGTAAAGCTTCCATATTATTTCCTATTTTCATATCATTCATAGGGATAACACATATATAGGTATACATTATTGAAGGAGTATCCCAAGAGTCTAGTTTTCTAATTTACAAGCTATAGATTAGGAATCCAAAATGAGTTAGATCATGCATTAGTCAAGTAAAACTCAAAATAAGCATAAATAACATAACTCACTAAGCCAACTCCCTCATGAGGATTTGAAAATCAAATATACGAGTTATTGAAAGAATGAATACAACTATAAAACCTTCCCAAGAGTATCCCTCCTCTAAATGTATCTCAAAAAGGTGATTTTTCCTAATTTGGTGCTTCAAATCTTTGTTAAGGATGAGTGGCTTACTCCTCCATCATCTCTCAATACACCAATGAACTAGGCTCATGAAATCAATCAATGTATGATAATAGTTGAAGCTATTATATTGATAATTTAGAATAATAACATTACACAAAAATATATTTAAATTATGAGTGAGGACACTTGTATTTATTATTATTTTAAATTGATCAGAATCAACCATGGCTATCCATCTTGAGATCAAGATGTGTGGCCATGAATCAAATCAATTTTGGATGCTCAATCCATAAATATTCTCATTAAAATTAAAAAAATGGGGAATTAATGAGGCATATAAGGGCTTAAATGATACAAAGGCATCTTTTAATTCTCAAAGTGGTCTATAATGAGTCTTAGGAGTCTTGATTGTGGTTGCAAATTTGAATTTGGTTTTGAACTAGTTTCCCTCCAAAAGGGAAATTCAAATTTACATAATGTCCAAGTGGGTCTAGGTGTGTGTGGAATGAGGTGTAATTAATAAATCAAAATTTTAATAACTTTTAGGTCTCAAAAAGGTCCTATAATGGTTTGGAATGTATTTATCAAATTTGTGTGAGGTGGTAGTCCACCACCCTACGTTGGTCTAGAAGGTTTCTTGTAAAATCTTGCTCAAGATTCAGTTATGAATCTTTTTACAAGAGTATTTGTTATAAATATTATTTTTATTGTGTGAGAGATTAAGTTTTTTAGAGAAAATCTCATTCCATTTGAAAGAAACAAAATATGGACATGTAAATATTTTTAAGTTTAAGAAATAAAGGATTGAGAAATGATAATTTTATGTACTTTGACATTGCATGGCTCTGAACAAAGATTATGATGTATGTTTGGATCCTCCTATAGTAAGTGATTAAATAATATGAATGATTTTGATTTTAATTTATCATATTCAATAATTCAATTTAAGGAACCTTTATCATAATTTTTAAATAGTCTCATTTGTAGAGACAACCAAGCCTGCCAAAATAGGGTATTCCATCATATTGCTAGTCCAAATAAAAGTCTAAGTATGTGATTCTTATTGTCATTGAATTATATGGGAAAATATAAATTGGATCACATGTGTGATCAAGGTGAAATGATATTGTTTCAATTCACATTTTATTATAAATTATTCTTGTCCATTCTACTGGTAGGTCTTGCATTTTCATGGCATATTATCCATGAAACTTAGAATATTGTGTATTATATTCTTAACATGGTAACTTGTTTTTAGACTCAAAATGGATTGTAATGAGTTTATATCCTTTAATAATTTTTTAATAACCTTGGTGAAGGTTTTAAATCTTTTGAATTTGAAATGTAGACAAACCCTGTCTATACCTTGTCCTTGTTCACAAAATACAGACAACAAAGACAAATTTTTAAGCATTGTGATTATTTTGGTGTAGTAACACATTATTGATCCAAAAAAAAACTTTTTAAGGGTTAAATAGATCATATAAAAGTGTGGAGAGCCTTGGATTAGGTTATAAGGTCTATCGATAATGAGAATTATAATGAAACTCAGCATACCATGTTCCTGTTAACAAAACACAGACAGAATTGACTGAGATTTCCTTGTTACAAATGGGTAAAGGGTTATAGTGAATTTATCATCAAATAATAAAGTGGTAAGATGACTAGGCAGAGCCCTCCCCACTATTATTTTATCTTGAAATGTTTTATAAACCAAGATATGTAATTATTTACACTCTCAACCCTAGTTTTTAGGGTTTAATCTATTGGAGGAAAAGTAACCATTGGGAAAAACCCAAAACTTATAATCTTGCATAAAATTATATTTCATAACTAATGGAGGTGGTTGTATATTTTTCAAGTATGTAAAAGTATGAAAAATAGGTTGTATGCTAGTGATAGGTCTAGATAAAGGCTAAAGGAGTAAGGGTGATATAGGAAAAGTGGATTTGTCCAAAGAAGAGGGTCTAAAAGTGATTGGTTTACCTAGGGGATCCTAATGATTATCTTTAAATGTTAATTGTTTTTATAAAAATTTTATACATGGTTCAAGCTAAGGATATTTGGTCATATGGAGGGTTGATTGATGAAGGGCTCAATGGACCAAGTGCATATTGCATTGGGAGTTGAGTCAAAATATTTAAGTGGGAGTTGTATGGCCCAAATGGGTCCTTGAATATGTAGTCATTTTCTTGAGGAGGTTTGTTATATGCTCCCAATAGGTAGGTTTACCCAAAAGTAGGGCTAGTAGAAGGTAAAGTTAGGAAAGAGTTTGGTTGAATAAGAGTGAATAGAGGAATCAAATTAGTGACCTAATCAGGGTTAGATAGGAGTGAGATAATAACATAGGGATGTCTTGATATGAATTCAATTGTCATTATGTTCTAGTTCACCCATTCTGAGGTCATTTAGCATTGACAACTTATGGATGATTAAGTGTGTACATGAACAAATATATGTTTTGGGTTTAGTGAATGTTATTGAATGTTTTAATGATAATGGAATGATCATTTGAATTAGTACAATATGATGTTATGAGTCATATGTGAAGGAGCATTGTAGTCATTTTTTATGATTGTCTAAAAAGACTAAGCATTAATGAGTGAATGAATAAAAAATGACCTTACATGAAGGACATAGGTAGAGTTTGGTAAAGAATGTGGATTTAGCTTTGCATCATTAAACCATATATTTATTTCATTTATGGCTTATGGATTCCACCTCATTGTTGATGTCACTAAATGATGAAGATATTAGAAATGAGTTTTCAATTAATAGATCTTTAATATCTTCGATGGATTTTCCACTTAAGCCCTTGATTTGGTTTAACTTTATTGAGTGAGATTAATTAACTTTCTAAAATAATTTGAAAATTAGTTGTTCACTTAATCAAACTAGTCAAAATGTCAAGTTATTGAGTCATAATTCAACTAGAGTATAATTAAAAGAAGGTATTAGTTGTGTATGGACCAATACCCCATTTAGGATATTGTCAAGATGAAATAACACTTGTATGTATCATGTGATTCTAAATTAGAAGAATTTAGTGATCCAGAGTGTGATTTTATGTGATCATAATTTAACTCAAAGTGTTTTGAGAAAAACTAATAATCACATAGAATGCTTTACCCCATTTAGGGATACATTTACCTAAATTAGCACTTGTATGTGACAAGTTCAAACCATTTTGAATGTTTTAGTGATTTTGGTCTAGATTGTGCATTATCATTGAATTTTGAGAAAGATTGAGAATTTCAACATAATTTTCATAGGAATTGGATTTCTAAATTTTCCCCTATTTTAGAAGGCATGGTGAGACATTCAATTGAGGCAATGTCTTTTTAAATAAAAAGAGTTATCAAGAAGAAGTTGGAATGAAATGACCCATGATGCCATTTTGAGAGGACATACGAGGATGAAAGAGAGGGATGGACTCTTGAAAAGAGAGAAAGAGTGAAATTAACCCATGGATGAGATTATATCTATATGAGCTAATGCTTGCACATGTTGATTCTCAATGATCAAAATATAATATAATATAATGGGCCCCAAGGTGATGGTAAGTGGGAAGGATGAAATCCCAAAATATAAGCCACACACTTTGATGTACCCAAAACACGATGAAAGTTATGGACTTAGGGAATGATCGATCCTGAGACATGTTATACACTTTGAAATTGCTAGAACAAAATTAAAATCTACAGAGATTAGAATTGAAAGAAAAATAAGAGTAGTGCTTTAGACAAAGAAATAATAATGTGCCCTAGTAGAGAGGATTTGATCAGTTGATAAAGTGATTTTTCCCTAGTAGGGTTATTTTGATCATTGATAATTAATTTTACCCTAGTAGGGATGATTTGAACAATGATTGGTCAAAGTATTATGCCCTAATAGGGAAAATAGGCAAGCATAGCTCAAGGATTTAACCTAATGCATAGACTAAAGATGAGCATGCATAAATGCATATGTGAGGGTTTAATGACTAAAGAAGTCATAAAAAACTAAGAATACAAGGATGCACAAAGTGATGAAAGAGATAAATAGAAGAATGAGGGTGATCGAGTTGACTTGAGATAAGTCATGTATCTATGCACTATCTACATAGTCCATATGGACCTCAAGCCAATGTAGTTCACTCAAAAATAGGAGAAAATGGAGTGAGGAATGACAAACAGAAGAATAAAGAAAATATAGACCATTGTTCAATTAGAATAATAGTGTATTCCAAGAGATGCACATCTTGCATAGAGTCTCATGTTAGGTGTGGTGCATTGAAAGATAATTTTTAGAGCATCATTAACTTCTGGACTTGGAATCCAAAGCATTTGGTGCTTATTTTAGAAAAAATTAAATTATGCATCATACGTATGAGTAACTTATAATAACATTCTATTTTGATTGTGATGGGCTGGTTCAAATGTGAATATTTATAACTAAGGATAATGATAAAAAATACCAAGACTAGAGTTACAACTATTTACATTTAAAAAAAAATGAATAAAAATAAAGATAAAACAATACATAAATGTAATCTAACTTAAAATCAAGATATGAACAATCAAGATTTAAGTTAGAACAATAATGTATAAAGGCAAAGCAAGAACAACTTAATAAACAACATGAAAGCAAGATATGAATAATCAAGATCCATATGCATTAAGAAGTACTTGGAAAACCAAACAAAATAAAACATGCAATACAACTCTAAACAAATCAATCCTAACTAAAAATTAGACTAAAAGTGTTTATAAAATGTATTTGAAATCAAAAAAATAAAGCAAAACAATACAAGATAAAACAGTAACACAAAAGACCAAAAAACCAAGAAGAAACAACAAAGGAATAAAAAAGAACAAATAAAAAAAAATGGAGAGACAAGAAAGCACAACAAAACAATAATAAAAATCAAATAAACACACACAAACAAGATTTATTCACAATGTTAGTGCAAGCAAAGAAAAAGGTGAATGGTTCATGTAATCATAATAAAGGCATTACTATATGTGATAGGGTGACCCTTAATCTAAGAAATAATGAGACCGATACCACAAAATAAGAATAATGAACACAAATTTTCCCCCAAGTGATACAAAAACAATAAGACAACAAAAATGAGGGGGAAAGAAAAGGAAGGGGTGGCTAAGCTGACTCTAGATGTACAAGACAAGTAGATGTTGCCTACATAGTTCCATGGATACGAGATCTAATATGAACTTCAGGCCAAATTTAGTTCTCCTAGGAAATGGGATAGAAGAAAAGTGATGATAAGAAAACATGATTGAAGTTGTAGAGGAAATAAGGAAATGGGATCACAAAATGGTGAGAGCATTCAAATTATTTCTCACAAATGGTGAGAGAATTCAAACTTGGAAATTGCTCCCAAAATGGTGAGAGAATTCAAATGAGTGATCACAAAATGGTGAGAGCATTCAAACTTTGAAATTTCTTGCAAAAATGTGAGAGCATTCAAACTTTGAAATTTCTTGCAAAAAGGTGAGAGCATGGGATTAGAATAAACAAAAGTGCAAGATAATGTTTTTGTTATTTTTGTTGATAAGTTTCTAATGTTTTTGTGTTTTTGGGATTAACAATAAAAAATAAATATTAACAAAAGGCCTAGGGAACTACCTAACTAAAAACATGCACTTCTATAGGGAAGAGTTCAAACAAAAACTAAATCAGCTACAATGGTGCTCATGGATATAAATAATGGCACAAGGAACCAATGAATCAAGGAGATACACATCCAAAATTAGAATTTCCAATAATAGATAAAGCTAGTTATAATGGCCCAAGATCATAAAATGGTGAGAGCGTGATCTTACTAAGGAAACAATGCCTACCAAACAATAACAAAATAAGAAAAGAATAGTATGTAGTGTTAGATAGATTTCAAGAACCATTCAATAGGTAAAACCCATGTGTTGATGTATCCAAAATCACTTGTCTATAAGAGGAAGATATATAATATTGTTCAGGCTAAACTACTTGGTAGAACTAGCACTAAGTGTGTCTAGAATTCTTAAGAGTCATAATCAAGATCATAATTGGTTTTAAGGAATTTTGAGGTATCTAAACTCATTAGAGATTGACAATATATTATTCACAAAATTGTGAGATCATTAGCTTAAGTTACTCACAAAATGATGAGAGATTATGGAAAATGGAGATTGAGTTGACATCAACATGAATTGAGCACAACCTACATAGGCCCATTAGGACCTCCAATCACTATAGTTATGTCCACATAAAAGGCAATGAAAAAGCAATCAAGTCACAAAGAGTTTGCAAACCAAAGAAAATGGTAAGGCAATGTAGTAATGCATGATAAAAGGTGTTGTTCTTAATTTGTCTAGAGGTAGTTATAATTAGGAAACAATGGTATAAGTCTATGCTACTAATTTTATCATAGGTGGTTATAATTAGTAACATAAAGATATTGATTTACCCATAGGTGGTTATAATCAATCTCACCAAATTAAATATTGATTTGCCCATTGGTGGTTATAATCAGTGGCACTAGTCAAACATAAATGAAAGATAACTTGCTAGATCAACTATCACACTACTTTTATAGACTATCATTTAAGCACAAAATCCTAAAACTACTAAAACTATATTAGAATACCATCACAGAAGGTGTGGAAAGAACCAAAGGAACCAAGATCAAAATGGGGTTGGGTAAGATGGCTAAAAACAATATTTGGTCAACAGTAAAGGTATGGTAAAATAAAATGGTATAAGGCATGGTATAAATAAAATGATAAGATGATAATTGGCTGTAATGGAAAAAGGGTTTCTCCTAAGCAATTATTGCTCACAAAAATATTAGAGTGTGGGCTTAATTCATTCATAAAATGGTGAGACCATTCAAACTTAAAAATTTCTCACAAAATGGTGAAAGCATGGCTGATATGACCGAGTTGACCTCAATAAAAATTGAGTGTTGCCTATATAATCCTAAAGGACCTCAAGTCAATGTAGTTCAAATGGCATGGTAAATGGGACACAATGGCAAATGATTATGTTTCTCTTATAGATGTGGAGATGCATGTCTTATTCAACATATGAGATAAATAGAATACTCAATTATAAAAATTTCTAGCCCACACCCTTTCAGAATAGTTGCTCCATCAATAACATATTGCATATTTGGACTCCAATGATGTTGTGATCTTCATTGGTCATTTATTTTGTTTCCTTCAAACTTTGAGATAGGATATATTTGTAGCCTTTATAAAGGAAAATGTTGACAAGGATGGTAAATAATGTTAGGCATATGATAAATGGTATAAGTTGGCAATGTAAAGGTGGATGATAATGAATGAAAAATGGTTAGGGAACAAATGAAGATCTAGTTTTTCATACACACACAATGGTGTTGATTTTAGATTCAACATAATTTGGTTATGATGGGGCAGAAGACTTTTGAGTATGGTCTTGATAGGATCATCATATTTTCTTATTGTTTGGTCCTGAGAGTAGCTACCATTTGATTATCCTATAGATTCAAAGTTGTATTGATTTTATATTTGATAATATATTTATCAAGTAGTGAATAATTGTTGTGCTTAGCTATTATTTCCTTGATGAGGTTTTCTCGAATGAATCTATCTTGATTATCCCATAGTGCCTCTAAAAAGTTTTCACTAAGGAATGCTAACTTTTGATTTTGATTATCTTTTAGCACCTCAAAAAAGGTTTCACTAGAAGATGCTAATTTAGGATTTTGATTATCCCCTAGTGCCTCTAAAAAGGTTTCACTAGGATATTATTCTTCTTCTACATGAATTTGGTCTTGGCCTCCCTAATATTCTATAATTGATATGTCACCATGGATGCAGTTCAACAAGGTGTGATTTTGTTAGTCCCAATTGGCACGTATGGGATGTGGAAGGTCAATATAATTGTTAGGCTGGTTGATGGTAATGGCATGTGGAACGGTAATGTAATGGGAAGAGGAAACACAATCCTTGTATAAGATACTAGAACTTGTGTCAAAGTTGAATTAATCATCCTCAAAAATTGTGGAAGGATCACAAATATATTCAAATTGATCTGTGATGCATGTGTAACCAATATTGTAACAACAATGAATGTATTATGATTCTGAAGCTGATTCTGACTCAAGGGACTCTAAATCCATTATTAAGATTGATGTTGATTGTGCTTTTGATGCTAAATCTCATGTTGGTTCAAGAATAGAACCTAAATCTAATTTTGAATCTTCATCTAGTGTGGATGCTGCTACAATGATTTTTTTTGAACATTTGGTATTGGATAAGTAATGGCCTATGTTGGCATAATGGGCTTTGTAAAAATAGATTCATCTAAGAAGGGTTCAACATAGACTGGCTTGTCTAGGTGAAGCCCCTCAAAGAGAGGGAATGGCTCGAGGGGAGACTCCATAGAGAGTGTCTTATCAAAGTGAGACTCCTCATTGAGGGGGTAAATATCAAGAGACAACTTCATAGAGACTAGCTTGTCAAAGGGGTGGGGATCTTTAAAAATAGAACAATGGTCAAGGTAATGATTTGCCCAAAGGTAGTTATAATCATTAAGAAGTAAATCAATAAAAATTAGCTCATTAGAGTGAGACTCATTGATAATAGGTAAATTATGAAAGGGTGATTCATCATAGGTAAACTTGTAACAAATGGATGTTTCAATAATAACATCATGACCTTGATTCATAATTGGTTTAAAAATATCAACTTTTAACACATTTTGGTCCTTAAAATATGGTTCTTGAATAGGTAATGATTGGTTCTGTTATAACTCAAATATTGGCACATATTTTATATAGTGGGGAATAGTTGGTATAGGATTATTAATGGTTTGTGGTTCAATAATGGTCTTTCTAAAAATTAAACTATCAAATAAGGGATCAATAAAGACTAGCTTGTCAAATTAACATTCCTCAACAATAGGTTTAATAAATACCAGTGATGGGCCTAAAATGGTAATGATTGGGCATTGTGAAGTTTGGTTCATAGCACAATCTAAAGGAATAGGTCCTATAATAGTAACCCTTGGTCATTTCATAGTTTGGTTTTTCATGTAGGCCAAAGGAGGGGGACTTAAAATGGTAACCTTCAAGCATTGCAGAGCTTGGTTGCTCACACAAGTTGAAGGAGGATAACCTAGAATGGTAACCTTTAAGCACTTTAGAGATTTGTTAATCACACAATATAAAGGATTATAACCTAAAATGGTAACCTTTAAGTGCCATGGAGCTTGATTGCTTGCACAAGCTAAAGGAGGATAACTTGGAATGGTAATTGTTGACCAAATTTGACTTTTACGTCAAATTAGGCCATCCCTAGTAAAAATTAATTTTTAGGCCTATAATGGGGTATAATATTTTTTCATGAGGTGAGTTATAGGTCATTTTATGTTAATTAATGTTGTACTAGCTTTGGTCAATTAGTTTCTAGGATAATTTATCATTTTGGGTCATTTTAAGGGTAAAAATAGTGCATTTAGTGCTTTATACATGTTTCTTAGGAAATGTGCAAGTTTATAAATGTTATTTCATGACCCATATGTCTAAAAAGGTCTTAATTAACTGATAAAACTAAAAATTTGTAAGTTCATCAGAAAAAAGTCAATTTTCTTAAAGAAATGAAAGAAAATGACACATGTATGACTCCTTGGGAAGTGTGCCACATGGGAGAAGGACATGGAATATATCTCAATATTAATAAAGATAATTTACACACTTTAGTTATTTTTTAAGTGTCAAAATTGGTACAAAACCATTTTTCTCTCTTTTCACCTTTATAGACATGTGGAAGTGACTTGCAGGTTTTTGCTTGGTACAACTAACACAAGGGGTTTCAGGAAAATTTATCTTGGGGGAATATTATGCACTTAGATAAATTTAAATCAATATAATTATTTTTATAAATTGTCAATTTTGTTTCATGAACCATCCATTTGAAGTGGACTATGCAAATTTGCTTTCTCATTCATGTACCCTTCAGGTTTTGGTCTTGATTGGGTAATTCCATACAAACAACTTACTGAGATTGTTTCCAAATAATTTTGGATATTTCCCCTCATTCCTCCCATGATTTTTTTCATTTTAAAAGGTGTTTTGATGATAAAATTCACTCCAATTCTATATAATGGTTTCATGTGTGATGATAAGTTTTTTTTCACTTTTTCCAAAATTCATACTTTGTAATGGTCATAGAGGGTTGTGTTATTTCCTTATACATGTTTTAAAATTTCTCATATTTCATCTCACCTTGAGAATCCAATCTCTAAGTCAAGTGTCATGGTTTTCAAGCTTATCCCATATGCACCAAATGGTCATAAGGTATATTTGCTTTCTCTATTCACATGTACAAGTGGTTTTTCATGTTAAAGGACAAGTATTGGAACTTGTTTCAAGTTTCCCTTGGTGGAAGTTGTGCTTTTGAAATATTTGACCTTGACTTTGAGTTTTTTCTAAGACCTTTCATCCACATTTTTCTTGATTTCATACTCATTTCCCATGTATACAATCAATATACACCTATAGGTGGTACCACATAGGGATAGATGACCCTTATTAAGTAATGAAATAGGCATTTGGACCTTGCTTAGGGCCTTAGTGAGTTAAAATGCATCATGTCAAACATCTTATAATGAATAGTTTGATATACAAAGAGGTAAAAACCTCAAAAAGGGATAAAAATATTGATACAAGTCCTAATCCCTAAAGATCCAAAATAGAAGACTAACTCATTTTGTGTATACCTTGCAATAAGGTTGACAAGGGTTTTGAGGCATCACAATGGCAAAATCTTGTAGTCTTCATTAAGGAGAAGAGCCCTACATATAATGGAGCCAAGGGGATCATTGAAAGTAGGTTATTGAGAACCCAAAATTACATTTGTATACACTAAAACCCTACAGTGATCACCTCTAGGTTTGATCCTACAAAAGTCCTTTTCACCTAATGTGGTAAAACTATACCATACCAACTTTGTTATTAGTTTCAAATTCTTCCAAAGGAACTCATAAATAAAGATATAATCAAAAGAAAGGGAGAGATTATTAGGAAATATACAAGTCTCAAAACATTATTTCATCCCCCATGTGTCCAAAAAGGTCTTAAGTAACTGACAAAACTAAAAATTTGTAGGTTCATCAGAAGAAAGTCAAATTTCTTAAAGAAATGGAAGAAAATGACAAATGTACAACTCCTTGGTAAGTGTTCCATGGGGAAAAATTCCATGGGATGTATATCCATATTAATAAATCTAATTTCAATTCTTTAGTTTTATAAGTGTCAAAATTGGTACAAAAATTTTTTGCTCTCTTTTCGCCTTTCTAGAAATGCATAAGTGACTTGTAGGTTTTTGCTTGGTATGGCCAGCATAAAGGGTTTCAAGAAATATTATCTTGGGAGAATATTTTACACTAAGATACCCTAAAATACATATAATAATTTTTATAAATGGTCAAATTTTCTTCATTAACCATCCATTTGAAGTGGATTGTGTAGATTTGTTTACTCATTCATGCACCCTTTAGGTTTTGGTCTTAATTGGGAAATTTCAAACAAACCACAAGTTGAGATTGTTTATAGATAATTTTTTCTATGTACCCTAATTATTCCCATTATTTTTTTCATGTTTAAAGGTTTTTTAATGAGAAAATTCACTCCAAGTCTGTAGACTAGTCTCATGTGTGATGATAAGCCTATTTTCACTTTTTCCATAATTTCATGTTTGTTAATGGTCATAAAGGGTTGTGTTATTTAATTATACATGTTTTCTAATTTATCTTTGTTCATATCACCTTGATACTCAAATATATAAGATAAGTGTCATTTTTTGAAAGCTCATCCCATATACTTTGAACAATCATATGATACCTTTGCCTGCTCTATTCACATGTACAAGTGGTTTTTCATGTTAAAGGATAAGTATTGGAACTTGTTTCAAGTATCCATTGGTGTAACTTGTTATTTTTAAATATTTGACCTTGATTTTGAGTTGTTTTTAATACCTTTCATCCATATTTTTCTTGATTTCATACTCATTGCCCATGTATATAGTCAATAGCCACCTACAAGTGGTACCACAAAGGGATAGATGACCCTTATGAAGTGATGAAATAGGCATTTGGACCTTGATAAATTCCATAGTGATTTAAAATACATCATGCAAAACTTATTATAATTAATAGGTTGATATGAAAAGAGGTAGAAACCTTAAAAAGGGATCAAAAGATTGATACAGGTCTTAATCCCTAAAGATCCAAAATAGAGGACTAACTCACTTTGTGTATACCTTAAAATAAGGTCAACAAGGGTTTTGAGGCATAAAAATGGAAAAATATTATATTATCCATTAAGGATAATGTCCCTACATAGAATGGAGCCAAGGAGATCAGTGAAAGTAGGTTATTGAGGACAACAAAATTACAATTGTATACACTAAAACCTTGCAATGATCACCTAAAGGTTTGATCCTACAAAAGTCCTTTTCACCTAATGTGGTAAAAATGTACCATACCAAATTTTTTATTGGTTTAAAATGCTTCAAGAGGCAGTCATAAATAAATATATCATCAAAGGAGAGGAAGAGATTGTTATTTTGCTTTCTATGCACTTTCTTTTTTTGTACATTGTAGAAATTTTTACCTACAACAAGGTATAGAATAATGTTTAATTTTAATGTCCAAATGATGTTTTAAGACTCTAAATCATAATGAAAGTTAATTAATTATGTGTGACCTCAAATTGAATTAATTATATAAGCATCATGAACAAATGAATGGAGCTATACACCACTACAAGTATCCCTTATCTGAAAGTTGGCACCTACATCCACTTTAAGTGACTGTGAGAAGTAGTAAGTTTGAGATTAAAAATGATGATTAAAGGTTAAAAAAGGTTTTATCACACATTTTTTTACATTAATTTTTAAATACTGATCTTTAAATAGCATGACAAGGTGTCCTTTGTATAGAAATATCAATCTACAACAGGTTCTTAGGGGCAAAGAGCATGGTATTTGGGTTCTTCAAGGTATTTGTAGCTCAAACAGGTTGAAAATAGGCCCAAATAGATTATAAAAGATATTATAGGGTTTAAATATGTTTTTACATGTATTTTATGGTTCATACCACCTTAAACCATCTACAATTAACCTCATCCAACGCAAAACATAGTCTATGATGAATGAAACTAGCAGTGAGTAGGTTGAGGTTCAAGGTGATGGAGAAAAAGCTAAACAAGGTGAACAAATAGATATATAAGTATTATATGTTCATAAAATATCTTTGTGGAGTATATACATTGTCTCCAATTTTAATTCATGCACTCATGCTTACAGGCATGCATCTATAACTTGAGACACAGTCAAGAGTTGAAGTACAGTTTGGACTAAGAGAAGAATGTGAGGGGTATGTTGTAGGATAGAATGATGAATAAGTATAAAACATCTACATTATGATTTTCATACCATAAATACACTATTAATAATTAAAATCATGTGAGGAAGTAGTTAAAATAAGCTAAAACTTAGTCCACATGTCAAACCCCTACATAGTCAACCCTCTAAGGGTTTGTCTTGTGAGTTTTGATGTTTTGAAGGGGTAAATGAAACCTCCAAAGGCTATAATTTTTTACAAGTAAATATAATGACTTTAATAATAGATTATAATTTTTTTTTCATATAATATGGTAATTACCCCCTATTTTCTCTCAGACAGGGGGTACTTCTCGTTGAACATAAAGTGGCAATTTTGTTGAATGAGGCACAAAGATGAACTTGGAGGTAATAAGAACATATTTAGAAGGTATTATGAGTTGTATGACACCTATAAAATAATGGGAAACCAAAAAAAGAGGGAGTGAATCTCAATGGATTACTCTAAACTACAATCTCTACAGTCATGTAGACTAGGCAAGGAATAGGCCTAAAGGTCCAAATGAGGAGCTTTGTCATTTCCACTTTAAAGTGATATTTATAGGCTATTGGATCATGTATATGGGGTAACCATAGATGTTTTTTGGCTATCAGGAGACAAGTAAAATCCATCAAAGGCTAGTTTGGGCTTAAGTTGCAGTCAAACCCCTATGAACATGACTAGGCCTAGCATCCAAAAAGGGGGTCAACTTCAATTTTAGCTTGGGTTGAGAATTAAAATGAATTTTGTCATGTTTTTTAGGTCAATAAAAAGTTTATTATGTTTTATTTTTTCATATTTAAGCACAAGAATCCATTTTTAGACCTCAAGACAACTCAAGCATGTAGGAAACATGGGAAACAAGCTCGATAGGCCATATTTTGAAGCTCATATCTTTCATGAGGACATACATGGGAGCCATAAGAGTTATGTAATGTTAGCAAGGGTATTTAAGGCCAAATTAGTTAAATTTTTTTACATGTTGGACATCTAACTTTTATGAACCAACCATAAGAGTGAAAATAAGCTAAAACCCTTAGAAACCCTCCCTAGCAACCAGTTTGTGACAATGGAACTGGAAATTCAATATAATGAGCAAGTTTGCCTAGAAAAAATATTGGATGTTTAAGATAACTCTCTCAATATCCCTCACATTCCATCTATTTATATAGACTTGTATGTATGGGGGTAGAAATAGGATATTTTTTAACATTTCTTGTGTTGTACAGGATATAGAAGGAATTTGAAGATGAAAAAAAGTTTGGGAGGAATATTTAGACTTTTTATAATTAGTTATGGTAACTATATTTCCAGAAACAACTCCTTTAGTCAAATTAGGCATATTGGACAAGCTAGTGGAGAAGATGGAAAACTTCAAGTGAGCTCTTTTTAAGGTGTGTCTAATGATTCTTGAGCCACATAGATCCTTTCAAAATTTCACCCACTACCTTTTATGGTTTTTCATGGAAACCTAAATGCATTTTAGAGGCCAAGTGTGAAGGATGCATAGAATAGCAGTTTTATGGACAGTAGATGATGGCTTACTTCTAAGTGGCTCTAAAAGACCAGACATGCAACCAATGCATGGAGAGTCATGCCTGATGTCCATAACATAAATTATAATCATTTTTAATTCCCCTAATCAGTTATAATATGTTCAAATATCTCCAATCATGAAGGTATTTTTTTGAGCCAGTTGAGGAGTTTCAAGCCACTTTTCTTCAAGTTTGTGACTTGGATTGACACTTATTGCTCCTGAACTTGCATGTTTTTAACCATAACTTACTATCATACATGTATAAATTATTTTATCATCTTGAAAATTTTCCTTGTGAACCTTCGACTTCTCTTCTTCTCTCTCTCTTAAACTTTATAAGAGTTAGCCAGTTTGGCATTGTATGGAATGCTCCACCTGAGTATGGCGAAGCCCTGCTCATTTGGATACCTTTTGATCAATAAAATGAATAAGGCTTACCTCTTCATGAATATTAATAAGTGTGTTACACTTTAATTATCAATATTTTTTAGTGAATACTATGGATTCCTAGCATGTGGTCTCATTATTTCAACTTATTTGCAGTTGGAAAACTTCTTCTTGCAGGGCATGTGAAGTGTTTTAAGAGATGTGAAATGTTGAGTGAGTTAGTATTTTAATTATTACCATTCAAGGCCTATTTTTTAGTCCTCCTAGCTCTGGAAAAACATCCATGACCTCACAATGTAAAATTGATTTGAGAAGAGGAAGATTGAAGGAGTGTATGTTTTAGTTTGTTTCTTAGTCTCAAGTGTAGAATGCAATTGGTTGGAAGTCATCAAATTGATTTGGTGTATGACCTCCTTAGTTTATATTTTATTTTAGTTATATTTCTCCCTTTTCACCCTCCAATTTTAGTTGTAGGTTAAATTTTAAGTGGAACCTTAAGGGAGTTAGCCCTATTTAGAGACTCACCTCATTCCTTAGGTTGCCCACAAGCCTAGAGGTGATTCCATTATGCCACTTGGATTAGGAGATTTTTTCATCTCCTCAAAGGGTACATATAAAAGTTAAAATATATTTTTTCATGCCTAATGGGACTTTTATTCTAAGATTTGGAGGATTTTTGGTGTTGTCCTTCAACACATTAGCCTTTAGAACCATCTTTTCAAACATCAATGGCAACTCTGAAGACATATCAGTGAATCAAGCAGCCTAGGTTATCCTTTGATTTTTAATGGAAACATATTTATTTGTGTTCTTTATTTCAATGAATATTCATGGATTATTTTGGTATTGAGATTTGTCTTACACAAGTTGGTGAGGCATCTCCATCTTTTCCCATTCCCTATCAATATGAACAAGTTATAGGTCAACCTTGTTATGATCATTATCATTCCCAATATTACCATATTTAGCCCTATCATGAGTTTTATCAATCTTATAAATATTATTCTCAATTTTTTACCCCTCCTAGTCAACCTATTCCTTTCTCTAATCAGCCCATTTCCACCTTTGAGAAAGTACTTTTGGGCTATGAGAGATACAAGTTGGATCTTGACACACAAAGAGGATGTGGTATAGAAGTTCCTAATAATGTCATTCAAAAGATAAGATATGGATTTTAGTTGGTCAAGAGAGAATGGGTGCCTATTGAGAGAGCTAATTGGTAAAGGCTCACAAGTGAGATGCTTGATATGAGTGGTTTAGTCTCTTCCTTAGAGGATATGTTAGAAGTTCATGAAAGGTAAACTCACCATACCTATTAGCCTTCATATCCATTTTCCCAAGTTTCATACTAGCCATACATGACCCCTACTCATGATCCAAATGAATCCCATGAAATTCATCCTTTTCCAAATCAGTTAGAGGAGAGAGTTGAAAGAAGAAACTTTGTGTTTGAATATAATCTTAATAGTCAAATTAAGTTGGCTAATATGCATTTTCAATGGTCCATGTTGGCAGAAAAAGAAGTGGATTTCAAGCCTTCATTTCCCTCTCACATTTCATCCCCACCACTTAAAAAAGAGACTCATAATCCCAATGTCCTAGGTTGGAACAAAATAGTGGAATCATGGGGAATGGAGGAGAAAAGTCTTGACCAAGAGTGTGAAATTGAGAAGACATCTAATCCTAACATCCTAAGTTAGAGTAAGATAGTAGAGTC
Organism: Torreya grandis; assembly: GCA_037957365.1. Lineage (NCBI taxonomy): Eukaryota > Viridiplantae > Streptophyta > Pinopsida > Cupressales > Taxaceae > Torreya > Torreya grandis. Next base: position 2,804,113 of record JARHVA010000736.1, on the reverse strand, counting down.
ATGGGGTAAGAAAGAGGATAGAAGCATTGTCCAAGAGTGTGAAGTGGAGAATGGAGTTGATCCTTTGCAAATCCCTCCCACCCTTCCTCAAGAAGCTTATTCTATTCCATGGCAACCTTCATGCAATCCTTATCCCCATGATGATTCCTATCAACTTCAAGAGAATATTTTCCAAGAGAACCTAGCCAAGTAAATAGAGGAATTAGAAGAAAATATGATATTTCTAAGTCAAGGTGAGATGGAAGGTTTAGACCCAAAAGAAGATCCTATGCTTAAATACACCCCATCTCCCCTTCCTCAAGAGCTTCTCAAAGAGTCTCTTACTTTTCATTATCAAACCAACCTTGAGCTTTATATTCTACCTCCAATAACTAGTTCATCTTATCCTTACCCCATCACCATTTACCTGGATGGACCTATGGTATGGGAACCAAAGGAGGATTATCTGGTTGATAAAGAAAGAGAATTCTTGCTTGAAGAAAACCTACCTCCTTGGCAACCTCATTGGGCTAGATCACATAATTTTAAGATGCCTATTATTGGCATCACCATGAATGAGGTTGAATATATTGTAGCCCTTGATAAAAGAGATCAGATTATGATAGTTTAAATTCATTTTGAAATCCCTCAAGAGGACTTAAGTGATGAAGAGAAGGTAAGTCCTTGTGTTTAATCTCTCTTCTTAGTTGATGATGAAGAATGTTTTATTTGTGTTGAAGAACCTATCTTGAGAGAGGAAAATGAAGAGGAACATGCTCAATTCATGGCTGATAAAGAAAACCTTATGAGAAATTATGAGGAGATAACCATAGGGACTCCCCTTGATGAACAAAAGGAAAATTCACAAGTTCTTGCCTCTATATCTGAAGTAGAATGTGTTATCAAGGAGGGAGAACACTTTCAAGCCATCCCTCAAGAAGTGGTAGTCTTAGGAGAGTCTCATGAGACCAAGATAGAGGAAATATCCCTTGAAGATGATTTGATTAAATATGAATAAGAGGTGATTTCTTGTATGGAGATTTTAGATCAAGTTGATGAGGAAGGATGTCTTCCCTTTTCTAAAAAGGAAGAAATGATCATAAACTCTTTCATCACTTTGAAAGATATTTTTGGATGAACATGGAAAATTTATTAAGTAGTCTTTATATAATTTTTTTGAAGTCATTGGGGCAAGTTATACTCCTCTTCAAGGAAGCTATGAGCTGGTCAAGGATGGAGAAGGTAGTATTGGTACACAAGTAAGTATGTAAAGGAAAAGCATTCTTTCAAATCTATCTTTTCAAGAAGCATATACATTTGATGATGGCATGTTTGAAGTCATAAAGATGGGATATAATTATCTCAACTAGTTAGGATAAATACATCAACTCTTGAAGGATGATACAAGCTCCTATTGGCCTCAATATTATAAATAATAAGGAACCAATTCTATTGAAGCCATGCCAACTAAGGAAATACAAGTTGGATATGAAATGAAGAATGGGAAGAAATATGAAGTGTGTGAACATGTTCAAGAGGAATATATATATACATTAAAGACCTGTTTAAGGATGACCTACTTGATATCAAATCAAATGAAGTGCCAAGTAAGAGGTTTGGTCCACAAAGCACCCAATCCAAAGAGAAACATGCTTGGCACTATGTTTCATCTCACTAGGAAGATGATTCAAGAAGTTTTCATTTTGATCCTAGAAATTAGGTATGTTTAGTTTTTAGTTATGGCTAATAAGTTATTTCCTTATTTCACCTAAGTTCTTGGAGCACATGCGTGTCTTGTTGTATGTTTACTTTCCTTTTGTGTGTGTCTTTTGATTTGTGTGGTTGAGGTAATCTTAGTTTTTTTTATCTTGATCAAATGTTTGTGGTCAATAGTCAAAAAATTATTTTTTGTCTCAGTCCTTAGATGAATCCTAATGCCAAAGGACTGATAAAACTACTGGTCTAGTTAGTATAGCAGGCATACTACCTCTGAGTCACCAATTTGTTAACCAAATTTGACTTTTAGGTCACATTAGGACACCCCTAGTAAAAAAATATGATTTTTAGGCATATAATGGGGTATAATATTTTATCATGAGGTGATTTATAGGTCATTTTATGTCAATTAATGTTATACTATATTTGGTCAATTAGTTTCTAGGTCCATTTATCATTTTGGGTCATTTTAAGGGTCAAAAATAGTGTATTAAATGATTTGTACGAGTTTATTAAGAAATATAAAAGTATAAAAATGTGATTTAATTCCCCATGTGTCCAAAAAGGTCTTATGTAATTGAAAAAACTAAAAAAAATTAGGTTCATCAAAAGAAAGTCAATTTTCTTAAAGAAATGGAAGAAAATGACACATGTATGACTCCTTGGGAAGTGTGTCATGTGTAAGAAGGCATGGAACATATATCCATATTATTAAATATAATTTCCATGCTTTATTTTTTAAAATTTTCAAAATTGGTACAAAACCTTTTTGCTCTCTTTTAACCTTTCTAGACATGTAAAAGTGACTTTTAGGTTTTTGCTTGGTATGGCTAGCACAAGCGGTGTCAAGAAAAATGCTCTTGGTAAAATATTTTACACTAAGATACATTGAAATAAATATAATAATTTTTATAAATGTTCAAATGTGCTTCATGAACCATCCATTTGAATTGGACTGTGCAAATTTGCTTGCTCATTCATGTACCCTTCAGTTTTTTGTCTTGATTAGGAAATTCTGTACAAACAACTAGCTGAGATTATTTATAGATAATTTTGTATATGTACCCTAATTATTCCCATTATTTTTTTCATGTTAAAATGTGTTTTTATGATCAAATTCACTCCAAGTTAGCAGACTGGTCTCATGTGTGATGATAAGCCTATTTTCACTTTTTCCATAATTTCATGTTTTTCAATGGTCATAGAGGGTTATGTTAGTTCATTATACATGTTTAAAATTTATCTTGGTTCATCTCACATTGATACTCAAATCTCTAAGACAAGTCTCATTGTTTGTAAGCTCATCCCATATGCACCAAACAGTCATAGGATACTTTTGCCTACTCTATTCACATGTAAAAGTGGTTTTTCATGTTAAAGGACAAGTATTGGAACTTGTTTCAAGTTTACCTTAATTTAAGTTGTGATTTTGAAAGATTGGACCTTGAGTTTGAGATTTTTTTAAGACCCTTCATCCACATTTTGCTTGATTTCATACTCATTGCCCATGTATACAGTCAATAGCCACCTACAGGTGGTAACACAGAGGGATAGATGACCCTTATGAAGTGATGAAATAGGCATTTGGACCTTGATTAAGGCTATAGTGATTTAAAATATATCATGTTAAAGATCTTATAATTTATAGTTTGATATGAAAAGAGGTAGAAACCTTAAATAGGGATCAAAATATTGATACAAGTCCAAATCCCTAAAGATCGAGAATAAAGGACTAACTTATTTTTTATATACCTTTAAATAAGTTCAACAATGGTTTTGAGGAATCATAATGGAAAAATATTATATTATTAATTAAGTAAAATATCCTTAAATATAATGGATCCAAGGGGATCAGTGAATGTAGGTTATTAAGAACCCCAAAATTACATTTGTATACACTAAAACCCTACAGTGATAACCTACAGGTTTGATCCTACAAAAGTCCTTTTCACCTAATGTGGAAAAAATATACCATAAAAAAATTTGGTATTGGTTTCAAATTATTTAATAGGAACTCATAAATCAAGATATCATCAAAGGAGAGGGAGAGATTATTGTTCTATTTTCCATGTACTTTCTCTTTCCGTACACTATAAAAATTTTGACCTACAACAAGGTATAGAAGAGTGTTTCATTTTTATGTCAAAATGATGTTTGGAAACTCTCAATACTAGTGAAATTTAAATAATGATGTGTGACCTAAAATTTATTGCAATTAAGTCTATAAGCATCATGAACAAATGAATGGAGCTATACACCACTACAGGTATCCCTTATCTGAAAGTAGGTACCTACAACCACTTTAAGTGACTGTGAGAAGCAATGATTAAGTTTGAGATTAAAAATGATGAGGAAAGGTAATAAAATGTGTTATCACACATTTTTTTACCTCAATGTTTCAATAAAAATCTTCAAACAACATGACCAGGTGTCATCTGTATGGAAATATCCACCTCCAGTAGGGTTTTAGGGGCAGAGAGCAAGGTATTTGGGTTCTTCAAGGTGTTTATAGCTCAAAAAAGTTGAAAATAGACCCAAATTGATTCTAAAATATCTTGGAGGGTTTAAATATGGTCTTAAATTTATTTTAGGTTCCATACCACCTTAAATCATCTACAATTAACCTCATCCAAATCAAAACACATTCTATGATGAATGAAACTGGCAGTGAGCAAGTTGAGGTTCAAGGTGATGGATAAAAAGTTAAAAAAGGTAAAAAAAAAAGTATCATATGGCCCTAAAATATCCTTGGGGAGTATATATATTATCTCTAAGTTCAATTCATGCACTCATACTTATAGGCATGCATCTATAACTTGAGACACAGTCAAGAGTTGAAGTATAATTTGGACTAAGAGAAGAATGTGAGGGGTATGTTGTAGGAAAGAATGATGAATAGGTCTAAAACATATCCATTATGATTATTATACCATAAATACACTATATAAAATGAAAATCATGTAAGGAGGTAGCTAAGATAAGCTAAAACTCAGTCCACATGTCAAACCCCTGCACATTCAACCCTTTAAGGGTCTATCTTATGAGTTTTGATGTTTCGAAGGGGTAAATGAAACCTAAAGAGGATATAATTTTGTATAGGGAACTCTCATGACTTAATTAATATCGTTAAAATATTATTTTGACTGAGAGAATAGGGGAAGTACCCTATATTTTATCTTAGATAGGAGGTACTTCCCTTTGAACACAAAGTGGCAATTTTGTTGAATGAGGCACAAAGATCAACTTGGAGCTAATGAGAACATATTTGGAAGTTTTTATAATCTATATTAAACCTTTAAAATCATATTAAACCAAACAATAGGGAGTGAAACTTAATTGAGTACTATAAACTATAAGATCTGCAGTCATGCAGACTAGGCAAGGAATATGCCTAAAGGTCCAAATCAGGAGCTTTGTTATTTCCACTTTGAAGTGAGATTTTTAGGATATTTTAACATGTATATGTGGTAACCATATATGTTTCTTGGCTATTAGGAGATAAGTAAAATCCATCAAAGGCTAGTTTGGGCTTAAGTTACAATCAGACCCCTATGAACATGACTAGGCCTAGCATCCAAAAAGGGGTTCAAATTCAATTTTAGATTGGGTTGATAATTTTTATAAATTTGGTAATGTTTTTTAGGTCAATAAAAATTTTATAAATCTTTTTATTTTCATATTTAAGCACAAGAATCCATTTTTTGACCTCAAGACAACTCAAGCATGCAGGAAATAAGAAAACAAGCTCAATAGGCCATCTTTTGAAGTCATATATTTCATGAGTAATTTCATGGGAGATATAGGAGTTATGTAATTTTAGAATAGGTCTTGAAGGCCAAAATTATTGAAATTTTTTTTTAGGTTGGACATCCAACTTTTATGAACCAACCTTAAGAATGAAAATAAGCTAAAACCCTTGCAAACCCTCCCTAGCAACCTATTTGTGAAAATGGAGTTGTAAATAAAAATTAATGAGATATATTTCCTATAAAAAATATCATATGTTGAAGATGAATCTCTCAGTCTCCCTCATATGCCATTTATTTGTACGTACTTATATGGATGGGGGTAGAAATAGGCTATTTTTGACTATTTCTTGTGTTGTGTAGTATACAAGAGAAATTTGAAGATGAAATAAAGTTTTAGAGGAATATTTAAACTTTTTATAACTCCCTATGGTCATTATATTTATTGAAATAAATCCAAAGGGTTTAGATAATAGCTTTTAACTTAGCCAATCAAATATGGCATATTCAACAAGCTAGTGAAGAAGATGGAAAACTTCAAGTTATTTTTAAGGTGTAAATGATGATTTGTGTGCCATGGAGAGCCTTGAAACATGTCACCCACTACCTTTCATGTATTTTCATGGAAAATTAAATTCATTTTGGATGCCAAGTGTGTAGGGTGCATAGACAAGTAGTTTTTTGGATAATAGATGATGATGGCTCACTTCCAGGTGGTTCCAAAAGACTGAGAATGAAATAAATGCATGAAGATGCATGTTTGATGTCCCTAATATACATTAAAATCATTTTTAATTATATTTATCAGATATACGATGTTTAAATAGCTCCAATCATGAAGGTAGTTTTCTGAGCTAGTTGAGGAGTTTCTACACACTCTTCTTCAAGTTTGTGACTTGAATTGACACTTGTTGCTCATAAACTTGCATGTTTCAACCCATACCATATTATCATGCATGTATAACTTATATTATAATATTTACAAGTGTCTTTTTGACCCTTGAACTTCTCTTCTTCTCTCTCTCTCTCAAACTCTATAAGAGTTATCCATTTTGACATTGTATGCAATGTTCCACCTGAGTATGGCAAAGCCCTGATAATTTTTATAAATTTTGATCATTATAAATGAATAAATGTTACCTCTTCATGACTATTAATAAATGTGTTCCACTTTAATGATGAATCTTGTTTAGTGAAGACTATAGATTCCTAGCATGTGGTCTCATTCTTTCACCTTGTTTATAGATAGAAAACTTCTTCTTATAAGGCATGTGAAGTGTTTTAGGAGATGTAAATTGTTTATTGAGTTATTATTTTAATTAGTTCCATTCAAGGCCTATTTTATAGTCCTCATATCTTTTCACATTCATCTTTGAACTCACAATGTAACATTGATGTGAGAAGAAGAAGATTGAAGGAGTGTATGTTTTAGTTTGTTTCTTGGTCTCAAGTGTAGAATACAATTGGTTGGAAGTCATCAAATTTATTTGATTTATGACCTCCTTACTTTAGATTTTATTTTATTTATCTCTCTCCCTTTTCACCCCTCAATTTTAGTTATAGGTTCAATCCTAAGTGGTACCTCAAGGGAGCTAGCCCTATCTAGAGACTCATCTCACTCCTTAGGCTACCCACAAGCCTAGAGGTGATTACATTATGCCACTTGGATGAGGAGAGCTTTGCATCTCCTCAAAGGTTGCATATACTAATGATAATATTGATCTTCAAGTGCTGATGAACTTGGTTTCTCATGCAAGCTAAAGGAAGATAACCTAAACTGGTAACCTTCAAGTGTTGTGGAGTTTGATTTCTTGCACAAGCTGAAAAGAAGATAACCTAGAATGGTAACCTTCAAGTGTTTTATATCTTGGTTACTCACACAAGCTAAAGGAGGGTAATGAGGTTGGTGTATGAAAATCGGCATGGATTGGCTTGGTAATTAAAAATTAGGATAAAAGAGGATGATATCTTCAAACACGATGAATTTCTCATGTCCATCATAAAAAATGATTTTCCTCATAACTAGGGTTGTAAGAAACCCCACTATGATTATACCTTTGCATCATGTTTGGAAGTTTATTCTCTACATTTTCTCAAATGTGAAATGTGTTTTGAAAATTTTTAAAATGTGTGATTTGATTTCTTTAGACAAATGGCATGGTAAGATGAGACTATAATAAGAGAAGTGGCATATTACCACACAAGTAGAAGAAATGGTCACAAATTTACTCAAATTTGGTGGGTTAAAATCATCAAATTAGAAGAGGGTATGATAACTTTGAAACTTAAAGTGTAGGATAGCACAATAAACTTAGGTCAAACATATGTCAACACTATAAAATATAGATAAAATTATGATGATTTTCAACTACAAAATTATAAGAGGGTCTTTCTGATTAGGAAGATAAAAATTCAAACCAAGAATCTCAAGATGTGAAAACACACAAGAAATCCTAAGTATAAAGCTAAAACCAAATGGGCATCACAACACTGCCACATGGTAATAACATGTAGAATGGTCCTATAGGTTTACACCATGAGCACATGTAAGATAACCTAAGTCCACAATGATAAAAAAGGATGATGAGTCTATATAATGGCATTCAACCCAAACTATAAATCTTACCCAACTTAACTCAAACCAAGTGCAAATAGAAAATTGATTAACACCTTGGCCTAGAACTTAGAAAGGTGAGATTCTGAATTTGAATTAAAAATGAAGGAATTGAAGATTTTTTCAAAATGGTCTAGACTCAAATAGGAAACATAACAAGATTGTTTAATAAAGACAAACACAATGTTTCAAAAGATGATTTGAACAAGGCCAAAAGAGGATTTGAATTAGTCAACGTAATGCCTCCTTGTTTAAATAACATGATGGATACCAAATTTATTTGGTTGTAATGCATTTTGGTTTTCAAACAAGTTTTAGACTTGATAAGACCAAGTAAGTAAAGAATAACATGACAAAATACAATTAAGTATAGCCTCCAAAGTCCTATAACTGATAAGATTACATCATACCATTAAATTTCATCTATATACGTGATTTTAAGAGGATTTTAAGTGTTGCTCCAAAAATAAAAGTGCATGAATAAGTAGGGTTTTTACACCCCCTTCTCTCAAGAGATTGTATGATGACATGGAACTTCAGGCTACTCACCCTGCATCAATAATATGTCTACGACAAGTGGGGTTATTCTATAACTAAATTTTTGTACATCTAGATGATCCCAAGTGTGGCTAACACTAAATATGTTTCACATCAATTGGATCCACATTAATCAACTTGTTGTGAAAAGGTCTTGTCCTTTCATAACATCTATATTTTTTACTTGCTCAGTGTAGTGTGATGTTTGAATTACCCCTATGGTCTGACCTGGAGTACCACTATGAAGCTTGTTTTAACTACCTAAAATAAGCATCCCAATGGGTTACCCTCAATTTATATACCTCACAATGGAGTGGGGTTGAAATGATGTTGGGAGATGAATTTTGAAGTCAACGTTTCCCTAAATAATCTATGAGGAGGTGATGAAATCCCGTTCACAAGACAAAATTCATAAAAATAAAAGATAAAGTGAAAAGAATTTAAGGTCATGTTTAGATCACCCAAATCATAAAAATTTGAGGAGATCATTAATTCTATTCTTTTCATGTATTTGGACAAGGTACAAATACAAATAAAGAGCACTTTTGGTCACCCGAGTTCCCTAAAGGGGATAGGGGAGAGCATGCACACATTTTTTCATTTTATGAAAAAAAACAATTTTGAAAGATCTAACATAAAACAAAATAATATTAAGATTTTTTAATCTAAGTGTGAGTGTTTATTTTAATGCACCAAAGTGAAGTGTGTATGAAATTTGGCTCTTTGGCCTTAGTTGAAAAAATTTGTAAAAGAAACTTTCATAAGCAACTAAGCATAAATAATCTAAATTCATTTTAAGCACTAAATGAGATATTCAAGACTTAACCATTTTAAAATTTGTGCCTTTTTCCAGCTTGTGTCCTACGATTTTTAGAGTGTTTACGTCTGCTTTGAAGTCCAAAAGCAAACTTAGAAAAAAATATTTGAAAAGCAAGTTCTCAGAGTCTCTATTTTTTATCATAGACATGTCATCTTTGATCCATGTAGGGATCAATGCCAATATACAGAGATCAACATCGATCCAAAAAATCATCGATGTTTCCTCCAAAAACATAAAAAGGCACACGCGTTGTTTTCACAAAAAGATTGGTTATCAAGATGAGCATAAAACCAACAAATCAGAATAAGCCTTAGAGGCAAATAGTCAGTAAAACAATATTCAAGTTATTTAGGAACAAAACAAAAACTATAAAGCTCAAGAACAACTCTTAAAACATGTTTCCACCATGCTCTATTTTTCACACAAGGATCGTGGTAGATTATAGTAATCAACGTAGATCTAAAAAATCAGTGTCAATCCCTGTCAATTTTGAAATAAAATGGCGTCAATCCCTGAAACCTATGTGTCATTAAAATAAATAAAAATATGTGAAAAATGAAGACAAAACTTGATTTGTAAACAATTTTAATAATTTATTAGAAGATCTAATAGTTTAATATTATCCTCTTTGATTGTATGGGATGTGTGGCCCCACTGGGTGTGCCAAAATGTAGATTAGGAATCCAAAATGAGTTAGATCATGCATTATTCAAGTAAAAATCAAAATAATCATAAATAACATAACTCACTAAGCCAACTCCTTCATGGGGATTTATAAATGAAATGTAAGAGTTATTGAAAGAAGGAATACAACTATCAAACCTTCTCAAGAGTATCCCTCCTCTGAATGCGGTTCAAAAATGTGATTTTCTCCTAATTTGGTGCTCCAAGTCTCTGTCAATGATGAGTGGCTTTCTCCTCCATCATCTCTCAATACACCAATGAACTAGGCTCATGAAATTGGTCAATGTATGCTAATAGTTGTAGTTATTCTATTAATAATTTAGCATAATAACATTACACAAAAATAGCTTGAAAGAATGAGTGAGGACCCTTATATTTATAGACTTTTGAAAATGATAAAAATCAACCATGACCATCCATCTTGAGATCAAGATGTGTGGCCATGAATCAATTCAATTTTGGAGGCTCAATCCATAAATATCCTTATAATATTTGGAAGAATAGGGCATTAATGAAGCATGGGAGGGCATAAACCAAATATTTGTTTCATTTATGGCTTATGGATGCCACCCCATTACTGATGTCACTAGATGATGTAGATATTAGAAATGAATTTCCAATTAATAGATCTTTAATATCTTCCATAGATTTTACACTTAAGCCCTTGATTTGGTTTAATTTTCTTGAGTGGGATTAATTAACTTTCTATAATTATTTCAAAATTGGTTATTCACTTAATCAAATTGGTCAAAATGTTAAGTTACTAAGTCATAATTTGACTGGCGTATAATTAAAATAAGGTATCAGTTATATATGGACCAATACCTATTTATGATATTTTCAACATGAAATAACACATACACGTGTCGTGTGCTTTTGAATTAGATGAATTCAGTAATCTAGAGCATTATTTTGCATTCATAATTTGACTTAAAGTGTTTTGAGAAAAACTAATAATCACATAAAATGCATTGCCTCATTTAGGGATACATTTGCCTAAATTTGCACTTGTATGTGACAAGTTCAAACCATTTATTGTATTTTAGTGATTTTGGCCCAGATTATGCATTGTTATAGAATTTTGAGTAAGATTGATAATTTCAACATAATGGTAATAGGAATTAGATGACTACATAAGTGAGGTCATTTTTGTAATTTTTTTCCACATATTGCATGATTCAAACATAAGACAACATGCAGGGGAAAATTACATAAATCTGAGGCCTTCTTCATAGTATTGGCTATGTAGGTAGCACCCACTAGTAGTGGGGTCTTTAGGGTAGCTTGACACTATTTTCCCAATAACCCATTTTTCCCAAGGTCATCATGAAGATGAAGAACCAGGGATTTATAATTTCATGAGGAACAATAGTCCACGACCTAGGCCTAAATGCACTAGAGTGAAGGTGAAGTCAAATCTAGAAGTATTTGTTATTTGATCCAAAATCCTACTCAAAAAACACTCATGAGATAGGGTGTTTCCAAAGAGAAGAGTGGAAATAATGATGGAATTTTGTCCTCCATTTTAGGAATGATGTGAGATCAGCTTAGGGCATGGTTGCAGGTATTTGGCTTCATGTTGGAGGCTGCATGGAATAATATCTGAGAGATGTAGTGCCACCACCAAATATTATCTTATGTAGGCTCCATTGTGAAGCCAAATACCTAAAATAATGCCTTGGGATGATCTCACATCAGTCCTAAAATGGAGAATGTAATTCCATCATTGTGTTGTTTTCAAAATCAGTTTAGCTTGATTTTTGGAACAACCCCCCTTACGAAACTTGTTTGTTTCGTCTTTCGTCTCTCTAAGTTTATTTTCGAGACAGGTTTTCCTCATTCTTATTTTGGTCCAGATGATACCATTGGAAATTTGTAATGTTTTTTCATTTTGTTCTCCTTAAGGAATGTCAAAATCATTACGGTCTCGATGTGTTCAGAGGACCAATTTCTGCCTCTTTCAGAGTTGGTCTTTTCTTTCATTTTCCTACACGGGCGGCAAAAATTGCCGCCAGTGCATTTTTAACCTTTGCAATGTAAGGGTGGCAAAAATTGCCACCCCTTCATTTTTCTTGCAAGGGCAGCAAATTTTTCCACCCCTACATTTTGACCTACAAGGGTGGCAATTTTTGATGCCCCTGCATCTGAACCAAACCAAACATGCAAGGGCAGCAATTTTTGCCACCCATGCACGCCTCAGTTTCTATGCATAGCATTTATTACCACACATGGTAGGTGGTTGGGGGTGTTTTTAACCCCATATAACCCAATTTGGAGCTCTATTCTTCTCATTACTTCCTCCTCTCCTCCTGCCCTTTGCATCTAAACGACCTAGCAGACGAGTTGAAGTGCATTTTGGTAGATTTGAGCTTGTGGCACGTGCAGCTTTCCAAGTGGGTTTTGTTTTTTTGCATTTTTTATCTTGTTCTTCCTCCTTATTAGTTTCTTTTTCCTCTTTTGGATATTGTGAAATGTTTTATCTTCTCTTTTCCTTCCCTCCGTCCTGCGCGTGGCTTTCCTCTTCAACCTGCTAGGGCGACAAAGTTCGCCATCCCTCATATCCGCGGTCTTCTTAGACCTGTCACAAGCAAAAAAAATTTCCACCTGTACCTCCACGGTCTCTCACCTAAGCCTGTAAGGGTGGTGATTTTCTCTGCCTGTGCATCTCGGCCCCCCATTCTTCACCTTCACGGGCCGTGAATTTCACCACCTGTGCTGACTCAATCGTGCACGAGTGGCGATTTTCACTGCCCGTACACCCTCCTTACTATACATACATCGGTGGAAAATTTTGTTGCCAATGCATGTCCATGTGCAGGGGTGGTGATTTTTGTTGCCCCTTCTTTTCCTTTCCTAGACTTGCAGAGGCGGTGAATTTCACCGCCTATGCAGGCTGATCCTATAGAGGCAGCGAATTTTGCCGCTTGTGCAGGTTGATCCTGCTTGGGCAACAAATTTTGCCACCCTTACGTTCTACTCATTCTTTCTATAGGGGCAGTGATTTTCACCGCCCGTGCTTTCCCCCTTCCAGATTTGTCTAACTTCAGAGGATTTTTCATCTTTTCCCTTTCTTTCCCTTTCTGCCTCATTTTTTGCACCTTTTTCCGACCCGACCTTATTAAATTATCCTCCATTGACCATGATCACTTGATATGAAAATTCTCTAACTCGCTCCCTTTTCCCTAATTATGTGATCATGACTACAGTTCTCTCTGAAGGCTCTTGCTCATCAGCACCCATCCTGTTGAGACCAGTTCCAATGTCAGAAATGTCTCCCAAAAAGGCAAAGATGATGAAGTAAAAATACCAGGGTGTCTTCCTGATCACTTAAGTCACCTCCAATGTCGATGACATCTGGGACACCAAAATCGGCCACGTGGGTATGGCTAAGTTCGTGGCTCGAACAAAGGTGATGAACCCAAGCTCTGGAATAAGAAGGATTGTTGAAAGGAACATCCACTTGGTTGCTGCTTTTCCAGTGGCAGCACATCATATAGAATTCATCCTCCAATGTGCCCACTTCTAAAACAAAGAGACAAGGTCAGTGTCAGATGCTAGTGGTAATGTGATAATTTGGTTGGATCCCAAATTCATCGACAAAGTCTTCATGTTCCCTCCAGCTACTGAAGTAATGAAGATCGACTTTGTAGAAGCTTAGAAGGAGTATGATAAAGACCTTGAGAGGGCAAAGAAAGTGATGACCAATAGGTGGTTGAGGGCACCTAGGTCCAGTCTATCCAGATGGCTACGAAACTTCTCGAGGAGTGACTTCATTGAAGAAGTTGATGACTTAATCACTCTTCTCAGCAGAGTGCGAGGCCTCCCATCTTCCTCATAGTTCCACGAATGGATGTACCCATTTATTAAGATCATCCTCCATGGTAAGTAGGTCATCTTTTGAGGTGAACAAATTAGCAATGCCCTTCACGAATAGCTAACCAAGGTGCAGACTTCTTCTAAGTTTTATATGACCTCGTACCTTGTGTACATAGTTGCTTCGATGCAGAACTTCCCAAGTTTAACAACTGAAGGGGATAGAAATACAACCCCGGTCTACTCATATTACCCCCAGCTGACACTTCAAGGGTCAACCCACCATTTCAAAAGGGTAAATGACACTTTCTTTGCCCTATTTTTATGCCTCTTTAACCCTCAGTTTGAGCAGAAGAGAGTATCAGATGAGGCTTGGACAGTCGTCAATGATTACGGGTGTATGTTCCTCCAATTTCTCACCTTCTGCTATCTTTGAGTTGGTTTTTTTCAAGGCTACCCCTATATGCTCCTCAAATTTGCTTCTGATAAATTAGTTTTGATGGAGCTTTTCTGACAACTGGTTGTCGTGCATAATAGACAAATGGAGCTCAAAAAGCCAAGTTTCAAGTTTCCAATCGAAATTGGCAGGTACTCTATTGTGATAGCAGCCAAAGCCAAATTCATGGAAAGAGAGATGCAGATGGTCACCCTAAAATAGTTCAAGAGAAGAGACAAATTTGACTACAGGGGAGTCAAGGACAAAATTAGGCAGAAGACTCAATTCTATGAGCCCATGATCGAAGACATCTGGATCGACCCGAGGATGGCCAAAGAAATTAGAAAGATGGACTATTGCAGGTTGACCCTTGAGCAAATTGAATATCTGGGGCTTACAGAGATCCCCTCCAGTCTGGTCGATGATAGGAACATTATCAATAGTAGGTACCTGGCTAAAAAGGTTGTTGGCTCCCCTCTTCCTCTAACTCAGTGGTCTCAGAAGGAACTGACTTCTCTGAGAAAAAGATTTGAACCAATATTGGCTAACACCAATGATTAGTTAGCAGCCAAAGGGATCATCCTGAAAGAATTTATCATAGGATCTGAGGATGAGTACCAAGCAAAGATAAAGAAGAAGGTAGAGAATAGGACCAAAAACAAAGGTGATGTTCCTTCCCCTTCTAAGCCTCACAAGCCTAGGATCTCAAAGCTTCTAGGGATGCTAGTGAGAAGAGCGACACAGGCCTGCTCAATAAGCTAGAAGAACTGCCTTGTGACCTCACTTATAGAGATAACCAATTTCTCTCAGCTGAAGAAATGATCCAAGGTTTTAAAGGGATGATTCAAAGAGATTTTGAAGAAAAAGCCTTCTCAATGACCTCTGTGGACAATATCTTGGATACTCAGCTGACTCTGGATAATCTAAAATCTAGATTAGCTGGTCATGTTAAGTCCATCATAGCATTGAAGGATGCTTTAATCAGAGCCAGAGCCATTTCTAAGAACACGGTTGCACCAGATAGTTTAGGAATTCAGGCATCCATTGCTATGTATGATGCTCATCTGAAGAAGTCTGACAGCAAGAACTGAAACTTTTTCCCCTTCTCTCTTCTTCTTTCCTTATGCACTTTTGTTTTGTGAAAAGTGCATGCAATTTTGTAATATATAATTACATGTAAAAAGTTTAGAATAATATCTCAAAGTCAAAGATGAGTCATCTTTATCTAAGATATTTTTGTATTTTAATATTTTCTAAATTTTGAGGATTTCTCCCTATATATAGTGGAGACCTCTTTTGTAAATGGATCTTGGATAATTGAGAGCAAAAACTCTGCTGAAATTGAAACACTTTTTTGAGACTTTGTGCTCAAACTTGTAAATCATAGTTTGTTGAATGAATGAGAAACAGGTTTATTTCAGACTTTGTGTTGAGATTATTTGTGTTATTTAGGAAATAGTTCTTATGTCCTTTTTCTTGGTAATATCTTGTTTATCTGATTTAATAAGCAAAGTGGGTGTGTTGATATTATCTAAGGGCGTTTCTAAAAGGTAGAAGAGAGACTTTAGGCTACTTTTACCTTTGCGATCCTTTTATCTTTTGTAGTTTCAGGTGAAGACTTTGTGTTTCATTTCATTCTACGGTTACGTTTGTTCTGAATCGGTGAAGGAGGCTACGGAAGACTTTGTGTTTACATGAGTGTCCTTGTGGACTTTGTTACTTTAGGTGATTTTCTGCTTCCCATTTGATACCATTCCTGAAAGAAGAGGAATGTTGTTAGCTAAGGACTAGGATTTCCCTCTTTTGTTCTTTATACATTACCTCTAAAAAAAGAGAGGTAGATGCTGTTATACCACCCCATGTGTTATTTTTTGCTTAATTATATATATATATATATATCTAGCGTATAAATATTTATAGGGAACCTCCCCTTGATGAGAGGAGAGATTTACCTCATCCAGATCTGGTGAACCCACACTTTTCATGGTGTAAATCTCCCTATGTTGTGGTTGATATACCCATTTTGTCATCAGTTAGTTGAAGACAAAATATTCACCCAACAGTTTTTTCGTGACTCCACTGGGGATTACGAACATGCATTTTGAAGCCTCAAGCTTCAACTTGAAGTAGTTTTGGTCTCTTTTTTATTTAAAATCTGGCAACTCCACGCTACATAAGAAGCCAGAGAGTCAAGGGTGTTTTTGACCCCATGTTTGAATTGGCACAGCAGAGCAATTTTGATCTATTTCCTCCACCACCTTTCTTACAACGATCTAGGAGTCTTCTTCCCGACCTTATCAGGTCACCAACACAAGGTAGAGCTTCTTTTCCTACTGTTAATAGTGCCCTACCTATAAATACCCCACCAAGGTTCGTTATCCCACCATTTAATCGTCCTATCATAATGGCTCGAGGTTCGTGGGGCAATTCCTTTGGTCCTCTTAATTTAACTGCACCTTTGCATGAACTACCTCGTAGTTCTAGGAAAAAAATTCCTAAGTTTTTTGGTGATGAAAAGGTTCACCCCGACGAGCATATTGCAACTTTCTCCATAGCATGTGGCATAATTGGTGTCAAATTTGAAGATGTAGCAGTGAGACTTTTCATGGAAACCCTGCAAGGAGTTGCCGCGGATTGGTTCTATCACCTGTAGGCCGGGTCAATAACTGACTGGGATACGCTCAAATCCAAATTTGAAGCCAAGTTTAAACCTATTGAAGATGCACACACTTTGTTAGCTCAGCTAACACAGATGAAAAAAGAATCCTAGGAACCCATGAGGTATTTCATAGCTAAATTCAATAAGTTGAGAAATCGGATTCCAATTGTGGCTCAGCCCATGCCAAAAAATCTCAAGTGTTTTTTTATCAACTCGCAGCTTCCTGAAGTAAGTTTCTGATTAAGGTGAGCTAGCCCTATGAATCTAGCCCTAGCTCAAAATTTGGCTACTGAGATTGAAGATGATCTTATCCTGGCAGGTAAGATCAGAAAAGACCCTAGTAAAAAGAAATTCTCTTCATCTGTTGAAAGTTCTTCTTTAGGCACTACAGATCCTATGGTGCAGAAATTGAAAAATGAACTAATAGCTTTGAAGAGGCAAATAGCCCAAAGTACGTCTGCCCCTACCTATCAGGATATGCCCAAGAGAATATTTTAGAATTAGCCATATTAGGGTAATGCTACTGGGAACCAAGGGCAACCAAATCACCTGCCTCCCCCAGGGAAATTGGCCATTGAAGCAGCACCTGCCAATTTAGCGATCGATTATCTTGAGGCTGAACATGACTTTTCATTCCAACCTCAGTTGGACCAATAAGATAATGCTAATCTCTTCGATGAGCATGAAGAAGAATTAGCTGGCGACTCCAATATCGGCTTCCTAGATTACCATGATGAAGTTGGAAGTAAAGGGGAGGGTTTGGATGGATCCTACACTATTTTCACCAAATCTCAGAATCAGTCAGCCTCACAGACTGATAAAGGAAAGGTAGAGGAAGAACTCCAGCCAGTAGTTTCCATCGCTAAACGTGGGACTCCATTTTCTCTACAATCAAAAGATCAGGTAATTCATAAAAAAGTAAGTACCTCCAACCATGCCATACCTTCCACTTCTTTTGCTCAGACTAGTGCCATACCTAATAAAATTCTAGATGATGGACTCTCTTCCTCTGTTTCAAGTTCTTTTCAATTATTTGATATAATTGATCATGTTAGAAAGACTAAAATTTAAATGACAGAGGTTGAATATTTGAGAGCTAACCCAGAACAATTTGATAGGTTAGAAGAATATGTAAAAAACAAAGCCATCCCCATAGGACAAGATTCTTTGAAGGCCGTTCATGATCCTCTTAAAGATAAACTGACCCAAAACAATCTTGTTGTGACTCCCCCTGTTGCTCTCGGGAAAATAGAACCTTTCTATGTTTCCCTACTAATAAATGGTTATAAATTAAGTAATTGTATTAAGGATTCTGGAGCCTCAGATAATGTCATGCCCGTGAAGGTGGCAGATTCTCTTGGCCTAACTCTAACCAAAACTTTTGGGAGGTGTTTTTCTATGGAAAATAAGCAAGTCCCCCTCCTTGGTCAGATAAAAGATGCTCAATATGCTTTCGCGGCTTTTCTAGAAAAGTGGATAAAGATGACGATTTTAGTGGCTGATGTTCTAGCATCTTACGGCATCTTACTTGGGCAGAATTTTTGCAAAGACGTTGGAGGTGAGCTAAGTATGGACTTGTCAGAAGCAAGAATCCCAATTCAAGGTGTTATGAAGAAGTTACTTCTTGAAAAAGAAGCAAGGTATGTAGTTATTCGATCATCGACACCAGAAGCTCAAATTTTATTTGAGTCCTCAGGCATGGGCAACTACTTTCTATCTATAGACGGGATCCATGAGGTATTTGATGAAACTCTCACGGGTGATAACTTGAGATTGTGTTCAGCTGACACAGTGGGAAAATTGACAAATCAAAATAAACATACGGAAGAGCCTCTTTCCTTAAACGAAGGAGTTTTCAGAGAAAAAGTAGCGTCTAACGAGGTATGGACCTTAGAATTTGACGACAGCTACTCTTCTATTGGTTCAGGAGCAAGGGTTGTGTTGGTATCTCTTTAGGGAGACATTATTCTTTTATCCTATAAATTGTAGTTTAACAATACCAACAACACGCTGAGTATGAATCCCTATTGGTCAGACTATAGGCTGCCAGAGAAAAAGGCATTATGCTACTCTATGCTAAAGGGGATGTTGAGTTGGTAGTCTGTCAGGTGAGGAACCTTTATCAGACAAAAAATGAAAGGTTACGCCACTGTCGCAATCTGGTCTGGGATCAGATTGAAAATTTTGACTCTTTCAACATCTCCGTCATTCCAAGAGAATTCAATGACCAGGCGGATGCATTGGCTGTATCTTCTACCCTCTTAGTCCCTCACCCCGACTTTAAGGGAGATAGGTACACTATTGAGCTAGTTTTTCAGCAAAGTGTACTTGATAATGCTGGCCAGTGGCAAGTATTTAACAATGATGATCAAATTATCACCTTCTTAGAGCAAAAGGATAGTTTTGAATAATTGCATTTTGAAAGTAGTGAACTCTGAGAATGTGAATCAACTTCTGAGTCAAATACGAATCTAGGGAAGGATTTCCTACAGCTTAGGGGGAATAAGATTCCCAAAGGCCTGGTTTCCCTAGAAAAGTTATTTGATAACCATGACAGGTTTATTAAACAACAGCGAACAGATTCAAACTCCTCTCAAAATTTTGATCAGATTAACTTGGGAACCAAACAAGATCCTAAGATGGTAAATATTGGGAAATGTTGCACCCCTGAGGAGAGATTTAAGCTTGCTAGTTTACTTCATTGATATATTGATGTATTGGCATATTCTTATGATGATTTGAAATCACTCAAACCAAATGACATTTGCCACGACATTCCTTTGAAGGCCAACTCTGTACCTTATAAGCAAAAGTCTAGGCAATATAACCCAAAAATGTCAGGTACTATTTTAGTCGAGATACAAAAGATGCTTGACGCCCGGATAATTTTTCCAATTCATCACTCAACATGGATTGCCAATATAGTGCATGTCAGGAAGAAGAATGGTGAAATTCGAATCTGCATGGATTTCAAGAACTTAAACCAGTTATCTTTAAAAGATAACTACCCTCTTTCTATCATGGATCAAGTTCTACAGATGGTAACACGTTCAAAAATATTATCAATGCTAAACGGTTTTTTGGGGTACAATCAATTCGAAGTCCAAAAAGCAGATTAGCATAAGACGACATTCACTACACCTTGGGGTACATTCGCTTATCGAAGAATGCCTTTTGGTCTGATAAATGTAGGAGCCACATTTCAAAGAGTGATGGATCTCACTTTCAAAGATGAGATGGGAAAATTCATTGTAGTATACCTGGATGATCTGACAGTGTTTTCAAAACATTGTTCTAAGCATGTTCACCATTTAAAAAGGATACTGGAATGCTATCATCAGAATGGTATTTCTTTAAACCCAAAGAAATCTGTCTTCAGATTAACTAAAGGGAAACTTCTCAGACACATTGTGTCCCATGAATTTATTAAAATTGATTCAGAGAGAGTCAAGTCCATTGTAGGAACTTACTTTACCTACCAGTAAGACCGCAGTTCACTCTTTCTTTGGAAAGGTGAATTTTCTTCGAAGGTTCATTCCTGAGTTTGCTGAGAAAACCCGTCACATTGTCAATATGATGAAGGGAAATGCTACATTGAGGTGGATTGCTGAGGAAAAATCAGCGTTCAAAGAAATTAAGGAAGTAATTGCCCGTGCACCAGTCTTGGTTTGTCCAGATTATACCAAAAGTTTCAAAATATATAGTTATGCCTCCGAGCATACACTATCGGCCATTTTAGTCCAATAAAATAAATAAAGTGTAGAATCTCCTATCTCTTTCATGAGTTGTCCACTTAAGGTTCATGAGCTAAAATATTCCCTTATAGAGAAGCATGCATACGCAGTGGTCAAAGCGGTCAAGCCTTTCAAGTTTTATATCTTGAATTCTCACATCGAAGTTCTTATACCAGACACAATAGTAAAATCCATCTTGACTCAGCAGGAGTTCAGTATGAAGAGAGGTAACTGGATTGCCAAGACTCAGAAATTTGATCTGGATATCAAACCTACCAAGCTAGTATAGGGGAAGGGTCTTTGCCAGTTGATCACCAACAAAATTCTGGATAAAGCAAAAAATGAAGAAGTAGAGATCGAAGGTGTGCCTACGGTCCTCTTTGTTGTAACTATTGATGAGTGGTATTCTAACATTGCTCATTTTTTGACATATGGTGAGTGTCCTGCTCATCTTTCTTTTAAAGAGAAATGGAATGTTAAGTTAAAAGTAGTTGTTTATGTTCTGTAAGACCATGGCCTTTACAAGAGAAACCTGGATGGGTCATTTCTTCGTTGTGTTGATAAGGCGCAACAAGAAAGACTCTTAGAGTCTTTCCATAATCTGGCCTGTGGAGGGCATTTTTCTGCATTGGTGATAGCGCATAAAATTCTACGAGCAAGGTATTATTGGCCCACACTTTTCCAAGATGCCTACAGATGGGTGCGTAGGTGTGAATTGTGTCAATAGTTCATTGGGAAGCCTAAGTTGGTTGCTTTGCCTCTTAAGCCAGTAGTAATCAAAGAACCATTTCAGCAGTGGGGTATTGACTTCATTGGCATAGTCAACCCATCTTCTAGTGCCAGACATGATTATGTCCTTACAACAATGGATTATTTTACTAAGTGGGTGGAGGCCATCCCAACCAAGCACACTACGTCTGAAGTAGTGTGCAATTTTCTCAAAAAAAATATCATCTCCAGGTTTGGGGTCCCACTAAAGATTGTAACAGATAATGTGGCCTATTTTTTATCACATGAAATTACTCAATTTTGTTTTTATTATGGGATTACCCTATCCCATACTTTAGATTATTTCCCTCAATAAAATGGCCAAGCAGAATTGAGTAATAAGAACCTGGTCACTATTATCAGGAAGTTAGTGGACGACAATCAGAGAACATGGCACAAAGCATTGTATGATGCTTTATGGGCATATAGGATAATACCCAAAAGAGCTATAGGTATGTCACATTTTCAGCTTCTATATGGATTGAATGCAAAAATTCCCATCACGCTTGAACTACCAGCGCTCAGGTTAACTAAAGCAATCAAAGATTCAACCTTCGAAAGCTCAGTCAACAAAAGAATCATGTGTCTAACCGAGCTAAATGAGAGACAAGCCATGGTAGTGGATCAGATTACGGAGCATTAGAACCAAGTAAAGGCACTTTTTGATAAGAAAAAGCTAAGGTTCACAAATTCTAAGTCGGAGATCAAGTCTTGTTGTGGGACAAGAGGTGAGAACCAAAAGGGATGCACGACAAATTTGACTCCCTATGGAGAGGCCCATTCACCATTCAACAGCTCTGTGGTGAAGCTAACTTCTTGCTGGAATACCAAGATGGAATGCCATTCGCTCTTCCTCACAACGGGTAGCATCTGAAGCTGTTCAATCCTTGAGGCTTGGATAAGTCCATTTGTATATATGTACAATTTTTACGTTTTGTCTATTTTTCTTTCATTTTTAGCTTGACTCTGTAGCCCAATGGCTTGGATGAAGGCACTTAGAGACTGGTTTCTACTCCCATTGATCATTTTGATTAACAAAAGTTCCCCAACAGGAGCCAACTGTTATTTCCAAAATTATCTTAGCTTGATTTTTGGAACAACCCCCTTACAAAACTTGTCTGTTTCGTCTTTTGTCTCTCTAAGTTTGTTTTTGAGACGGGTTTTCCTCGTTCTCGTTTTGGTCCAGCTAATACCATTGGAAATTCGTAATGTTTTTTCATCCCGTTCTCCCCAAGGAATGTCAAAATCATTATGGTCTCGATGTGTTCGGAGGACCAATTTTTCTTCCATTTTCGTGCACGGGCGGCAAATATTGTCGCTAGTGCATTTTTAACCTTTGCAATGTAAGGGCGGCAAAAATTGCCGCCCCTTCATTTTTATTGCAAGGGCAAAGAATTTTTCTGCCCCTACATCTTGACCTGCAAGGGCAGCAATTTTTTCTGCCCCTGCATCTGAACCAAACCGAACATGCAAGGGTGGCAATTTTTGCTGCCCATGCATGCCTCAATTTTTATGTGCAACATTTATTGCCACACGCAGCAGGTGGTTGGGGGCATTTTTAACCCCATATAACCTAGTTTGGAGCTTTGCTCTTCTCATTGCTTCCTCCTCTCCTCCTACCCTTTGCATCTGGATGACCCAGCGGACGAGTTGAAGTGCATTTTGGCAGATTTGAGCTTGTGGCACGTGTGGCTTTCTAGGTGGGTTTTGTTTTTTGCATTTGTTTTTCTTATTCTTCCTCCTTAGTTTATTTTTCCTCTTTTGGATATTGTGAAATGTTTTATCTTCTCTTTTCCTTCCCTCTGTCCTGCGCGTGGCTTTCCTCTTCAACCTGCTAGGGCGGCGAAGTTTATCATCCCTCATACCAGCGGTCTTCTTTTTAGACCCATCACGGGCGACAAATTTTTCCACCCGTACCTCTGTGGTCTCTCACCTAAGCCTACAAGGGTAGCGATTTTTACTGCCCGTGCGTCTCGGCCCCCCATTCTTCACCTTTGTAGGTGGCAAATTTTGTTGCCTGTGCTGACTCAATCGTGCACGAGCAGTGATTTTCACCGCCCATGCACCCTCCTTATTAGACATACATTGACAGAAAATTTTGCCATCAATGCATGTCCATGTACAGGGGTGGCAATTTTTGCCGCCCCATCTTTTCCTTCCTCAGACCTGTAGAGGCGATGAATTTCACCACCTATGCAGGTCGATCCTGTAGAGGTGGCAAATTTTACCGCATGTGCAGGCCTATCCTGCTTGGGTGGCAAATTTCACCGCCCTTGCGTTTTGCTCATTCTTTCTATAAGGGCAGTGATTTTTGTTGCTCGTGCTTTCCCCCTCTGGACTTTTCTAACTCCAAAGGATTTTTCATTTTTTCCCTTTCTTTCCCTTTTTGCTTCATTTTCCACACCTTTTTTCGACCCAGCTTTCTTAAAGTATCCTCCATTGACCATGATCACTTGATATGTGAATTCTCTAACTCACTCCCTTTTCCCTAATTGTGTGATCATGACTATAGTTCTCTCTGAAGGCTCTTGCTCATTAGCATCTATCCTATTGAGACCAGTTCCAATGTCAAAAACTTCTCCCAAAAAGGCAAAGATAATGAAGTACAAATACCAAGGTGTCTTCTCAATCACTTCAGTCACCTCCAATGTCGACGACATCTGGGACACCGAAATTGGCCACATGGATATGGCTGAGATCATGGCTCAAACAAAGGTGATGAACCCAAGCTCTGAAATAAGAAGGATTGTTAAAATCAACATCCACTTGGTTACTGCTTTTCCAGTGGTAGCACATCATACAAAATTTGTCTTCCAATGTGCCCACTTCTATAACAAAGAGACAAGGTCAGTCTCAAATGCCAGCGGTAATGTGATAATTTGACTGGATCTTGAATTCATCGACAAAGTCTTCATGTGCCCTCCAGCTACTAAAGTAATGAAGATCGACTTCGTAGAAGCCCAGAAGGAGTATGACAAAGACCCTGAGAGGGCAAAGAAAGTGATGAACAACAGGTGGATGAGGGCACCTAGGTCTAGTCTATCCAAATGGCCACAAAACTTCCTGAGAAGTGACTTCATTGAAGAAGTTGGTGACTTAATCACTCTTCTCATCAGAGTGTGAGGCCTCTCGTCTTCCTCACAGTTCTACGAATGGATGTACCCATTCATTAAGATCATCCTCTAAGGTAAGCAAGTCATCTTTTGGGGTGAACAAATTAGCAACACCCTTCACAAACATCTAACCAAGGTGCAGACTTCATCTAAGTTTTATATGACCTCGTACCTTGTGTACATAGCTATTTCAATGTAGAACTTCCCAGGTTTAACAACTGAAGGGGATAGAAAGACCACCCTGGTCTACTCATATTACCCCCAGCTGATGCTTCAAGGGTCAACCCACCATTTCAAAAGGGTAAATGACACTTTCTTTGCCATATTTTTATGCCTCTTCAACCCTTAACTTGAGCAGAAGAGAGTATCAGATGAGGCTTGGATAGTCGTCAATGATTATGGGTGTATGTTCCTCTAATTTCCCACTTTTTGCTATCTTTGGGTTGGCTTTTTCCAAGGCTACCCCTATATGCTCCTCAAATTTCCTTCTAATAAATTAGTTCTGATAGAGCTTTGTCGGCAACTGGTTGTCATGCATACTAGACAAATGGAGCTCAAAAAGCCAGGTTTTAGGTTTCTAATCAAAATTGGTAGGTACTCTATTGTGATAGCAGCCAAAGCCAAAGTCATGGAAAGAGATATGCAGATGGTCACCCTGAAACAGTTCAAGAGAAGAGACAAATTTGACTACAGGGGAGTCAAGGACAAAATCAGGTGGAAGACTCAATTCCATGAGCCCATGATCGAAGACATTTGGATCGACCTAAGGACGGCCAAAGAAATTAGAAAGATGGACTATTACAAGCTGACCCTTGAGCAAATTGAATATCTGGGGCTTGCAGAGATCCCCTCCAGTCTGGTCGATGATGGGAACATTATCAATAGTAGGTACCTGGCTGAAAAGGTTGTTGGCTCCCCTCTTCCTCCAACTCAGTGGTCTCAGAAGGAACTGACTTCTCTAAGAAAAAGATTTGAACCAATATTGGCTAACACTAATGATTGGTTTGCAGCCAAAGGGATCGTCTTGAAAGAATTTATCACAAGATCTGAGGCTGAGTACCAAGCAGAGATGAAGAAGGCAGAGAACAGGACCAAAAACAAAGCTGATGTTCCTTCCCCTTCTAGCCCTCACAAGCCTAGAATCATTTTTGTTTCTAAAAAATCAAAGACTACTAAGGAGTCAGAAGCAACGGCTAAAAGGGTTGCAGAATAGAGTTCTCAGGAACAAGCAACTCAACCAATGGAGACAGATGACCGGCCATCAAGACAGCCAAGCACTGAACCTCTGCCTTCACAGAAAGAAGCACAACCGCTTAAAAGTGTTTCTCCTTCTCTGCCTTAATCTCCTGTGGCTTCCCCTTCTCCTCTCTCTCCTACCAGTGTTCCCTCTTCTGGAGCCACCTCTCCTTCCAGGGTTATATTTGGTGATCCTTAGGGCACTTTTGAAGGTACTCCTCGCTCCTCTGGGTCCATTCCCAGTTTGTCATCTCCTTCTTTCAATCTGAGAGAAAGTTTTGCACAAGAACCAGAATCGGTGGTCGGCACAGTTTCACCCGTTACTCCAACTGTGACCATTGTCACCACTAGTAGTGTAGAAGCTGCCATAATAATGCTAGCTGAGGGAACTATGGCTATAGTAGGTACTTTTCTCCGACCTTGGATGTCAGCATTTACACCCAAAAGAAAGAAGTTAGCCATCTCTCTAGATGACTTCGACTTTGATAAAATAGTGCCAGTGAAAGCTAAGGCTCCTAAGAGGCCAAGGATCCTCTCGAAATTGGTCGAGGAAAAAGGACAATTTTTTTTGGAAATTGCCAAGCCTCCACAGGATGCAACCCTTGAGGGTTTTGAAATGAGTAGCTATTCCATCTCTCGTGTTGAACTTGGCAAAGTTACTCACAAAGGTGCGAAAAGTGATCTTCAGTCTGCTATGGACATCATGGTCCAAAAATTTGATCGAGAAAAGGAAATGAAATATTATTACAAGGCCAAGATAGAGTAGTTGATAGTAGTAATAAGGAGGTTCACTATTCCCCCTGAAGCGGCAACTCTAGAGGCCTTCTCTGTAGATGACCCTGTCATTCAAAAAGTAGAGAAAACTTACTTGAAGGGGAAAGTCCTGGAAGACTACATTGAAAAAATGCATACTTAGGGATTTTCCTTGCTTATAGAGGTTGCAGAGAAGATAGACAAGATGAGGAAGGTGAGGTCAGAATTAGATGGCCTGATCTCTCTTATCTCTCAGGAGGTTGATAGTTCAAAAAAAGATCTTAGCAAATGGAAAGAAATGAAGGATCTGAAGAAGAGTACCTTGATATCTATCGGCATCATCTCCAACAAAGACTCTTATGTTGAAATCAAAGAGTCATTGATCTTCAGGATCTAGGTACTCAAGGATTTAATTGAGGATCTCAAAGCTTCTAGGGATGCTAGTGAGAAGAGAGACATAGGCATGCTCAATAAGCTATAAGAACTGCCCTGCAACCTCACTTCTAGAGATAACCAATTTCTCTCAGCTGAAGAAATGATCCAAGGTTTTAAAGAGATGATTCAAAGAGATTTTGAAGAAAAAGCCTCTTCAATGACCTTTATGGACAATATCCTGGATACTCAGTTGACTCTGGATAATCTAAAATCTAGATTAGCTTCTCATGCTAAGTCCATCACAGCATTGAAGGACGCTTTAATCAGAGCCAGAGTCATCTCCAAGAACACGGTTGCCCCAGATAGTTTAGGAATTTAGGCATCCATTGTTATGTACGATGCTCATCTGAAGAAGTCTGGCAGCAAGAACTGAAACTTTTTCCCCTTCTCTCTTCTTCTTTCCTTATGCACTTTTGTTTTGTGAAAAGTGCATGCAATTTTGTAATATGTAATTACATGTAAAAAGTTCAAAAAAATATCTCAAAGTCAAAGATGAGTCATCTTTGACTAAGATATTTTTGTATTTTAATATTTTCTAAATTTTGAGGATTTCTCCCTATATATAGTGGAGACCTCTTTTGTAAATGGATCTTGGATAATTGAGAGCAAAAACTCTGCTGAAATTGAAACACTTTTTTGAGACTTTGTGCTCAAACTTGTAAATCATATTTTGTTGAATGAATGAGAAACAGGTTTATTTTAGACTTTGTGTTGAGATTATCTGTGTTATTTAGGAAACAATTCTTATGTCTTTTTTCCTGGTAATGTCTTGTTTATCTGATTTAATAAGCAAAGTGGGTGTGTTGATATTATCTAAGGGAATTTCTAAAAGGTAGAAGAGAGACTTTGGGCTACTTTTACCTTTGCGATCCTTTTATCTTTTGTAGTTTCAGGTGAAGACTTTGTGCTTTGTTTCATTCTACAGTTACGTTTGTTCCAAATTGGTGAAGGAGGCTACGGAAGACTTTGTGCTTACGTGAGTGTCCTTGTGGACTTTGTTACTTTAGGTGATTTTCTGCTTCCCGTTTGATACCATTCCTGAAAGAAGAGGAATGTTGTTAGCTAAGGACTAGGATTTCCCTCTTTTGTTCTTTATACATTACCTCTGAAAAAAGAGAGGTAGATGCTGTTATACCACCCCATGTGTTATTTTTTGCTTAATTATATATATATATATATATATATATATATATATATATATATATATATATATATATATATATATATATATATATATATCCAGCATATAAATATTTATAGGGAACCTCCCCTTGATGAGAGGAGAGATTTACCTCGTCCAGATCTGGTGAACCCACACTTTTTGTGGTGTAAATCTCCCTATGTTGTGGTTGATATACCCATTTTGTCATCAGTTAGTTGACGACAAAATATTCACCCAACACATTGTTCCCACTCTTCTCTTTAGAATCACCTAATCTCATGAGTGTTTTTGGATCAAGATTTTGGACCAAATAATAACTAGCACTATAAGGAGGGATTTTTCTTGTTAAGAATAATTATCGGTAGGAACTTGGGAACTAAAGGAGTATTTTATTAACTGTGTCTTTTTTCCCTTCCTTTATACTTTCTCCATTATTGTGTGCTTCAAACACACATAAAAATAGCTGGTGCTAGAAGGTGACAAGTCAAGCA
This sequence comes from Torreya grandis, assembly GCA_037957365.1. Classification (NCBI taxonomy): domain Eukaryota; kingdom Viridiplantae; phylum Streptophyta; class Pinopsida; order Cupressales; family Taxaceae; genus Torreya; species Torreya grandis. The sequence goes on along the minus strand of JARHVA010000736.1, from coordinate 2,775,417 downwards.
CCTAGGGGTGATTTTTAATATTATGATTTCCTTTCAGTTTTTATCATGTGCTTAATTTCACACTAACAGGAGTTGGTATTGGGAAGGAGGTCTGATTTGATTTTATTGAAAATTTGGCTACTTATTTCGTAGGATCCTTTATTCTATAACTTGATTCTTACTCCTAGATAACTTGTTGTCCATACATAGGATATAAGGAACCATTGAGGGTTGAACTCCTTATGAATGTTTATTTCTATTTTTAGTTTATCCCTAACCTATCTTATGCATAGTAGGCCCTATGGCTTGGTTAGCCTAGATTTCCATGAATATCCTCGATGTTATCCATGACTTACCTAAGAACTTAAATATTTTTTTCCTAGGTTACTTCATACACAAAGATAAACAATAGAGGAACACATCACCTCATTTAAGACTACCTTGAGAGTCTTTAATGTCCAATTTGAAGATGTGGCATGTCATTTTTTCTCACATACTTTGGTTGATAGTGTTTTGATTGGTTTTTGAACCTGTTAGGAGACTCCATATCTTCTTGGGTTTGATCCTCAGACACCTTCCTTACCCAATTTGGGAAAATAATCGACCCTAAAAATTTACATCAACAATTAGTTTATGTGAGGTGTGATCAAAATGAGCCATTTGGGACTTCAATACCTAGTTTAAAAAACTCTATAATAGGCTTACTCCAACTTAAAAACCTAATCCCCTCCTTACACTATAAATTTACCATGGTGACCTTGACCCATGGATGTAAATGTTTTTAAGGAAGGACCTTGACATCACTAATCTATCATCTATGTACATAGAGTTTGTGATCATAGATCGGCAAAAAAATCCTTGAGTTCATTTAGTTTATTTGCTTTACTTAATGTGTTTACATTAGATTCTAACCAATTTTTCAATTTGAATACCCTTTGGCCTCAACCAATCTTAAAACCCATGGTAAGAACTGAAGTAATCAAAATTAGCTAAGTGTTAGAGAAGGCACAAAGGAAGGGTTTGTGCTTAGAATTTTTCATATTCCAAAACTTAGTCTCCTTAGTGTTAGACTTGTCATATCCTAGAGCTAATAAATGATCACCACATAGACTTTGCCAATCCTAAGGCTAGTCTCCTATACCTAATAGAGATGTCATAACTTGGGAGATCCCAAACCAATGAGAAGACACCATGTGTCCTAGATGTCAAATGTGTTAGTCTTCTATAGTTGAAAGATATGTTAAATCCAAGAAGAACCTAGGATAAATGATATTGAAACATGCAACCATATTGTCAATTAATAGAGTTGACACCAGGAGAGATGATTGGGTGAAGCAGACAAAACCTGGATTGATTGGTAACCTAATAAGTGGTATCCATAGAGCAATATTGGGGATAGTGTGGTAAGAGATCAACTAATGAGTGAAGGACATGTGTCTAAATGATAGTCCCATTGGCAAGACAGATCTATTTCACCATATGACAAAGGGATAATTCTTATTTTGACACATGTCATAGTCGATGAGTGAGCTTCAAACATAAGTAGTCTTTAGATCAAGTATTTGAATGATAAATATTCATTACCACTTTTGTTTTCTCCCCATTAAGAATGTGGGACAAAATTCCTAGGGTGAATGTAATGAGCTTGACTTGAGGGTTGTATTGAGCCCAATCTTGGAGGGATGAAGATATCTATAAAGGATCATAGGAAGCTCTGACCAGTTGCTAATCCTCAAATAGAGATGAGCTTTGGACAATCAAAAGAAAGGTATTATTTCTTCCTTATTAGAATCAATCTAAATGAGGTGGCATGTTTTTATTGGACCCATTAGGAATGGTTAGAAAAGAAGCTAAGTGCAGAGTGGTGATGGGAGATATTAAATGCATTTAGGGTATTGGGATCAATCTTTCCCATGTACTTTGATGTGCTAAATCAATAAATAATGAGAATAAATTGTAATTATATCATGGGCTCTTAAGCATGGATCTCCATGATAGCTCATTAGTGAGTTGAGTTGGATGTCGAAGCCATGAGCTTCAAGAATTGTCTATTTAAAGAGGCTAAAATGCCATTATTAAGGGTGATACTTTTAGGTAGTGAGGACATACAAGAATTATGCCAGGATTTCACCTACCTTTACTCCTTTGTACTTTTTTAAAACTATCCCCCAAGGGTTACCAATTCTATGTAGTACAACTTTACCAAAATGTTTCTATGGCTTGTACATATGCTTTTGTCTCTGTTTGATGTATATTTTTCCTTCTAAGTTTTAATAAAGAAATTTATGTTGATTTTATGAACATGTGAAAGGGTTTTTTCCTACTTGTAAACACATAATAAATTTATGTAATAGTTTTTTTGGTTTTTTTGATCTCCATTTTATGTGTAAGATTGATGTAATTTTAAACTATGCCTTAGCTATTTTAGATACTTTACATGTGTTGAACACAATCTCTAATTAATATTATGTGCCTTGGTTATATGTTATTGGAAGAAATCTTTGTTTAAGTAGTCTTGAGTAATTATGTCTCATTCAAAAAAAGGGTTAACATCATTGTGTTTGGACCTACTTTCCTTGGATGCTCACCTGTTAGGTCAATTAAGTTTAAGTAGTGGCAAAACTTATGATTCAATGGTTTTATGGTAGACTGAATACCTTTCATATTCTTTCATTAAGAAATTTATTTTTATTCAAGTAACCTTCTCTTTTCTACCCTTCCCTCTCCCTTCTTTTTTCGTGTTTATTCCCCCTTATTTTATAAAATGGTCAAGTGAATCACATTGAAATTATCATAAAAACCAATCAATTATCTCAAAACAATCATAATTGAATCCCCATTGGTCACATTGGATCTCTTGGATACTATTCTTTGTAGGTTCTATTTTGAATCGAAAAACCTACAACCATGCCCAACATTGATCTCACACTATTCCTCAAATAGAAGATGAAATTCCATCATTGTTCCCACTATCCTCTTTGGAAACACCCAATCTCATGAGTGTTTTGAAGTAAGATCTTGGAGTGATCAACATTATCTAAGTGGTCACATATTTTTCTAGAAGGTATTTTATACATGACACTTGCATGAACCTAGATAGTAACATTGACACAACTATCCCAGGCTGATGTTACTATCCAGGTCTCTAGAATTTTTAGATCCAGAGTCTAACTAGTATTCTATAATCATCTTCTACTCTAATTTTTAAATATTATAGATCCATCATTGTGTTATCATCATAACTAGGTAATCATATTACTTCTTTGTCATTTTCATGCATAGTTTAGTTATACTTTATATATTTATCTTATTCTTAGTATAAGAAATTTAATGCATGTTTATATCTAAGTTCAACACCTAATCGACCTACTATAGATCTGATTATCACCTTTGTGCATTATAATTTTTATATTCTTATCCCTAACTACCTAAAATAGGATCCACATCCATTTTAAGGTCAAATAATAGAATTCATGCATGCACCTAATAGTATAGAGTAAGATCAAAAAATATTAAGGGAGTACCATTTTTATGTTAGTGATGAATGATCACATTATACATAGTACATGCAAGGTTGTTTTGAGATGTTCTATGGATAATTAATTTAGAATAACATTGATTTATATCATCATTACATTTGGTTAGATAATTACACATCACAATTCAAGAATGCATGGATGTTCTACTAGTTGAATAGGATGCATGTTATCACTAGTGTAGAACATATTTGAAGTTTTACTAAGGTTAACCATGGAAAATGGGAGCATGATAGTGTTTTATCATGTGTAAAAATAGTTGTTTCAAGATAGGAGTTGAAATTTTAAGATGGTATTGTTTTGACTAATACAAAAACCATTATTTAATGGTGTAATTTGAACATGTGCCATGGTGTTCAATAAAATTCTATTATTCATAGACATTTTTATTTTATGGATGAAGAACTCTTGGAAAAGTATGAGGATTGTATGACTGTAATGGGATCAAGTGAGCTCAACACATTTCATAGCTCAAATACAATTTCATGGACTATTCATATGAGACACTTGGCATGTTTTTGTTCTGCATGCATGGACTTTATTTGGAATGATTGTGAGTCAAAAGAGTGGGTGGATGACTGGAGTTGTAGATCTCTGATTCTAATTAATGCATATTAGGTTCCGTCAACATTATAACTTATAAAAATTATATCATCACATAAATTTAACCATGTATCTAATATAGTTCGACTAGGTAGAAGATTAATCTTTATGTATTATTTATTCTCATTATTTATCTTTATAGTTTCATTAAAATTTGGTTTTTTGTGATATAGGTCATGTTTTTGTAGTTAATGCATACAAGGACAACAAAGAGGGAATGAATTACTACTTATGTCAGTGTGTAGAGGAAAATAAAAAATTAATTTCCCCAGTCATAGATGGAGAAAACATTGACTATCCCATTGGGTCTGTGGTAGTCACTAGAACTTTTCTTAAATGATATCCTATAAAAATTTTAGATGTATGGTTATTTGAAGACTTTAAAATACATAGGAAGATATTGCACTATTCAAATTTGGTTCTTGAAAAAAATGTTCAATTACTAAAATATCATAGGAGGCCATTAAATAGGAATCTATGGAAAGTTCATGATTCAGACCATGAAACTATTCTTGATACTATCAACATTAGAGGATATCCTAGTGGTTCATTGGATTAAAATTTTAAGGTATGTTGACTTATCAAATGTAGATGCAATCAATTTTATCAAATCTTTTAGATTTTTTAGGTAGTACATATAAATTTCATTTTTTATTACTTACTAATTTTTTTTTTGTAGGATAGTGGTGGAAAATAATATTCCACCTTCACATGGTTGGCATTGTTAGTAAATAATTCCATATTCTTAAAGCTAAGAAAAACTTAATAAAAGTACTTAGTTATTACAGATTTAGGGAAATATTAAGGCTGGAACAAGAAGTGGGTTTCTCAACTGGACATGATGGGAGGATAAGAATTGGGCCCTCAATGTTATCCAACATCCCAAACATGTTGGTAGTGCTATTTTCCTTCCATAAAGCACCAAGTAGAGTTATACAATTGTTGCTTCAACTTTGAAAACATTTGTGTTAGTGTTTCTAAACTCTTGAAAAATTATGAACACATGCATCTAGATGGATTTGGAAATCATGGTCATAGGATCACATGTCATTTACCTATATAAATGTACTTGAAGTGATATATTTTCACCTGGAAGCCCTAGATGCATAAATTCTAATTGGATCTCAAAACCTTGTCTCTTCACTACAAAAATTTGCATTTTAGGACTCGTTACTGCAATTTATGCCATGGATTGGTATTGAATGTTATATCAATATGATTCAGGATAAAAATATATGGATTCAACATGCATGCCTGGGTTCTTATGGTTCATCCAGATGACTTACATTTTTAATTTTATGCACATCTAAAATTAGGCTTTAAACTACCTTTTTCTTGTATTAGGAAGGGTATTCTTGAGTCTAAAATGGGTTATGGGTCTTTAGATCAAGAATGATTAGATGTCAAGAACCTAGTCTTGGACATTATTCACCACATTGGATGTGTTGGCATCACCATTTTATAGCCACAAGGCACCATAAATGGAGTTCTCCAACTACTGCTTCAACTTTGACAACATTTGTTATCAATGTTTATGTGCTCCTAAACAGTAGTGAAAACATGATTATAGGTGGATTTGGATGCATATATCATGTAATAACATGAAATTTACCTATATATATTTTATTAAAGTGATGTATTTTCACCTAGAGGTCTAAGAGGCATAAATACTAGTTGGAGCTCAAGAATTTGTCTCGTCACTACAAAAAACTTACATTTTAGGTCATATTACTACAATTTATGCCATGGATTGATCGTGAAGATTACATAAAAATTATTTGAAGTGAAATTATATGGATTCAACACACACATGATGGTTATTTTATTCCATCCTAATGACTTACAATGTTTTTACTCAGGTACGAACTTAGGAATAAAAAATTATATTTTTATTGTATTAGGAAGGGCATTCTTGAAGCTGGAATGGGTAGTGGATCTCTCAAATAGGCATGATCATATACTAATAAATTGGTTTTGGACATTATCAACCACCCCCTACATGTTGGTAGTGCCATTATCTAACCGCATAGCACCGTAAGTGGAATTCTCTAACTACCACTTCAAAATTGACAATATTTGTTGTCAATGTTTATGCACTCTTGAACAGTAGTGAAAACATTATTTTAGGTGGATTTGTAAATATATGTCATGGGATAACATGTAATTTTAATATAAATATGTTATCAAAATGATGTATTTACACATGGACGTCTTAGAGGCATAAATGTCAATTACATCTCAAGAACTTGTCTCTTCACTGTAAACAAAATTTCATTTTAGGGCCCATTACTACAACTTGTGACACGTATTCATATTAAAGGTTACATCAACATGATATAGGTTGAAATTATAATGATTTTATGTGCATATGGGGGATCTTACATTTCATAAAAATGACTTAAGATTGTTATTTTATACACTTCTGAAGTTAGGCTAAAAAATGCATTCTTATTGTATTAGGATAGGTGTTCTCGAGGTCAAAATGGGCGGTGGGTCTCTTGACTAGTCATGATCATATGTTAATAACCTAGTATTGGATTTTATATTCCACTCATACATATTATCAATGATAATTTATAGCCATGAATCATCAAAAGTGGTGTTCTCAAACTATCACTTCAACTTTGAAAACATTTGTTACAATGTTTCCATACTCCTAAACAATATTGAAAACATACTTCTAGGTGGATTTAGATGTCTAGGTCATGGAACCATGTGTAATTTTCCATCTAGTCATGATTAAAGTGATGGATTCTCACCTGGAGGTCCTAGATGTATAAATTCTAGTTGGATCTCAAGAACTTGTCTCTTCACTATAAAAAGTTACATTTTAGGACCCATTACTGCAACTTGTGCCACAAATGAGTCAGTAAAATTTAACTGATGTGCTCCAAGGTGTAATTTATTTATTTATTATTTATTTTTTATTTATTTATTTATTTATTTATTTTTATTTTTATTTTATTTTATTTTTTTTATTTATTTATTTATTTTGTGTGTGTGTGTGTGTGTGTGTGTGTGTGTGTGTGTGTGTGTGTGTGTGTGTGTGTGTGTGTGTGTGTGTGTGTTGAGTGGATATATGATGAGAAGAGAAGAAATGCCCAAGCTGAGTGTAGTGGAGAGGGAGAGAAAAAAATTTATGAACTAAAACAAAAGAACTATAACAACCAAAATATTTCAAAGCCTCAGGAGACATGATAATTACAATATTTCACTACTTCAAAGGACCAAAGAATATTATCTAAAATAAGGTCAATAACTCTATGGAGATGGAGATAGCACAATGTCACTTCATGATTACATGGGTGAATGCAAGTTGACTCCAAGAAGAGGACAAACTTTCAATAAATGTGGAATCATAAAATCAAAATACAAAGCATATCCAAAGAGAACGCATCCCAAATGAGGAGGTAGAACATAACCACTTCATCATACTTGCACAAGTAAAATGCATAAGCACATTCGAAGAAGGTATGCAAAAGATGAGTATTTCATTATTTGTTTCAATTTTAATTATAATATAAATGTGATATGTTTATAAATTTAATAAATAATAAACATGAATATCAAGTCCCAAATGATATTAAACTAATATATCAAGGGTATGCACATTACAATAGTGATAAATGGTGTAACCCAAATGGTGTAGGCCAATCATGAGAGGCACTTCACAGTAATATATGACTTTATCTCAAACATTATATTATTTTCTCCCATATAATTTTAATTACAACACATATTGAAATGTTATAAGTTAGTTTTAATAAATTACATGAAGGAAATATTAAAGACAATCATATATAAATATGGCCATATAACCATAAAATTTAGTTTTTCAATGATAATGTGAGACAAATTTTACATGGAAAGATGATCACCACGAAATGTGAACATATGTATGTATTCATAAAATGCATAAATACATACAAAATAATAACATAATAGAATTTTGAGTGAATACCATATATGCATACAATGCCAATAATGTATACATTGCCATATAAGCATAAAAAAATGCATTTAACAACATAATAAAATGTCGGGTGAATATCATAAACACATACAATGCCAAAAATTCATACATTGCCATATAGGTATACAAAAAGGTACATCATCTAAGACATCCTACTCATCAAATAGTCTCCCTCTTTTTTCCTTCCTCAAAGAATACTTTCCCTAGGATACCCTGCTTTTAGATGGATATCCCTCAAATGCCTTGGATTCATCTAAGGTCTGACTTTAGGGACCCTTCTATGTTTATAGCTTACCTATAGTTGAACCTATTCAAATATAAATATTATTGGAAAAATTACATACTATACATGCAACCAAGTTATTAAATTGATTTTAAACTAGAATACAAAAATAATTTAAACATGCACTTACTGTGATCTCGTGGTCATGCTCAATTTGTGTTTGACACTCAATAAGGTTAGTGATAAGTTGAGGTGCATGAACAGGGATGTGAAATAGGGATAAAACATGAGAAGATGCCTTACTAATAATTTGAATGGAACTATCAGATGTCATCAAACAACCCTACAATATAGTTCATTCACATAAGTTATATTTTATCAACTATCTAGTAAAATTATTAAAACAAATATATATTTACAATTCAAAATTACAAGTTAACATATACCTTGGTGAGTTCCTATATATATGACATTGTAGTAACAATGCATGTGTTTGTCTTAGCTCATAGATACAGAGGATTCTCCACTGTGGTCATCAACTAAACAAATAACCTTACTTAGTTTTCTAGAAAATATTAAAGATATATGACAAATTTATCTCCTTTATTAAACCCATAATAAGTTAAAATAAATTTCAAAACCCTTTTCTCTCTATAAAAATTGGAAACTAGCAAGTAATTTAGCTAGAAATAATTCTTGGTGATGTAAGACCTAATCATTATAGGGATTTTCACTTGCATAATTTAATGGAAATGATGTAATTTGAGGAATCAAGATAATAATTTTCCCTAGCCACTTCAATTTAGATCTAATACTTAGAATTTTATCACTCTTAACCTCTGAAACACTACTCACATTCTTGATTTATTCCTTATCCTATATACATGCATTGTGCACTTGTGTGTGTCTAAACTTCTCTATCTTAAGTTAGGACCCTATTGGCATGGAAGTAGACACACAAAGAGAATAAAAATATGAAAAAGAGAAACATAAAATTAGGGGAAAAAAGGGTAGAAGGGACTTAGGAATAAAATAGACCAAGAGTGTATTATTTAATAGCAATATAATTGAATTTTAAGATCTTTGATAGATAAATTTAACTTAAGCTATTGTATAGCATGCATGATTCACACAAGGGAACTAACTTAAGGATTTGGAAGATAAGTAGTGGTACTATAAGCAGTAATGAAAATATTTAGTCCTTAAGAAACATTGTGAAGAAGAGATGATAATCAAGAAACTTGAGAAAGATAAAAGAAGTTTGAGAAGGGGAATGAACACCAACAACATGAAATTAGAATAAATAGGAGGAAGCAAATATTTTGAAAAAAAATGGGAGAAAGACATCATTAGACATTGAAGGATACTCTCTAGAAGGTTGATCATTATTAAAATAATTCAAAGATCCATTATTCACCCTGTAAGGTATATATTCAATTACGAGTTCTTAGGTTAGGTCTTTTCTATTTATATCTTTCAACACATCTCATAGATATAAATTACATTCACATCATTATCATTCAAAGTTTAATTTGAACATGTATGATTACTAGTTAAGAGTATAAATATATATAAACACAAAAATTATACACAAGGTATAATATTAACTCAAAATTACCTCTTTATATGTGAACATTTTCCTAATAACAACAACAAATGCAGTAGTAGATGGCCCAAAAATTGGTTGTGCATATGTAAACATTGATTGGCCAAAAAATATAGTAGTGAACCATGAATATGATGGCATTATTTCCTCCTGCAACATAAAAAATTACATATATATTATTCAATTTCTTTGTAAATTGATTATTATCTTTTAGATATAAATATAATTGAATTTTAACACGTCAAATATAAAATATACTTGTAAATGTGTAGTGACCAATATGTGCATAGAAAATGTACATGCCAAAAACTCATCTCTCAAAATTATATCATTTAATCCCTCAAAAATAGCACCATTGTCATCTAAAGGTCCAGTTCATATAGCACCACAACATCTACAATGGTGAGGACATGTATGCACACTAGGTGGAGTATCTCTAACTTTAGTCTCAAAAATCCTACTCGTATGTTGAACAAGTGTGTTAGTAAGCACACTAAGAGCATGCAAAGTGTCAATCTCTATGACCTCCTTCACCATAGAAGGGATATCAAGTTAAAGTCATTTTTCGTTAAGGACCCTTACATTTTGATTAGGCATGCAACATGCACCTAGTCTATCCTATGTAGAGCCTTTCCCTCAACCCTGAAACTCTAAGTATTCAAAATAGTTGAGAATCTCATTAAGGAAAAACTTGAAGTAGAGTTTATTCAAAAAATACAATGAGACCTTGTGGTTGTTACATTTTCATTAATTGATAGCGTAATCATGTATTACATTGTTAAATGTAATGAACTATTACGCTAAGCTAGTTAGGTATTAGGTATTTTGGTTTAGGTGCATAGGTGTCACAATTCATAACTATTTATTACCTAGATATAATCTCTTTTATGATTCAAAATATAATATTAAAGTTTCATTCTCTATTTCACTCTAGTATTAGAGCGTGTAAGCCTGATTGCCTATGCAATAGAGCTATTAGTGTAACCTTCATGCTAGAGCAACCAAAGTGGAAGTTAAATGCAACATAGAAGCTTGAGAGAAAAAATAGCCATAGGTTGATCGATGCCTACCTGGGATAGTGCAACATAACCTACAAAAAATAAGTAAGAAGGTGACTTTTTAGTAGCCAAGAAGCGTTTGACATAGCTATAGAAGCCTGGTGGCCAAGATCATGGAAGCTTGTGAAGGGACAAACCTGTTGAAGTCTATGATAGTATAAGTTCATGAAAAGTTGAAGAAGGCACCTGTAATGAGAAGAACATCTCTATTGTAAAGAAGAGCAGCCATGACATTTTTGGTCCTAAGACCAAAATCATCTAAGTCTTCTTGGCACATCGCACCTTGCTAGCCATCATTGCAGTCGTATTGAGAGCCTTAGACAGTAGTCCATCATTGGAAAAAGGTTAGGATGTTGTGTAAAGGAGGTGTCTGAAGACTACAGTCCAGACCTGTACCTACAATAGTCCATTGAGCATTCCTCAAAATGAAGAGAGTGCAGTCAAATATCCAAAGCCATGTATTGTGAAATATTGGAGCAAATCCCTCTAAGGTACATTTCAAATACAAAAAAAAAATTGAAACTTTGAAGCTATAAATACTATTTTACTTGTGAAACTTTGTAAAAGTAAAGTAAGGAAATCTTTAGAAAATGTCTGCACCCAAGTTGTTATTGTCAGATGCCCAGCTCTTGAAAGGGCCAAATTTTTCCACTTGGAAGATGAATATGTGGATGATTCTTTAATTTGAATAATTATGGGGCATCACCACTAGAATAGTGAACCATCCTGTCAGACTAGACAAGCAAAAGAAGTTTGATAAGTCAAATGTGAAAACACTCATGCTGATAACTCTCTATATTTTTTATGAAGTTCAACCACATGTTCATGATGCATAGATATAGAAAGAGGCATGGGACATTTTGTTCATAATTTATGAGGTGAAGAACCAGACCAAAATCTTGCATCTACACTCACTTCTTCATAAACACAGTATGAAATCAGGTGAAAAGGTTGAGGAGTTCTTACGTTAGGTTGTAGAACTTTGAGCAAAACTTGTTGCACTTGGAGAAAAGATCGACGATAAGATGTTGGTTCCCATCACACTAAGAGCTCTCCCATCTCATTTTTTCACATTCGTTATGACACTCAACGTTACCAAGCAAGTAGTGTCTTTCAAAGAACTAGTCAATTTTCTTTAAAAAGAGGAAGCAATTCAATCCATGCATGAAGAGTTTGAGGACAAAGACCTGATCTCCAAGCAACGGGGTCCAAAATTTAAGAAGGGACCTTAGAAGTAGCCACGACAACATCAACAATAGTAGAAGATTGAGAATTCAAAGTGGTGGTGTTACATTTGTAAAACCCACATGCATGATACTAATCATTACTAGTATAATGCCTTGGCTCAAGGCCAATCCAGTCAAGAGGGCTCTTCCAGTAAAGAAGATTCAAATAAATATAAAATACATCCTTGATAATGGAAGTAGAAAGGGAATGTAGTATCACAAAAGCAAGAGGAGAATGCATCTGATGATGAATCAATAGAAGAAGCAACATATGGAGCTTATGATGACATTATACTAGTCTCCCAAACCTTAACAGAAGTGAGAAAAGTTTGGTTAATAGACTCTAGTGCCATCAAGCACATGAATAGATGTAAGGAACTCTTTGATTCACTGACAACTCACCTAATCAGATATCGAGTTTGAATTTATAATGATAAAGAGTACATTGTAGAAGGAATTAGATGTGTCACCATTCCTCTCAAGACAAGATGTTGTGTTCTCACAAATGTACTCTATGTCCCTAATTTGATAACAAATCTCTTATCTATCAATCAACTTTTGCATCACAAGATAAGAGTAGAGATTCTAGTCTAGCAAGGCATCAAATCCTATCTCATTTCCTGATAAGGTCATGTTCTTTTTAAAGCCTTCTTGAAGGATCGATTATTTGCCTTAGATGCAGTTTTAACTAGTGAAGTTATACTTTCTACCTCTACGATAGAATCCATTGTACTTTGGCACTACCACTATGGGCATATATGTACTGGTTCTCTCTTCTAGCTTAGTTTTAAGGCAATGGTACATGGAATTCCTCATATTTCCCATTATTTGCCAATATGTTCTAGTTTTCTTGCAGGAAAACAACATCAGGTTATGTTTGAGCCAAGTTCTTCTCATGCCAAAAAACATCTTGCTATGGTACATACTAATCTATATGGACCCCTGTCAGCATCCCTTCAAGGATTTGGGTACTTTTAGTTATTTTTTGATAATTTTTCTCATAAGACTTGGGTGTTCTTTCTCAAAAAGAAGAGTGAAGCCCTTATACATTTCAAGGCCTTCCATCAACATGTTGTTACATAGTCTGGGAAGTGACTTCAACTCCTCCACTTAGATTAAGGGGGGGAATTCACATTAAAAGAGTTATTAGCATTCTTAAATCAACATGGCATTAAGCAGCCCCTGACTACTCCCTATATGCCTCAGTAGAATGGAATTGCAGAATGATGCAATCATTCAATCATGGAGATGGTTTGTTGCATGTTATCCACTACAAAGTTGATGACACAATTTTGGGCAGAAGCAGTACAAATGGTTGTTTATCCTCTCAATAGAGCACCAACAAAGATCTTTCTAGATAAGACATTGGAAGAGGTATGGAATGGTTTTAAACCATCAATATCCCATCTTTGATTATTTGGTTGTACTTCTTATATGCATGTTCTAGATAAAAAGAGGAAGAAGATCGAACCAAAGACCCTCCAATGTATTTTCTTAGGGTATAACACTACCTCCAAAGCATACCATCTCATGTATCCTGCGATGAAGAAGATTTATGAAAGTCATGATGTGGTCTATGAAAAATCATCATTTGACTCATTGGCACAAAAGGAGACAGACCAAACCACCTTTCATAGACTTTTCCCATAGTTAGATGATGAGCATGAAGAAGGTGAGCTTTAAGAAGGAGAATTGTTCATTGATCTTGGTAATCTACAAGGTAGTTCTTCACCAAATCAACAGCCACATCAATGTCCTAAATGGCTAGATTACATCATCAAGGACTCACACCTGAGCTCTCCTCTAGACACTTCATCAAGAGTTCAAACAAGAAGATAGGTGAGACATGAAGTCAATCTTGCACTCATGAGTTCAATAGTTGACAGCACTGAACTAGAGATAGTTTGAGAGGCCTTAAGTCAACCTCAGTGGAAGAAAGCTATGAATGCTGAATATAATGCCCTCATCAAAAATGGGATGTGGGAACTTGTTGATCTTCCTGTAGGGAAGAAATTCATTGGCTGCAAATAGATTTTCAAAACAAAGTAAAAGCTAGATTGATCCATCAACAAACACAAAGCATGACTTGTTGCAAAGGGTTATGCTCAGCAAGAGGGCATTGATTATGAGGAGAGATTTGCACCCACTATGAAGATCAGAACCATCATAATTGTTTGTGCATTGGCAGCATAGTATGGATGGAAACTTCAACAGATGGATGTCAAGAGTGATTTCCTGAATGGTGATCTGAAAGAAGTATACATGACCCAACCATAAGGTTTCATCAATGACAAACATCCATATAAGGTATGTCATCTATTTAAGTCACTTTATAGACTTAAACAAGCACCTCAGGCATGGTACATAAAAATAGATGATCACCTATTACATCATGGTTTCATTCATAGTCCCTCTGATTCCAATTTATATATCAAGAAGGTTGGTACAAATATTGTCATTCTTGTCTTGTATGTGGATGACCTTGTTGATGTAGTAAAGAATGACCTAAAGAAATCCTTTGACATGATTAATTTGGGGCTACTACATTACTATCTTAGCTTGGAGATATGGCAAAAATAGAATCACATTTTTATCTCCCAGATGAAATACACCAAGACACTCCTGGAAAAGTACAGAATGTCAAATTGTAAATCTCTTTCAACACTTATGGAAAAATGTTTAAAACTCTCTCGATTCCAGGATTCCCCTTAAGTGGATGCAACTCTCTATAGATAACTTGTTGTGAGTCTCATCTACTTGACCTACACCAAACTAGATATATGTTTTGTTGTGAGCTATCTTTCTAGATTTATGTAGGAACTAAATAAATGTCACTGGGTTGTAGTAAATTATGTTTTGAGATATATCTAAGGTACACTTGAGTATGGTCTAGAATATAAGAAGAATAGTTAATTCTTCTTGCAAGGGTACACCAACTTGGACTATGCTAGATCTGTTGATGACAAAAAATCTACTTCAGTATACATTTTTCATCTCAGATTTGGACCCATTTCATGGATCAATAAAAATCAATCAATGGTTACTCTCTCATCCATGAAAGTAGAGTATCATGTCGCACAAGGAGTTGTGTGTGAAACAATATAGATACGTCGCATTTTGTTTGATATGGAGATTCCTGAAGATTAGCCACCAATTATATTCTATGATAATCAAGGTGTGTTTAATCTTGTGAAGAATCTAATTTTTCATGAACGAACCAAATATATTGAGTTTCAATGTCATTACATTAGAGAACAAGTTTTGAACCACCATATTCAGCTCCAATATGCCCAACAGATTCATAGATAGCAGATTTACTCACCAAGTCTCTTGGCAAGGTGAAATTTGATCTATTTTGGGGGTACATTTGTAAAAACAATGTAATAAAGGGGGGAATGTTGGCGTAATTAGTTAACTATTACATTGTTTTGTTATATTTGACAGTTTGGTTATGAGTTGCTTTACGGTTATGTGCTTAGGTGTCAGGTATGTAACTGATTGGTGATTATATATAATCACCTGAAGTTGACGAATAAAATATCAAAGTTTCATTCTCTATTTTAGTAATCAAACACCATCCACCATCAATCCTAAAAATTGTTTCTAATAAAATTGTGCTAGCAGTGGTGGATCAAGAAGCATTTTTTGGATAGTGGAAAGGGTGCATTGGTTGTCGGGTCAATGACTATGGAACAAATTAGGTCTTTTGATATTTTTTTGTCTTTCACCTTACGCGATGAAATTTTGTTAGCATAGTAAGGCCTACATCTATCCATATATGATGCCCATTTATCAATTTAACTCGTTATTGAGTCAACTTGACTTAATGTTGACTCTAGGGTATTGGCTAAATAGGTGCAGTGGGTATTGGTCGAAGTGGGGTCCCTCATTCTCCTCATTTTTTGTTCAATTTTTATTTTTCCACTATGTGTGAAGCCAAATCTTCCTAATTATTTGGGGATCTTGTGGAATTGCAGGAGGGCTATGCAAAAGGTTATAAGGATTAGGAGAAGGGTTCACAGGTTGTTCTCTTGCAGTTAAATGAGCTATTAAAAAAATGTGTTTTAACAATAAAATAATATAAATAAAAAAATTACTAAAATATAGTGTTAATAGGTTTGGGATTTTATTACTTACCTCCCCTCTATGGAAACATTGTTGATTCCTCAAGCGAATAGGTGATCCTAGCATGTTTTCTCCTCCTCTAAGCACAATGCGAATGTGGTTTAGCATAAATAAGGGTAAAGTAAAGAGAAAAATAGGTGATAATGGTTTTATGCCTACAGGGTTAGGTTTATTTATGTTTTTTTGCAAGTAAACATAATGTGTATGCATTATAATGCGTATGTATTATGTTTACTAAAAAAATGTGTACATGTTATAATGCATACACATTATAACAAGTATGTGTTTAAGTTCATTAATCTCAAGCCTAGTTTTAAATAACGTATATGTGTTATGGACATCATCCGTACATGTAATGTCAGTAATATGTATGCATAATGTCAATAATGTGTACACATTATGGAAATTACACGCATGCATAATGTTTATAATGCGTACACATAATGTCCCTAATACGTACACATTATTTTAAAATAGGCTTGAGATTAACAAACCTAAATTATCCGTACTAAGATAAATGTCCATGGAATTATCCCCCAACTCCATACACTTACCCAAGATGCATTAGATCTTTCCTCAAGAAAATCATGAAAGAGGTAACTTTGGGGGAAATCAAAATATTTGCACTACCATGACCATCTCATGAGAGTTGGTGAACTGTGTAATGTCAAATTAGATCATTCTTAATGCAATTTACAAAATAAATTTATTAACCTTCACTTCTTGAAGACAAACAATATCACAGGCATCAAGTTATTGATATGTAGATCTAATAGAGAATTTCCTATAAGACTCTATAAGGCCAAACACATTCCAAGAGATATATTCATAAGGAGGAATTCTCCACATGTAGTTCTCCTTGCCCATCTCCATTTTCTAGCACCACAAATTGGTTACCTAAAAGAGTGTTAGTTTGGATGAAAATAATTACCAAGTGAAATGAAGCAATGTTTTCCCCCATTTTATCCCCATGATGAGTCGCCATCATTGTGAGGCAGGTTATGTGAGTGCCTAGAGGGTGGAGGAGTTGTTGATGATGTCCCAACTCTCAAAATAATCCCTTAAGTAGATAGAGGAATGACTTTGCAGGATAGAGGTAGCCTAAAGGTCGCTGGAATCAAATTTTTGATCTATTGTTACATTTTGACATGGGGCAAAGAGCTTTCCACCTTAGGGACTTTGGGAGTTTTTGTGGCCTTTTTATCGTTGATATATAGTAATCCATCTCTCATTCTTCTAAATGGAAACCGACATCTTAGAGGTAGTTTGGAGTTGGAATGGGCCATGAGAGGATAATATTGCATCTTATGGATAGGAGCTTGACAACAAAAACATATATTTGGCAGGTTGATGTAATAATTTATGAGATAAATGGTAGGAACCCACTTAAATATCCAGAGATTATTTCAAGCCTTTTGTGAGGTCCATCTCAACATAAACCCTTCTTTGGGGTTGAGCAAAATAAAAGCCATTAGGTTCATGGCAAATAAGATGTCCTTATGACTTAACTATCTAGGCTAAAAATGCCCAAAACATAATCTACATAACTTTGAGGGAGGCCTACTTAACAATTTTGAAATCATATGTCCATCACAATAACACCATTGGTGTATTGTGCATGAACCAACAACTAGTTTTGTTCAAGAGCACATGCATTCATTGTGTATATTTGAACTAAAACAAAATAAAACCTTATGTAAGGTTTCTAATACATGATGGCTTACAACCATATGGTTCCCAAATATGCTTAATCAAAGCGGCAAGGTATTTTTTATAGAGTATGCAACCAACATAATATGTAATAAGGTTATTATTCTCAAGCTATTCATAAATATAATTAATAACATATATTGTTAAGAGTACATTTACATTTACAGATTGAGAGAGACTAAATGATATTACATTATCATAGACTTTTAAAACAAACTTTCATATTTGTGTGAGTGCCAATCTCTCTACCATTTACGATAAATATTGTAATCAGTTAATTTAGAATCATATAAATAAACTTAAACCTCTTATAAGTGAAATTAAATACAAAATATAGCAAAGAAAATAAGTCTAAAATGTCTCACAAAGGTAATATGACTTCACAAAAGATTAGAACAAGAGAACTTGAAACCATAAATTAAAAACACCTCAGAAAAGCCAAATCATTATAGGTATGTCGTCAATAAAAAAATTCCAGGCCATCCTTGATGCAAGCTAATTTGACATAGATCTATTAATCCAATCTAGAAGAAATCATTTCATTATAAAATGCGTGAAGTATAGAGTGACATTCCAATTATGGCAATCTTATATTGAGACTAATTAAATCTAAAGCAGTTTTTATCCCAATCAATAATGGAGCATGCAACATCGGCTACAAGAAACATTGAACTCCATTTCAATTCCCACAATTAATATCATTTCATTCCTCCAATCCGGCGGCCAAAGATGGCTCATGTCTAGCGGCTTGTGAATAGAAATTCAGTTATCGTCTGGATTTGCATGGCTCATCATAAGACCACACTGCCTTAAAAAGCATGAAATTACCTACCTTCTTTATAATCAGAATCCATTTGGTAAGATTGACCTGCAGAATCCACATGCTTTAAACCAAAACCCAATAAACTATCAGCTTCTCCTCCACCTGCAACATGAACATTAACATGGCTATAATCTTTAAGGCTCGTATCAAAAGAAGTCCAACGGATCTCAAAATCTGGAAGAGGAGCCTGCCCTTCCAGGATCTGCAGCGCCGTTCTAATGCTAAACCTTCCTTCAGGGCGAGGATGCGAACAAAACAACCCCAATTTCAGCACTCTTTCCATTTCTTCCTCATCGTACACACCATCAAGACGTGGATCGGCTGCGTGCATGAGTTTCCCCTTCTGATGCAAATCCCTCACCCAATCCAACAAAGCAACCTGTTCAGAATTCTTGGACAAATCTACAGGCCTCCGGCCACACGTAACTTCTAGTAAAACAATGCCAAAACTGAATACATCGGAGCTTGCAGTAAATTTTCCTGTATTTGTAACTTCAGGAGCTATATAACCTACCGTTCCAACAACCTTAGTTGTCTCTGGATTTTGCGTGTGGTCGTATAAACGAGCAAGCCCGAAATCTCCTAGCTTGGCGTTAAGCTCGGAATCCAGCAATATATTACTTGATTTAACATCTCTGTGAACAACTCTGCGATCCCATTGCTCGTGAAGATATAACAAACCTGCAGCGACGCCCTTCAGAATTGCGTATCTTTGACCCCAAGACAGTACTGCTATCTTTGCCCCTCGGTTCGCGAATATCATTTTATCCAGGCTTCCGTTTGGCATGTAGTCGTAAACAAGGAATAGTTGTTTATTTTTCCTGCACCATCCGCGCAGTTGAACAAGATTTATGTGCTGGAGACGACCCAAGCTTGAGATTTCTGCAATAAATTCCTTCATTCCTTCAGTAGAGCCTTTTGTGACACATTTTACTGCAATTTCAAGGCCGCTTTGGGCAAGAACGCCCTTGTAAACACGTCCGAAACCCCCGTGGCCCAGGAGCTGCTCATTGCCGAAGCCTTGTGTGGCAGCTTCTAGGTCTTTGTAAGGAATTCTATGCGGCCAATACTCTAGCTCCCATGCTTCCATCAATTCTGAATCTTTTATTTCTTTTGCCCTACGTAATACAAAGAAAACTCCTACTAGGAACAGAACCACAGATGCTACGGTAACAGCGGCTGTAAAGCCTCCGGATTTAGTTATCGGTTTTTTCCTGATAAATGAAGGGAGACCGGAGAGATCGAGTGGCAGTGCCTTACCTGTTACAAAAAAGGCCCAGATTAAATGATAAACACAGCAGAATATGGAACCATATATAATTTTGAAAAGCTTGAATTCGAACCCAAAATAATATGTGAATTCTCCACTAATACCATGTCTATTCCATAGTTTTGTTAATTTATAAGCTAAAAGTAGCTTAAATTCATAGTCCAAAAGCTGTAAATTATAAACTAAGAGCATTTCGATTCCATAATTTTGTGTGGCAAACTTGATGGGTAGATTTTTTTTCCCGTAAGGTGAACTTCCCCTGTTTTGTAACAAGGGAGGATGGAACCCTAACCCTTCCAATAGGCAATAATAGGGTGTGCAATCATGATAATTTTTGTAATGCAACTTTTGCGGGGAAAACGAACAAACAATACGCACCGTAGTGTAAAATAGAATAGAAGTGGGGAAATATGTAGGAATTCATAATCATACTGAATTATGAAACAATAAATTACAAGGTTTCATTATTATTTTTTAAAATAATTTCATTTTCCCTGCTAATTTTTTTTTGGTTTATATGAGATTTTTTTCTTTTTTCTTTTTTGGGTTGTGTTAATGCTACCCGATTTAACTTTTTTTAATTATATGTTTACTGTGTGTCTTTATAGCATGTTAATAGTTGCATATTTTTGACAATTTTAATATATTAATTTTTTAAGTAGTATTTATTTAGAATGTATCGATTTATTAATTTTAATTTTTTTTTTTTTTTTGGTTTTAATATATTCATTTTATATATTTAAGTTATTTTTTATTTTAATAAATAAATAATAAAATAAAAATTTAGGGAAGAATTTAATTTAGTTTAAAAAGGTGTGAGAATTTAATTTAGCATTTTTTTGTCAAAATGATTCACAGTTTTAGGAGAAGTATAAAAATAAGGGTGTGTGTTTTCATTGATTTGTTTAAGCTTCTTTTTAATTCTGTCAAAATAGAATCTTCTCTCAGTTTATGAGTTCAATCTGTCAACTATGAAAGTTTATCTTTCAAGTGTTTTTGTTGTTATTGAATTGGATAGTGTGTTGTTGCTTGCTTTACTCAAGGTTCATTGGATCATCAGAGGTTTTGAAGAAAGAAGTAGGCCCCTTCTGATGAAGATTTTATTTGGCATAACCATAGTATGATTTTTACCCAACAAATCATGCTTTCTTCTCCTCTATTCCCTATTCCTCCTTTTTCAACTCAAGGGAAGATGGTGGCAGAGGAGATTTGCTTTGGGGGGAAGTTGGTCTTTCAACCTTTATATCTTGGTGGTTGGTTAGATGGGACACTAGTGGAGGGTCTTTCGAAGGATGTGTTGGCTTCTAGAAGGCTCCATAATCCACCTTGCTCCAATGGTGTGAAACTGAAATCTAAATTGGGAGTGTCAAGAAATTGTAGAGGACACAGATATGAGGTGAAAAGATTGCGGCTACAAGCTGAAGAACTAATTCAAGATGGATGCCAGAGGATGTTGGATGAATTCCTTTGTAAGAGAAACCTAATCCCTGCATGCAGTTGATTTTCTCTCTCTGTGTCTCTTGGGTATGTCACATTTCTTTGGGCTTGTTAAATTGCTTTGAGTTTTAAGGGATGTTCTCCATTGTCCTTTGTATGTTCTTCTCTCTTGTTTGTTTGGTTTCAATGTTTATGATGATATGTTTTCTTTAGTTGTTTTGTAGAGCATTTATTCTATTGGTTCTCTCTAATTTAGTTTTGAGTATGTGAGATTTAGTGTTGGTCACTTTAAAAACTGGTCCTCATATTATTTTTAAACACTAATTTGGAGCTGTAGTTTATATAAAACCTCACTCTTTAAAAAAAAAAAAGAAAAAAAAAAGAGTCTTTTTCAAAACCGTCATTTTAATTAACTTTCATATATCTTTATTAGTGTAGTATTAGTATCATGTTAATTTGTACTATTAACATATACAAGCAGTACAAAATAATATGATACTAACACTACATTAATAAAGAAACATTTCTATTATCCTTACTCTTTCAAAATTCTTATTTTTGGAAACATAAGTTTTAATTAAGATGCTATAAAATTGTAGCTATAAGAAAGCCTAGTTTGTATTCTTTACTCCCACATTTTATTGTATTTGATAGAATGTTTAACCCTGAAATGTCAAGTTGACTTTCAAAAATATTATTCTTACTAATTTACAATTAGACTAGAGCCCAACCAAACACACCAGAACCGTTAATCTATGATTAGATCAAAGCATTTAAAGAATTAGGATTAAAGAAAGTACATATACGCAGCTTCTAACCCTGCGAAGTTGAGAGCCTTTATCAAAGTAAAACCTCGCCTCCTTAATTAAGAAAAACTGAAACTAGAAAAACGTAAAGCTACATGGACAGTAACAATATTGATCACTGGAATTCCATGTTTCTTTATATTTAGAACATTACCGTCAGTACTGAAGCTCCAGCCGAGAATATAATGGTCTTCAGTTGCATAAAATCCTGTCTCCGCACAAAAGCCCACATACACCTCTTCCTTTACAACTTGAGATAGGTTAAAATTCGTAACAGATATCAAAGGTCGGATAGGTTTCTCCATCCCGGCTACCGACACGGTCACATTCAGCTGGTCTTGAACATGATCATAATCAATCCAGGCTTGGATATTCTTGCCATCATTCAGAGTCAAATTCTGAAAATGGTCTTTGTCAATCCAATAGCCTGCAGACTGAGGGTCCAAGGACTCGATTCTGTTGAGATCCACTCCAACATGATTGCCGTCGATATCTCCAACTTCAGGGTTATAACAGGTGTCAAACTCGACTGCAAACAAATTGGTGGTATTGAAGAGTCCAAGGTAATGGATTTCTTCGGCGCCCATGAGGGACTTACTGGGAGCCATGATGAAGGCCAGTCCATGCCCACCTAAAGCATGGGGTGGAACCACCATTGAAAACACAAAGGTTGTACTAAAGGATAAAACAGAGTTACTACTGTTTTTTACTCTGATTGGGATGGGGTACAGAGCACGGCCTATTGAACTCAGGGTCCGGTTGGTTAGGGTGAGCACCCGTTCAGAGTGAATCGAAGCATCCTTTAGCAGTAATATACTTGATTCATTGAATTCACCATAAAAACAAGTCTGGGCGTGGGTAAACGGGGAGGCAAACAACTGGCATATCAGTAGCAGCAAGATGGTAAACGAAAAACTTGGCAGATAAAGGATAAGCATTATTTCTTCTTACACAGGCTACCTACGGAGAAGAAAAGCAGTGCCTTCGGGTTCTTGCGAAACTGTCTGAGAACTAATCCTGGGTGGAAAAGTCAGGGTAAGAGAGCATGTTGTAAATAGAAGCTTCATAATTTGACTTTATATTATATTGAATTTGTTTTCAATAGATATTTGGGATTTTGTTATTATTATTATTTAAAATAAAACAGATTTTATTATATAATAAATATACAACACTATTCAATCCCCCTTTTTTTTAAATCAAATTCCCTATCATAGGCATATATATTAATATATAAATTTGTTGAGATTTAAATTTAAATTTAAAAGTTAATTATTTTTTTTTACCAAAAAAAAAAAAAAATGATGGTTGTTATTTATTTAATATCATTTTTAATTATTAATATAATTTATAATAGAAAAATAATATGTTGTAAATAATATGTATGTTTATTATAATTATTTATATTTTTTTGATATTTTAAAAAAAAAATATTTTATATTTAATATGGTTTTGTTAAAAAAAATTATTGTATTTTATCATAAAAACGTAAATACTATTGTTAAAATTAGTTTATATTTTAATTAAAATTTATATTTTAATAATTGATATGTAAATACACTTTATCATTATTCACATTAATTAAATTATAATCTTTTTTATTATAAATTTAAATTATTTTATAAATTTTATCATAAAAATAATAAATAATTTTAATTTTTTTTTTAAATTATTGAACAAGTACATTTTTATTAATAAAATGGTATAAAATAATTTTGATTGTACATAAAAAAAGATGGAAACGTCGCACCCCAAAAAGCAAAAAATACATCGAAGCAAACCTTAAGAGAGCAATTACATCACAACATCAAAAACAAAGTTCTACTACAAATTTTATAAATTGTAGTTCAATAAAAAAAACATACAAACTGGAATTGAAAAATACCAAGACCATTAGGCAACAACAAACATGACAACTAGAGGAGGTAGAGAGGTGAGACTATTCGGCTTCCCCCTCCCAATCATTAGTGCCTAGAGGATCAACAGTGCCTAGAATCCCCAAAAAGAACCATTTTCCAAGTAAAGTCTAGAAGAAAGGGTATGAATCCATTTCCTGGTTGATTAAGCATGGAGAAAAACTAGAACAAGTGCTTCAAAGTCTTAGCTTGATAACAAGTAAGACATATGGGTTTTGAGACCCCCAAATGCTTAAGCCGGTATCTAATTGGTAGGTCTTAGTAAAGAATCCACCAGAGATAATGAGTTTTTTTGGGCTCAATGTGGGCTTTTCAAAGATTGGCAAACCTTCTAGCGTAAAAAACATCCAAAGATCTTGACTTCCACCAGTGGTTGAAGGTTTCACTCTGAATATGCTATGGATCTAGGAGATGATACCCAATCTAGGGTTTGTATCAAAAAAATAGGGTAGACATAGGCCAATGTCAATTTTTCCACCATGAAACTCTAGTTGAAACACCAATTTTATGGAGGTAATCATTAGATATCAAATTTTTAATTTCCTGAATGGACTCTGCATCCTCAGGTTTGAGCTAGTATATGATTCTCATCATATCACACAAGAGCCACCCTCTAGAAGCTTTATCTAAAATGTCCCTAATGGTCTTGAGACCCTTTTTGAAGATCCCAAGACTCTTAATCTATGGAACCATTGCAAAAGGAACATTATAAAAGTTGAGGATGGGAGACCACTATAGGGAGTGGGAGTTAACTGAGAGACTAGTTTTGAAGCCATCCCCATCCTAGATGAGGTTAGGTTTGAGAAGCTCCCAGGATTTCCATATGATTTTAACCACAAAGGTACCACCCACTTGAATTGGCACATGAGAAAGAAGAAGACTTTGTAACTCAAGGTCTTTCCAAGCCTTTCATCCAAGAGGGGTTCCTTGGGTAATGTAATGCTTTAGTAGAACCTTCCAAGTTTCATTCCCATTTAGGCTTTTGATGATCCATTTCATGATTTAAAGAATAACCTTGAATTCTAATGTCAATGAGTCCAAGGCCTTCAACTTCTTTAGGTTTACAACAAAGATCTTACGAAACCCTATGAAAACTCCTACGACCTTATGAGTTGGACCAATGGAAATTCGTCAACAACTTCTCCAAATTAGCATAGGCAAATTTAGAAGGAGCCCATCAAGAAGAGTAGTATACATGAGTAGCAACCAAAACTTTGGAGCAAACTTGAAACTTACCTATTAAGGAGAGAGGCTTGGTGATCTAGTAGGTAATATTTTTCTCAACCTTCTACACAACATATGACCAAAACTCAATAGGAGAGGCCCTAAAGGCAAAAGGAATGCCTAGAAACTTAAATTGCACACCTAGAAGGATCCATTTCCATTGATATCCTTCCAGTCAAGAAGGTTTGGGGGAAACGGATCACCTATAGCATCGAGTCTTCTTCCACTAGATAAAAGACCTTGATACAAGATAAAAAATATCAAGGCATTCCATAACACTCTTAGTTAAATCCTCTTTCTCCAAAAGGGTACGAAAGTTTAATCCCTAAAACACCCATTAATGAGTTGCTGGTCACATTGGGAGAGAGATGCATTTCTCCATGCCTCTAGATGAGTACTTGACTAAAAGGTAACTGAAACCTTTTGTAGCTAACATATATAGCAAGAAAGCCAAGGGCCCTGAGCAACATTGTCTTATAGACCTAAAAAACCAATTTTTTTGAGATTGCACCCATTAACAGTAATGCAAGCTACAACATCCTGAACAACATGGTAATAATATGGATAAAATGAGGGGAAAAAATAGAGGTTGTAAATACAGACACTAAAATTTAATCAATAAATGTTTGGCAATGCTTGTCCTTGACATCTTTACCTTGGTCAATTTTCCATTATGATAACCCAAATCCTCTAAGGAAGCCTTCAAAGTCTCATAATTACTGTTCATATCTACTAGACTTCCCTATTATGTCACTATTCATCCCTATTCAACATGCACTTCAATGTCACTTTGGTTTCATAAGCTTCAGTCCCTTCTGGACAAGAGCACACTATCAGATAAAGATGCATTGTGTCTTTGTCTTATAGTGCATCTTTGTCCACATTGCTCTAACGGTCATCTTTTTGAAACAACACACTTTTAATGGGTCTCCTTCACAAACCAATAAGTTAGTTATCATAAATATTCCAAATATTCACCTATAAAAAGACAAAAAGGCTCATACTTGAAACTCCCATCTCTCTTTCTAGCACTTACTGATAAAAACATCTATTATATGATTTTAAAAGCATCCTTATCAGTAAATATTATTATTGCAATGTTGTTGTGATATCATAGTCCCTAACTAAGCCTAACATTATTTTCTTTCAAATTAAGGGCATCATTTATTAAGCATTCTAATCAAATATTGTTAGTTGCATTCATGTGATCTTCCTTATAGGGAGAACTACATTGGCCTAAGGTCCACTTGGACTATGTAGGCAATACTCGATCAATAAAGAGTTTTCTAAGGATAGCTTGGCCATATCCCACTTCCTCAAATTTCCCCCCTTTAGAATTGATCTTGTTTGTGTGCTTGTGCAGTACTAGGGAATCAAATTTATAGTTCTTCTGCATATCAATCCAAGCTCTATCCAAAATCATTCAGCTACAAATAGGGGTAAACAAGCCCACATTTTCAAACCCAGTGCATAGTCTATCTAGACAAAGTTGCAATAACAGACATCAATGCATTATGACCTTGTCTATCTTCTACATCCTTGTCCCATTATATAGTGGATCTTTGTTTTCTGATGTATTTGTGTTTGTAGGTTATCTAAAAAATTTACTATGAGTAAAAATTCAACACAATATGAATTAATCTATTTTTCAAGGACAATCCTCTAACCCTAGCCTTAGTTTCTATTTTTAGTAACTTATAACTTGTATAACTTCTATAAATATCTGCATTTATTATATTATATTTTATTTAACTTTCTAGATCAGATTTCAATAGTTTAAATTTATAATTAGAGTTAATTGTTTATTCTAATTAATTCTAGTGTGAACATTTTGGTGAACCCACATTTCAATTCGAACACTGCTTGTTTTCTGTTGATTTTTGGCATTGGGTTTTAGTTTAATTTTGTAAATGTCTGACACTAACATAATATAGTCCTCAACCTTGGATATCATCTATAATATAATAATTCAATTTTTTTGACCTTGGAGTAATTCGACCCTATTTTATTTTTGTCAACTCACATAAATACTGACACAAAGGTTATTTCTTTTGACTTCAGGTTGAATTGGTTGTTTTCTTATTCAAAAATATTTCAGCTTTATTTTCACTTGTTTTTGTTTTGTTTTAGAAAATATGTTTTGATAGTTTTAAAATTAGCTATATATTGTCATGAAGAGTTACATCGTGTTTTGTTTACAAACATCTTAGCATAAGGGGTTTTACTCCAATACTTATAGTCATAGTACAAAGCTAAACATAGACTTTAGTTTTTACTTACCTCATGGTATATTGGAAATGCCTAGGATCACTTGTTTACACTAATATGAAGCCCTTTTTATCCATTTGACTTGTGGTGCACTTGAGAGGAGTGTATCACCGAGGGAAGTCACTCTCAACATATACTCAAAATTGGGGTTAGTGGGCTACAAACATGGTTCTATAGGTGTAGTTAGTTCTTTAAAATTTTGGGACAACACTAATAAATGAATGGAAAAGTATATATAAGATCCTACAAATCATTCAAACCCTTGCCTAGATCAACCTCTATCCTTGATTTTTTCTTGGATTATCTTCTTACACAGTATATTTGTTTCATTTTCTATATTAATCATGAGTATACAATATATATATTTTTATCATAGAAACATGAAGTTTAATATAACATCTAAAATTTATTTACAACATTTTATTCATTATGTATTTTATTGGATTCTATATAAATTATTAAAGAATCCCCGTCTCATGTTTTATCTCTTTCTCTTAATCCAAATGTTTGTTCCACCATATAGTTTCATCAAGTTATTCCTATAATCTTAGTTAAATCATCAATGACATGGGAATAAGAGAGCGCCTATATCATGCATTTTTTTTCCACAAGATTTCTTATCACCCACCCCTCATCATCTCCATGGGAACAACATGACCTTTGTCTCCAATCTCAATGCCGAAACCAATCATGTTGAAATTCAATATTATGTTAGATTACATCTAGAAAAGAATGATTCATTTCTCTATATTACTTGAGATGAACTTAAGACACCAGATTTTGTTAGTCCTTACCATGTTGTCAATTCTATCACTATACCACCCATTACTAAAACCAATCTTCCCTTGAGCAATCCAATCTTCTCTTGCAATCCAAGCTAGCTACTATTGAGCAAACCATATCTCATTCTAACCCTTCCTTTGATTTTGGTACCTTATTGCATAACCCTTTGCTCCTCAAATTTCATCCTAACCTCTCCCAAATGGCTTTGTGTCTCCTAATCTTCCTCTTTATCAAGGAAAAGGTGATATTTAATAACATTTGTGTGCCTTCCATCCAACTTGTTTGTATTATGCATATAATGATAGATTTTTAACTAAGTTCTTTCCACACAGTCTCAAATATTATGCTCTCAGATGGTTCTATGATCTTCTTCTTCAATCAAACACAACTTTTAATCCTTTAGAAAATAAGATTTTGACACTTTTTAATATCAATATTCATGACAAATTATCTTATGTTCAAATTTCAAAGATCAAACAAGGTCCAAATGAGATAATTAGTCGGTATGTTATAAGATACAATACTATACTTTCCAAAATGATAAATCAAATGGATGATAATAGGCTTCAAGATATTTTTACTCAAATCTTGCTAATACTCTTCCAGAGTCTATAATTTTTGATAAGTTCAAATATTTTGATGAACTATACCATACATTTAAAGAGTGTGAGGTCAAATTTATTATATTGAATAAGATTAAGTATATCTCTAGTGCCCTTTCTACTTCAGTAGTCAAATTTCAAGGAAAACCTAATTATAAGAGAAAAGCTAATGATACCAAAAATAGGGCTAAATTATAGTAAATGTTATATCACAACCAACACCTATACTTCAACTACATGTTCCACCATGGAGGCAATTCTCATGTGCTACTACAAAAATTCTTGAATGTCATGGTTTTACACTTCCTCTACCTTAAAAAATAGATATATCTAGACCTCAATATATAAGTTTTGATGGGATTACAATTTGTGGTTATCAAATATGTGTTGGGAATTCCACTAATAGATGTATGAATATCAAGCACAAAATTTAAGACCTCATTGATGAGAATGTTAGTGACATTGGTACACCTAATGAAGAGGCTAGGCCACAAGTAAATGAAATGAAAAGTTTTAAATGTATAAAGATATATTTACAAATCATTAAACATGAGATAAAAATAAAAATTATTAAGTACAATATACATATAATGCTCATCCTCCTCCATCTTAATATGAACATTCACTTGATAGTATCATTGGTACAATTACAATCAAGCTAGCATCATGCACATTTACTATATTTTATTATTCTAAAATTGTTGATGATGATTCTAATAGACATGAATTATTCATTAGAGCATATGTTGGTTTACAACCATTCCATAGTGTCATGATAGATAATGGATAAGTGAAAATGTGTGAACCATAATACTTTTACATTCTCTTAGTTATAAGGATCAAGATATACAACATACATCTAGAGTTTTGAAAGAATTTGATGGTCATACACAATATACTCTTGGAAATATCTTATTACCTCTACAGGGATCTCTCATATTGTCCACTCCTTTCTTAGTATTATAAAACATAAGTGTCTTTGATATGTTATTAGGGAAACCTTAGTTACATAAAATCAAAGCAATTCCTTCTATAGTACACAAGTGTCTAAAGTATATTCATGATAATCAAGTAGTTAAAATTTTAGGCATTCAATATGAATATCTTATGGAACCATAGGTACCTACTCATATTCCACAACATTTGGTTGGCATAGTTATTGAGAAAATTAATAATGAATTAGTTTATACACCTATTCAAGATCATGATTTACATTCAAAGAGGCATATTTCAAAATCAGTTTTTGCACCTACTTATGAGCATGAGCATATTTAAATTTATTCAACAAGTTATAAGCATGAATATATTATATTTTATCCATATTTTATTGAACATAATATGATTACATATAAAGATATGAGCGTGATGATTTGTCTACAAAGAGAAAAATAGCTACTCCTAGGTACAAAATGACATATAATATAGGGTTTTTATCTAACACAATATCACATGTTATGCAAAAGGATCCTACGTAGGTATAGGTTGTTGTATCATCTTATCCCATACATGAGGTTACATGGTTATAAAAATATATGAGAAAAGATTCAGAGGGTTATTTTACATCACATATATCTTCTTTAGATTTAAAGGGTTATTTCACATCTCATGCTTCTTCTTTAGATTCATAAACTTATACATTTATCACATATTCTTATATACAAGAGCTTACTCCTTCCTATCAAAGAGTTGGATATACATATGAGCATACTATTGATGAGATCATTGGTTGGACCCATGGTTGGGCTAAGGATCTTGATTATCTTCCTTATATAGTACCTACTTGTATATAACTTCTTTTCGCCTCACTTTTGTTTCTTATTCCTCTACACCTACTCCATTACTTCTTCTATCCCTTGGCTCTATTTTTCATTGTGGGGACATATCACTTGCCTCCATCCCTGTCTCACTTTTCTTCACGACTCTATTGAAGGTTGTTCAAATATCCCCTTCTTTCTTCCCTTTCATAACTTTGATGCTTACTATGTATTTCTAATATTTTTTAATATGCATACTTTGCTTTCCAAATATGGAAAAAATTACAAAAAAACATTAATATATGCTAAAAAGTATAAAACAATCAAAATATTTGCACAAAAATCAAAACCAGGACATGTAAGCATAATTTCATGTTTTTGTATTACATCTTTTCATATGTCATCTATGTTTATTGCTCAGTCTATAACACATTTCATTACATTTTCAATACATTATGCTTATTATAAGGTATTTGAGTGTGTCATATGACATATTTTACAAAAACAAAACCTATTCATACACAAATGAAGTTATCCTAATCCAAAAATCTTACATATAGTAAACCATGACAATAATTCACTACATCCCTGTCCTCTACTATGGTCCCATACCTATGCATTTTACATCTCTAATTTCAACTACAACATTGTCACAAGAACATTTTCTATATTTTTTCAACACAAAATAGAGAATATACTCATATTTCAAGCTTAAGGTATACTTTTTCATGGTTTTGATGTTAGGCTAGCCTTGTAACCAATAGTCTTTCTCAGTTGGGGGAATATAATTTCTCTACACAAGCTCTTTTATAGGTTTTATTTATCCACACTCTCTTTCCATGTTGAGCTACAATGATAATAAATGTATTTTTATTCAAATCATACTTTACATGTATCATAATGAATATGTTATTCACTAAAATGAACATATATACATACGATCAAAATATTTTAATTTTCAATTTCTCTATGCTTCTTTTAGATACTTGTTTCCTTAAATCCTATGCTTCAATTTGTTTTCTTCTTATATGTGACCTTTGGCCTTGTGCATATTTAACATACACCATATTTCTTATATGACATCATCATGCCTTGTGTGTGGGGCCCTTGGCCTTATCTGAGTGTGTGAAATTTACATGTCCCTTGTATTTAGATTTTGGGCCTTATGTGTGACATTTATACATGATTCATAACTCTTTATGGCATCTTATATGTCCCATGTATGTGGAATTTGTGCCTTCTTTCATGACATTTTATGAATTTGATTACATGTTCGTTGTTTTCTACTATGGTGCCATGATGCCTATCATGCACTACTAGGTATCAAATTACATATTTATATAGTGTCATGATACATATAATACACATAATATATGTGCTTCAAATTCTTAGTCTATTAAATACTACACTTATAATACATATACAAAAATTGTAAGTTTTGTACATGCTTCATATATAGTAATTCAATGCAATATTTCAATTATGATGATGCAATACAATATCTAAACTTTTCATATACTTCAATATTACATATTTTTGGATTCTAATACAATTCAAATGTTCACATGTTATTACTTGATTACATATTTCACATATTCTCTCACTTTTTTTTTGAGACAAGTGATTTGCATGCAATTCACCACATCTCAAGATAGGGGAATTATAGTGGGCTTATCTACAAGATTTCATAGGAAATACATTTTATATTTGATACTTATAATATGCAAAGTCAAAATTTTCATATTTTGGGGGCATTTGGATTGCTTATGCACTCCATTCTTAAAACTAATTAAGCACAAATAAACTCATGTGGGGATAAATAAAAGAGTTCAAATATTTTTCAAAATATAAAATTATCACTCTATACAGTACAAGGGGCATGATATGTATTCCAAGCTACTATTTCACAAAATTCATATTTCACTTTTTTAAGCAGTCAAAATTTCAAGAATTTACAATTTGAATCTAGATTTTTCTATGGTAGGGTGATTATTCTTTTGAAAGTAGACCACATTTGAGCTTAGTGACTCTTCACATCTTGGTTTCACTCTAGTGAGACTTGTACTAGTTCTCACCTCTTCTTTTTAATTTATAAAGTGAGCCACGTTTGAGCTTAGTGATGCTTCATGTCTTGGTTGCACTTTAGTGAACCACTTTGTTGGTTCTCATTTATTAAAAATAATTGCATAATACTCTATAAGGGTTGGAGAATATAAAATTTCCAACCCAAATATCATCATTGATTCTTCAAATTGAGACATGATCACTCTCAATTCACCATAAGCTCAACACTTATCCCAATGCCTCAACAAGGGGGCATGCACATCTTCATGACAAAGACAAAGTGTCTATACACACTCAGGTATTTAATTTCCTTTACTTTAGTAATTTATTAATCACTAGGGGGGGAATATAAACACTAAAATTTAATCCATAAATGCTTGATAATGCTTATCCTTGACATCTTTACCTTTTTTGGTCAATTCTCCATTCTAATAATCCATAATCTCTAAGGAAGCCTTCAAAGTCATAATTATTGTGCATATCTACTAAACTTACCTAATACATCCCTCTTCATCCCTAATAAGCATGTACTTCACTTTTGTTATACCCAAATTTGATTCTAGGTGAAAATTTGGGTACCCCAAGTAAAATTTTATGATCAAGTCAAGTCAAGAGTTGTAAAAATAAAATTTACACTTGTGCAAGCAGGTGAGTCAAAATGTCTTGCATGAATAAAAAATTTCAAGAACATGTTTATGTGTATGTTCAAATCTCATCAGAACAGGACAACTAATTTATAGCTATTGAAACACAATGATTGATTCTCAAATGTTGGACTCCAATGACTACAAAGTAGCTATGAGACTCTAATGAAAATCCACCATTAATAGGATTGATGCTTTTACATGCAATTTTTTTTTTCCTTCCCCTTTTTAATTCATCCTACATTTTAATTTTCACCTCACCTCTCTTACCTTCTAGACTTTGTTCTCACTTTCTCCTTGCTCAAACCCCTACCTTCACTCATGCATTTAATTCCCATTTTTAGTCATTTTTATAAGAGACTTGATCATTCTTGTTGCTCATTTTAATTTTTTGTTCTTATGTACTTTCATCATTTCGGAGGTGGGGTTTTCTATTTTCATGGTTTCGTCAAAATTTTCAACCTCTAAAGTACTTCATTGGCCCCTGAGCTTTGTTGCGAACCTAGAGGAATACACACTCTATGCATAATAGACGTCGAATATCAACCCATATAGAGTAAATGTCAAACTCAACCCCTGTAGATAAAATGTCATACTTTTCCCCTACATAATAAACATTAGAATCCACCCCCTAAAAAATGAATGTTAATTTTTACCACTTGGAATCACTCTTTTCTATTCATTAATCTTCTAGTATTAAATGTTGAGAACTTTGAAAAATAAAGGTGACATGAAGTATCAGTACCATCGGGTTACCCCTAATCTAATTTGGAATCTAATATTGATCAAATAATTAACATAGACCTAGGACACATCGACATAACAAATTTTTGGAATAGGGTCAATGATGATCACAAGTCTAATTGGATGCAAAATATATATGATAATGTACTTCCCCAGGCCGTTGCTTTCCCAATATTGGTTCAGTGTCTAGAGTTAGTACTAAACATGGTAAGCCATTATGATAAAGAGAGTAGAGAAGTAAGGAACTCAAAAGATTAATATGTTTTATGACTTAGTATATAAAATACTAAATATATGTTGAGAATACCTAATCATGAATATTTTATAGATCTCTCACCTAATTCCACTTGACAATTTTTGGAATCTAATTCAATTTTCATGTTACAAATCACTAAATAATCATTTTAATAAAGCCTAAGTCTGCTTCTACTAGAGTACCCAAAACTATTGCATGATCTGAGTTTAAGATGGAGATCGATGATAGTATCACACTTCTGAACAAGGTCGTCAGTAATCCTACAACTAAGGATTTTTAAGAATAGATGTATAGGTATATTCAAATTATCCATGAAAATAAATAGTTCAGAAATTAGGAAGATTTGATCAATAATTCTATTCATAAGCAATTGTGTGAGGTGCAACAAATAGGGAAGTTATATATGACTTCTTACTTGGTCTATGTAGTTTCTCATAAGAGGATATATAATGGTTTAAATAGAGTTGGTTAGATGAAATCATCATAGATTTATGGTTTTTATCCTCAAATCATGTTGGAGGATATCTTAAAACATTTATATAGGGTCTTATACATTACGTCATCTTGTTTAACCCTAAAAATATCTAGATTGGGATATCTAAGGTTAAAGGGGTAGAGATAGCCTATGGCACAAGGATGATAGACTATCTCTAAATTAGGCCAATTGGGTGCTAAAATTAGATAAACATATATTGAATTTGTTAAACTAAGATAGGCTAAAAATAGTAAGTATAATTATGCTAAGTATAGAAATATCAAAGAAGTAATGTACTTAACTTATTCTGATGTTAATACATTATTGGATCTAGAACATGTAGAAAGTAGATTGAAGATGATTCTAAAACAATCACCAAATTATGAATTGAATACCTCTAGAGTTGTAGACACTAGTATCAGCCTGGGATGGTTACATTGATGATATTGTTTGAACCTGATGTAGGTGTCCTATATGGAATACCTATTATAAAAGGATGCAACCACTTGGATGCTTCTAGGTCTGACTTGGCCTTCACTTTTTGCATTTATATCTAGGTCATGGATTGTCACTTCTAATGAATTTTTAAAACCCTAGTTATTCATCTTCATAGTGACCTTAGAAAAAAAAGGGTTAGTGGGCACATAGTGTTGAGATGACACCAAAGACCTCTCTATTAATGAGCACTGTCTACATAGCCAATAATCCAAAGAGGGACTCAGACTGATGTAGTTATCCCTTGTGTGTTGGATTGTGTGTGAATAATGTAAATGTTTAAATCAAGTACAATAATAACCTAGATTGTAACTTGGAAAATATAGATCTTGGGCTGCTCTTTCAGTACTTCAGACCTATATATGTGTTATCCCTATGATTGATATGTAAATAGGAGAAAATAGGGAAGAGTTTCTCATTTGAGTGCTTGATTAAATGCCTTTTGTAAGTTTCCTAGTGAGTAGATAAGAATTTTTTAGGTGAAGAATCAATGAGGGTTGATATTGTATTTATATCAATCCCTTTGGATAAATAACTCACATTAAAGCACTTAGGCTAACCATTAGGATACATTTTATTTGAAAATTAGATGACTTTAATACACTAAACACTTGCATTAGGGAAGGACACTAGCATCGACACAATCATCTATCCCAGACACTAGTGTCTAGGGAGTATAAAAATAGGCACAAACTCAAAACTTACAAATGTGGAAGATAAGTAGGTTTTAAGAATTTTTGGTAAAATAGAAGGTCTGGGTCATCAACATAAGACTAGTTGGACTAAGAGATAGGCCAAAGGGACATAAGATAGAGTAGATGTGAGAATTTAGAAAGAAGGAAAGATATAGAACTAAGAGGAATAGCCAAGGTCTAAATTTGTCAAGTGTACAAGATTGAGGTTCCATATAATCCATAAAATAGTGTCTACATTTACCCCCCTCTAATCTAGTAATGAAATTACTAGTTTACAGGAAAGGAATGCATACTTGGGTGTGTATAACACACTTTTCCTTTGCTTGATTTCAACTTGAGTGCTTTGTTGGTGATTGAACTATAACCAAGAACATGTTGTAGTATATAATCAATGCATATAATATGGAATTGAAAGTATTTGAAAAGATTAAAATTGAAAGAGCAAGGTTTATAAGTACACTTATGTATCAATGTAATCACCTTATCTATTGGCAAGTTGATTTGAAAGATGTATCATTATAAGTATTTGAAACTAAGTGTTGACGCAAGAAATTGCACCCTTAGTAGGAGGCTGAGCTCCTACCATCTCCGCACAACATGGAAACTCCCCTCTCACCTATGGGACCGGCAAAGCTGGAGGGAAGAGTCTCTAGATAAGGGCTAGCTCCCTCTGATGTATCATTAAGGCCCTGGCTTCTCCTACTGCTAACAAACAAATGTAAAAAAAGGGGGGGGGATGAAAAGGGAGAAGGAGATGCTAAAAATAGAACCTAACCTAAAAAGAGGAAAATAGGTGATACACCAGAAAAAAGGTCGACCTCCCATGGCTCACTCTCAGAATCAGACAAATACATACATACTCTACACATTTGGCAGAAGGACCAGGCTATAAAAGACTGGCAGGGAGGCTTTCATAGAAGATTCAAAAATAGAGATCACCCAAGGTGCTGTGGAATACACACTTATGTAGTGATTTCTTCTATTTTGGTCTTCTTAAAATGTCAGCTCTACTCCTCTCAGCTACGGTAATGGCGCCTTGTAGACAACAGGTTTGCTGGTGTTGAACTTGTGAAAGCAACAATGACTTGGACACAGAAAACACTCAAAGCATACTCTAGAATATCTATCCAAGTGGAGGTAAAAATTGCATTTTATTTGATTCAGGTGAAATTTTGTAGAGCTGCACTCTTTACAAATGTATAAGATACGCACTTTACAAATGTGGAAGATCCTTTTTTAAATGACAAGTCTCCAATATATAAAAGAAGAAAGAGGCCTTTTGGCACCCTTTTACAAATGAACCATGTGCATCACGAGCATTGGGAAGAGTAGGACGCTTAAACATAAATGTTGTGTCGGCCCTGGCTCTGACCTCAGGCATTTTTTGACACAGGCTGCACCATTTCCCATTAAACAAGATTGCTCCTTGAATGCGCCTACGCAATTCATTTGCTCATAAATGTGAAATGAGGAAAACAGGCTGGACTGCTCAGTATTTGCACCTCCCAATGGTCAATTTGCAGGCACTATTTCACCTGCTAGAGTAATTTCTTGAATCGGCACCTCTCTTAGATACTTGGTTCTTTGTCCGTCTCTGCACTTGGTCTTTCTTCTGGTGGGTCTCCACATTCCTTGGGTTCTTTTTTCTTGCCTTGGCCACTTTCCACTAATTTTCAAATGAATGACACGTGGCATTTTCTACTATGGAACGGGCATGACACGTGGTAGCATCTGCTGAGTTTATATAAGCATCAAACTCCTTTTGAGAGTCCAATAGAAAAGGACACGTGTCAGCCTCCGCTCTCTTTGGTAGTAATACAGAAGCATCGGGACTCATTCAGATTCATCTTAGATGATGACACTTTTCAGCTTTTGCCAAACTCTACAAGGGACGTGGCAGCATTCGCTTACATGAGAGGGCCCTTTTAAAGTCAGGCAGAAGTAGACATGTGGTCGCTTCTATAGAGCCTTTAGCTACCTTAGATAAACTCATCAGGCCCTTTTCTAGCTCCTAGCAGATGCTGACACTTGGCACACTCTGCATAGCTCCTATCAACTCATCAAGCCCACCACAATCTTTGTTGAAGCCAACAGGGAAACCCACAGATGTTGCCACCTGTCAGCTTCTGCAAAGCCAACAGGGAAAATGTGGCACATTCTGTTGCTAAAAAAAGGCAATAGTTGAAGTCTTTCGTGGTTGTCACTTGGTGCCTTCCATGCTTGCACTCTTTGATTTGAATTGGAAAGGTTACTTCACTTGGCAATTGATGGCCTCTAGAACATCCTCAGACCCATCAAAACATCATCAGGTCTTTCGTGGCTACTCATGAACTCATTGAACCCAAAAATGACTAGCATTACTCAGTAGGGAAGAAGGTGACCAAAATTTTGCCTGTGAGCAAAATTGGTCAACAAATTGGCGACTTCCAGGGGAAGCATGCCTGCTATGCTTAGAACCTAATTACATTAAAATCTATTAGGTGCAGAGTCAGATGTAGCTTTGAAAGAAATAACAACAGCCTGAAAGATTAAAAAAACAAACATGAAGCTTTTACCCCACACACAAAGGGAAACACACAAGGCTAAAAACACTACTTGTGCAAACTACACTTAGGGAAAATAGGAAATAAACTAAAAGCAAACTACTATATACAACTAACCAGGAAAACTTGCTTCCCTCCTGGATTGAAAGGAAAAATTCTTAAGTCCCCTTCCTGGTAAGAAGACTTATGGTGGCAGTCAAGTAGCTGAATGGGAAAGAGAATTGGTGACCTACTTCTCTTGCCTGTCACCTGATTTGGCTTGCACCTGAGTGTAGATTCAAACATGCTTCCAACGTATATGTACTCTGTTTGTTCTTGGAAGCTTGCCTTTTGTTGGTTCTTCAGGTTGGTGTATCCCACCAAGGAGCCAATTACTGCTAGCTCATCACCAGAAGCCTCCTGATATGTACCCTTGACTAGCTCGTTCTCCTTTGCCTCATGCTTGGGTTCCATGATATGAACGTCCTCCTTAATGATTTTGGAGGAAGTGTCTTTAGATTCACCAACCTCATGAAGGGATAAATTTGAAGGCCTGCAACCTCCTTGCATGCTTGTTTGAACCCCAATGCTGCCTTCTTCATTCTTATCCAGCTCATAGCCTCTTTGAAGAGTAGTGCAACCTACCTCAATACCTTCAAAAGAAACATTCAAATCATGAACAAGAGATTTCCCATGCTCCTCCATGTCACTTTGTTTGATCTCCTCCTCGTCCGCACTTACGAAGTCTCCCTGGTCAGTCATAAATTGAGCATAATCCATATCAGACGAGGCCTGATAACATTCTTG
Organism: Torreya grandis; assembly: GCA_037957365.1. NCBI lineage: Eukaryota > Viridiplantae > Streptophyta > Pinopsida > Cupressales > Taxaceae > Torreya > Torreya grandis. The sequence continues at coordinate 2,735,793 of JARHVA010000736.1, read as the reverse complement.
GAGGTGTATGGATGGAAAACATTCAGACGTAGAATATGTAATTTGGTCTGAAATGTCCATCACATGCTCAGTGAGGAGACTTACTCTGGACTCCAATTCTACATTCCGCCTATCCATATCTTCTTTGAAAAGCCTTTCCTAAAAGTTATAATCATCATCGGGAGTAGGAGCAACCCTAACCTCTTCAAGGTTTTGAGCAAAACCTTCCTCTTCCTCTTCCTCTCTATCCCAAGATTCCACTGTTTGCTTCCAACTCATGATCTTGGGATTGGAATCTTGCTCCTGTGAACATGCAACAACTTTATCCTCTTCAAGGTCCTAGGCTGGTTTATGACATTCCTCCTTCCAGCTTGGAATTTGGAGATCATGTTGAAAGACTTGAGGAGGTTAGGGAAGATTTGGGAGGGTCTGATCATGTACAGGAAGAGCTATCTGAAGAGAGGCATGCTAAAAAGCCAGGTGCATGGGATTGAGGGTAGGGCTGATAGATGCAGCAGATGAGCTAGAATGAGCCAGTGCCATCTGATAGAAAGGATTTGGCACACAAGAGGGAGTTTTCTCTAAAATAGAAGAGGGCAAACCCTGGGCCAAAACTTATTGGTTTTCATCCCTCCACTTCACCAACACTTCATCAATATTGAAATTAGCTTGTGGATTGGTGAAAGAGGTACCTTTTGGCATTGGCTAGTCTACAGGGTCTGAAAGCTCCATCTCTTTTTCACCCAACAGTCTCATCTTCTCTTCTAATTCCTCAATCCACTTGGCCAGGTCATCCTCATTTTGTACCTCACATTATTGGACGATATCTTTCTCCTCCTTGCTATTCCGTGACTCGACCACCTGATTCTAGCTCAATAAATTTGGGCTGGGCGTCTTCTTTGGAGTTGACGGGGCCACAATGTGAGAGGGCAACAAAGATTTAGATTCCACTTCCCTTACTGCCAGAATGGATTGCTGCATCTAAAGGTTTTCCAATTCTATTTTTCTATCAAGATTAGCCTTAAACATAAGGTTTGCTGTTTCGAAACTCTCCTCAACATAATTGGGGAAAGGACTTTGACAGGCTTGATTGAGATTATAAGCAGGGGCTGTGCATGATTGATATGATACTTGGGGTAGTGAGTATGCAGGTTGATAGACTTGGTAAGGTTGCCTCTCATAAATACTCAGTGTCTCCTCCAAAGATGCAATTAAACTGCTCACATCTAGCATCTCATTTGAAAGCCTGTGCCAATTTGCTCTTTCAATAGGAGTCCATTCCTTCTTAACCTGATCCAGCGCATTTCTCACTTGATGGATGATATGATCAAGAATTTTTTGGCCACACCCCTTTTTGGTATCAAGGTCTATTACATATTTTTCATATCCCAGCAGTGCTTGCTTGAAGGTAGAAATGGGTTGATTGACAAAGAGACTGGGTTGAGTAGGAGAAGTGACATATTGAGAAGATTGAGCGTAAGGCTGATATAACTCATGGCAGGGTTGAGATTGGCCATATTGGGTGTGATAAGGATCGCCATAAGGTTGGCAAGGATTATAGCCATACTGGCCAAGGAAAATAGGGTTCATGACTTAAAATGATGGGTATTCATACTAGAATATGCTTCTTGATGGTACGGTACCAGAACTACTTAACCAGTTGATTTAACTTAGAGTCACCATTGGTGTTCGATTCAAAGCCTCCAAAGGCTAGTTGGTCAAAGAACACATCAAAATTTCTTCAACTCTATGGACACAACTTGTCCTATTGGGTCCCACCAGGCGTGCCAAAACTGTTGACGTAGGAAATTGCACCCTTAACAGGAGGCTGTCATGTCCCCTTTTCAATTGACATGTTCTGAGTTCATGGTTAGCCTATTATGCGACCTTCGTAGGCTAATAAGATGGATAGAGGGTCATAATGGAGCTTGGCTCGACTTTGATTCACAGGATTTCTACATTTGATTTTCATTCAGGGTATTTCAGACACATTTGGCCTGAGCTCCTACTTTTTAGGGATATTTGATATGCAGCAGAGCACCTTTATTATGGTATGGTTATGTGCGGAATCACTCCCTGATTCACTAGCTTCGATCGGTTCGTGGATCCGACATGTATTGAGGGAGATATTAATATTTGATTGATTTAATCAAATATTAATTATTTAGCCTATTTTTAATTAGAAACCCTAATTCTAATTTAAGAAACCCTAATTAGGGCAAGCATATCTTTTGAGGGTATAAGGGTTTCTCATGGAGGCCATTGTTCATTATGCTATTGATTATTGATATTGATTTTGAGAATTTCTTCTGTGAAGACTGAGCCTAGGGTTCAAGGATTCCATTTGCATTGGAGAACGTTCCCTCTTCAGTGTGTGCAATTAAGAGGCTGTGGAATATCAGCTGATCTATTGCCAAAGTGTGAGATAGCTTCATCCAGAAGTTATCACAAAATTTCAGGTTTGAGAGATAACTTCACACAGAAGTTATCACAGATATTCCAGGTATTCTTTTATTCTTGTTTTGATTCAATAAATTATACAGCTAGAGATCTTCTGCGCTAGAAACGTATATTTCAGATCAGGGGTTGAAAACAGGGAAGTTGTGCTTAAGTGGCGGCCGTACAAAGTCCGTACAGGTCCATACTGATCTGCTCAGGAACTGACCTCGGCAGACGGAGGGTTGCAGTGACCGACATCGGTCGACTAAAGACCGACGTCGGCAGAAATGACCGACAGAGACCGACGTCGGCGAGATATCGACCGATGACGGCAACTGTGTGTCGACACAGAAGGGCCGAGACCTTCCAGAATTCAATTTTCACTTCCAGTTTTGATAAGCCAGGGGTTTTAAGACTGTATTCCATATTTATATGCATGTGAAAGGACTGCAATTGTAATAGTTTAGAAGGACAAGTGATACAATCTGTAATTTGTTATTAAGAGACTATATTATTGTGATCATTTTGAATTTATTCAACAAAAGTTATATCTTGTTCAGAGTTTTTTGTGTTGCTATATTTCCTGTTTTGGAGGGGATATTACAGTGGTATCAGAGCTAAATCCTGCCAGCCTGAGGGTCTAGAGATCGTATGCAGCCACAAGAGTTGGGACCACACAGGTATAACACACGCAGTCGAGCCTTGCTTGAAGGTACCCAGTTGTTAGATCAGAGACCGATCATCATGACTGACAGACGTGAGGGCAGCCCACCCAGGGGCCACAGGTATGATGCTGATCAGGCCACTAGAGAGTTTCAGCGTGCTATGATGACAAGCCAACAGCAGATGGCTCAGACACTACAGGGACTTATGACCATGATAGAGAGAATGAATGCACCTAATGGACAGAACAGGGACCAAAGAGATGATAGGAGTGCTACGGTTAATCAGAGACCACAACAGACTCACTCCAGAATAGCTGATAGACCTACACGCCCTTCATTTGTTCAAGAAGAACCAGAGGCACCAGCAGAGGAGGAGGCAGGGAATTCTCCATTTGCAGATGTTTACATGGCTGCAAATGATGAGTGGGACTTATTACCTCCTCATATTCAAGAGAGAACAACCTTTGATCATTTTGTCAATTTGAGGAGAGAGCACTATAGATTGGCTAGACAGGACAGGAGACCTAGAGTCCAATTCAGTGAGCTGAAGAAGGCTACGGGTAAGCTTTCTTTGACTACCTTTGACGGCAGTGGCAAGATGACAGCTCAAGCTTGGGTTCATAAGCTTGACACCTTTTTGGCATTGAGACCAATGTCAGAGATAGAGGCCATCAAATATGCCACTTTGCACTTGGATGGAGTAGCACATGATTGGTGGTACCATGGTATGGTAACACTTCAGCATAACCTGGTGACAGAGTATCAGGACTTTGTGGATAGATTGGTTGAGCGGTTTGACAAGAAGGATCTCGAGGTTTACTTTCAAGATCTGGCACAGTTGAGACAAATAGGTAATTTGGAGTCCTTCATTGGTGAGTTTCAGAGATTAGCAGTCATGGTACCCAATATTTCAGAGCGTAGATTGGTAGTTCTCTTCATAGAGGGATTGACAGAGCCATTGAGGGGTTGGATCAAAGCCTTTGATCCTCTTTCATTACAGGTAGCTATGAAGAAGGCACGTGATATGGAGATGGCAGCCCCATCCAATAAATTTAACACCAAAGGTACTTCTTCTAGAGACCATAAGCACTCCCACGGGGATACGGAGAGACCGGATTTTAACATAGATAAATCTGGAGTTAAAAATGATTCAAAGGCCAATCCAGCAGCACCACCTTTGGATCGTGAGGTGCTTAATGACCTACGCAAGAAGAATCTTTGCTTCTACTGCAAAGGACCATATGATATCCATCATGATTGTCCTTTGAGGCCTAAGGGCAAGGCGAATCGTATGATGTGGATATATTATGAGGATTCAGATCCTGAGGATTCCAAACAGCATAACAGTTCTGAGGGGGCAGAGGCAGAGGCTTCAGGGCCTAATGCAGAGGCAGAGTTAGAGCTTCACCTACAGGAGGCACGCATATCCAACATTCAGTCGGATGAGTCATTCAGACTCCGTGGAGTTTTGGCAGGGCAGAAGGTTATCACCCTCCTTGATACAGGAGCCACTCACAATTTCATAGATGCTAGATTTGTGGAGAAGCGTGGACTCACTACAGAAGATTTTGAGGGCATCAGAGTTAAGGTAGCCAATGGTCACACTCTTAAGTGTGAGCGTATGATTAGAGACCTCCCATTGCGCTTGAACAACTATGAGTTCAAGGCTGATTATTATGTGGTAAACATGGGGGATATAGACTTAGTCTTGGGTATGAAGTGGCTTCATTCATTCGAGGAAGTTACTCTTCGTCTCAAGGACATGGAGGTTCTCTTTAATGTTGATGGGATGACACATATTCTTAAGGCAATACGGGGCAGCAGCTTCAGATATATGTTTTTTCATCGGATGGAGGTACCTATACCACATAACATGATAGAGGGTAATGACGAGAGCACATTGGCACCAACACAGGAGAGGTACGAGGACGAGCTTGGTCTTGAGGTGAGTTCAGTTCAGGAGTTGTCACATGTGGTGAGGACTCAACTTTCTGTTACAGTCGGGTCACAGGTTGATGATGATATGACTATGTCTAGCCTTCACAATCCAGTTTTAGATATTATTCAGGTACAGAGTTTACTTGCTGATTTTCATTTATGGATTGGATGTTGGGGTGCTTATCTTAGTACTAGAGATGATGTGACACCATTACATGAGAGTTGGGATGGACATGGCATGGGGTTCGTGTTAATTGACAGTGGTGGAGATCCTAACTACATTTGGGATCCAGGTGGGTTGATTGATTTGTCATTCAGTGATTGCTTGAGGGCAAGCAATTTCAGGAGGGGCGGATTGTCATGTCCCCTTTTCAATTGACATGTTCTGAGTTCATGGTTAGCCTATTATGCGACCTTCATAGGCTAATAAGATGGATAGAGGGTCATAATGGAGCTTGGCTCGACTTTGATTCACAGGATTTCTACATTTGATTTTCATTCAGGGTATTTCAGACACATTTGGCCTGAGCTCCTACTTTTTAGGGATATTTGATATGCAGCGGAGCGCCTTTATTATGGTATGGTTATGTGCGGAATCACTCCCTGATTCACTAGCTTCGATCGGTTCGTGGATCCGACATGTATTGAGGGAGATATTAATATTTGATTGATTTAATCAAATATTAATTATTTAGCCTATTTTTAATTAGAAACCCTAATTCTAATTTAAGAAACCCTAATTAGGGCAAGCATATCTTTTGAGGGTATAAGGGTTTCTCATGGAGGCCATTGTTCATTATGCTATTGATTATTGATATTGATTTTGAGAATTTCTTCTGTGAAGACTGAGCCTAGGGTTCAAGGATTCCATTTGCATTGGAGAACGTTCCCTCTTCAGTGTGTGCAATTAAGAGGCTGTGGAATATCAGTTGATCTATTGCCAAAGTGTGAGATAGCTTCATCTAGAAGTTATCACAGAATTTCAGGTTTGAGAGATAACTTCACACAGAAGTTATCACAGATATTCCAGGTATTCTTTTATTCTTGTTTTGATTCAATAAATTATACAGCTATAGATCTTCTGTGCTAGAAACGTATATTTCAGATCAGGGGTTGAAAACAGGGAAGTTGTGCTTAAGTGGCAGCCGTACAAAGTCCGTACAGGTCCGTACTGATCCGCTCAGGAACCAACCTCGGCAGACGGAGGGTTGCAGTGATCGACATCGGTCGACTAAAGACTGATGTCGGCAGAAACGATCGACAGAGACCGACGTCAGCGAGATATCGACCGACGATGGCGACTGTGTGTCGACACAGAAGGGCCGAGACCTTCCAGAATTCAATTTTCACTTCCAGTTTTGATAAGCCAGGGTTTTTAAGACTGTATTCCATATTTATATGCATGTGAAAGGACTACAATTGTAATAGTTTAGAAGGACAAGTGATACAATCTGTAATTTGTTATTAAGAGACTATATTATTGTGATCATTTTGAATTTATTCAACAAAAGTTATATCTTGTTCAGAGTTTTTTGTGTTGCTATATTTCCTGTTTTGGAGGGGATATTACAGAGGCTGAGCTCCTGCCTTTTCTTCACAACATGGAAACTCCCCTCTCACTTGTGGGACTGGTGAAGCTGGAGGGAAGAGTCTCTAGATAAGGGCTAGCTCCCTCTGATGTATCATTTAGGCCTTGGCTTCTCCTACTGCTAACAAATAAATGTAAAAAAAGGGGGGGGATGAAAAGGGAGAAGGAGATGCTGAAAATAGAACCTAACCTAAAAAGAGTAAAAGAGGTGATACACCAGAAAAAAGGTTGACCTCCCACAACTCACTCTCAAAATCAAACAAATACATACATACTTTACACATTTGGCAGAAGGACTAGGCTGCAAAAGACTGGCAGGGAGGCTTTCATAGAAGATTGAAAAACAGAGATCACCTAAGGTGTTGTGGAATACACACTTATGTAGTGATTTCTTCTATTCTGGTCTTCTTAAAATGTCAGCTCTACTCATCTCAGCTACGGCAATGGCACCTTGTAGACAAAAGGTTTGTTGGTGTTGAACTTGTGAAAGCAACAATGACTTGGACACAGAAAACACTCAAAGCATACTCTAGAATATCTATCCAAGTGGAGGTAAAAATTGCATTTTATTTGATTCAGGTGAAATTTTGTAAAGCTGCGCTCTTTACAAATGTAGAAAATATGCACTTTACAAATGTGGAAGATCCTTTTTTAAATGACAAGTCTCCAATATATAGAAGAAAGAGGCCTTTTGGTGCCCTTTTACAAATGACCCATGTGCCTCACGAGCATTGAGAAGAGCAGGCCGCTTAAACATAAATGCTGTGTCAGCCCTGGCTCTAACCTCAAGCATTTTTTGATGCAGGCTGCACCATTTCCCATTAAACGAGATTGCTCCTTGAATGCACCTACGCAATTCATCTGCTCATAAATGTGAAATGAGGAAAATGGGCTACACTGCTAACTATTTGCACCTCCCAATGGTCAATTTGCAGGCACTGTTTCACCTGCTGGAGTAATTTCTTGAATCAGTGCCTCTCTTTGATACTTGGTTCTTTGTTCGTCTCTGTACTTGGTCTTTCTTCTGGTGGGTCACCACATTCCTTGGGTTCTTTTTGCTTGCCTTGGCCACTTTCCATTGATTTTCAAATGAATGACACATGGCATTTTCTACTGTGGAAAGGCAGGACATGTGGCAGCATCCACTGAGTTTATAGAAGTGTCAAACTCCTTTTGAGAGTCTAGAGAAAAAGGACATGTGTCAGCCTCCACTCTCTTTGGTAGTAATATAGAAGCATCGAGACTCATTCATATTCATCCCAGATGATGACACTTGTCAGCTATCACCAAATTTTGTAAGGGATGTGGTAGCATCCACATACATGAGAGGGCCCTTTTAAAGTCAGGTGGAAGTAGACACATGGTCACTTCCATAGATCCTTTAGCTGCCTTAGAGAAACTCATCGAGCCCTTTTTGGGCTCCTAACAGATGCTGACACTTGGCACACTCCGCGTAGCTCCTATCAACTCATCGAGCCCACCACAGTCTTCATTGAAGCCAACAAGGAAACCCATGGATGTTGCCACCTGTCAGCTTCTGCAAATCCAATAGGGGAAATGTGGCACATTCTGCTGCTCCAAAAAAAGCAATAGTTGAATTCCTCTGCGATTGCCACTTGGTGCCTTCTGCACTCGCACTCTTTGATTTGAATTAGAAAGGTTACTTCACTTGGTAATTGATGGCCTCTAGAACATCCTCAGACCCATCAGAACGTCATCGGGTCTTTCATGGCTACTCATGAACTCGTTGAACCCAAAAAATGACTGGCATTACTTAGCAGGGAAGAAGGTGACCAAAATTTTGCCCGTGAGCAAAATTGGTCAACACTAAGATTATGAAAAATATATATAAATATAGAAAGTACATATATCTAAGTAGATATAAAGATATTGAAAGACACATGCCCAAAACCTTGGAAAAAAATTTGAGTTTACACCTGGTCGTTGGGATTATCTCAATTATGCAACCCAATCATACCTATAACTTGGTGAGCATGAGTGAATAAAGTCAACTCATACTATCAAATTGGTAAGGTTAGATGATACAATCAAGTCCAACCTAATATTTTGGAAAGATTGAGTCATTTAATCACCTCAACCATACTAAAAGTGAACCAACTACTATAGCATATTGGCTCAATACAATCTATAAAAGTACATCCTAGGTATCATTGTGTAAAATTATATCTTGATGGGTGATGACAATACCTAAGAGTCTTTTTAAATATGAGACTAATTTGGATTTTGTAATATTAGGTTCACATTGCATAGAATATGCACCTTAGATATGTCTCATGTTGAAACTATGTATATCAATGGTACTGATGTATAGAATTCTACCACAAGTGTGAATCTAAATTATATAATTGTGTGCTTTGGATAATTTGAAAAGTATGTAAGTGTGGAGAACATGCTTCCAAAGAATTCTACCACTAAATGTGAAACTTTAAATGTGTGGAATCCATGCCTATATGACATGCCACTACCAAATCTAAAAAAATTGAATGTGTGAAAGCCATGCTTATATGACAAGCCCCCAATGAATCTAAAAAATGATATAAGTACCAAATACTTAATGAGTTTTGAGAACATACTTCTAAAGCATACCCCAAATGAATCTAAAAATTGTGCCAAATGTGGATAAATGAAATGCCCCCTATTCGAGGTGAGGGAAGAATAGAAATTGGTAGTTACCTCACCTCAAAAGGATAATATAACTGAATAATTAGTGAATGTAACCATGTAAAATATATAAGGACATGTCTAGGTAAATGTAGCATTGAAACACATAGAACAATGTGATCATATGAGGTCCAATATGCATGATAAGGATCATGGCAACATCTAGATAGTAAAAATACAAGATCAAAAAAAAAATTAAACACACACACAAGATCACTCAAAATCAAGTCAAAATAAAATGGATTAAGGAAACTGCAAACAAGGAGCATGTTCAAATATTGCACAATCAAAGGGACACGATTTAGTCAAATGTCCACAAAAGCAAAGATGACATATTCAAATGTCCCTAAGATAATCAATGACATATTAAAATGTCAAAGAAATCATACATAGGCATGGGATCCATATAAAAGGTAACATATTTAAATGCTTAAATAATCAAGACAATAACAAGGCAAGACATTCAAGGAAGTACATAAAGGAAAGCATAAGCAATTAGCATAAAAATATTATTGTAGCTCATGGATAAAATGTGTTAGCAAAAAATGTCAAGTGCATAACATAACAAGTACCTTGTATGTTATATAATCATGGATAAAGGCATGTGTAAGTACATATATGAGCTCAATACATGATAATGTAGAACTAATATATAATTATGTAACATGGAAGTATCTTGATCCTAGAGGTGGATGCCCCTAATGTCCATATGAAATGAGTAGAGGAAAGGCCTAACATCTAAAATAAGAATAGATCATGTATCTATGTATTCATGTATTACACTTAAGTATAAGTGTGACACACATGTGTATGTAGGATTAACTTATATACCATACATTAACATGGAACTAACACATAGATGATAAAGATCCAATACAACATGTTGGTGCTGAAAATATTTTTATATTTTTTGAATGTTTTTTTTATTTTTTTGGTATTTTTAGAATGTGATAAGAAAAAAAAGTCTATCATATGATCCCATACAAAGCGTGATCATAGATATCTCCCCACCATGAACTTGGTGTAATAATCTAGTGACTCTATTGAGGACCATGTATAGGTTCAATATATGTCACTATAGTGTTTGTGATGCTCTATGTATGTAAAATAGGACTCTGTGGTCTTGAAGAAATAGTAGGATTAATAGGAGTAAGGGTTCATGGAATCCATCATTGAGTTCTCTATGATTTCTTTGGAATAGTATAAATAGGAACATGTGTAGGTGATTTAGATATATTAACATGGTGAGTAATCTATGAGGATTTCGTGGAATCCACTATAAGTCTCTGATGTAATGGTCTCTAAAATAATGGCTACCTAGTAAAGGGGATTGCCTATTGCTTACTATTTTATAGTGGATTAAACTCAGTAGGTTTTATAATTAATCGTCTAGCTATAAGTTTTTCTTGTTTAAGAGGATGCTCATATGGTATTCTAGGAATTGTGATTACTTGATTGACATGAATGCATTGTACACACCCATGCAATGTAGAAGGTATTGATCAAAGTGTATAGATCCAAGGTCTTCCCAATAACATATCAAGTATGCCCATGGAAGGTATAACTAAAAAGGTAGTAAAAACATGTGCGGGACCAACCCGTAAAAGTAAATCAATATTACTAAGAACCTTTTAGGAGTTCCCATCGAATGCTCAAATTGATCTAGTATAAGGATGAAAATCATGATGAGTATAACCCAAGTGTTTAAGTAATGTCATGATGCAAACATTCTCACTTGAACCATTATCAATCATAACACTACATATAGGGTTTTTATCAAGGTATGCTTGAATGAATAAAAAATATAGATCATAGTCATCATCCTTGATCTCAGTATCATTCGAAGTAATACAAGGTATCTGAACCATAAGAGGTATATGTCATATGTAAGTAGCTAATGATACCATATAATGGGTGTGAACTGGAAATTTGACTCAAGAGAGGATGGTTAGTATCATGTTAGTCCCAAAATGAAATCAAAATGAAATAAACACACTAGCATAACATCTCTAGGCCTAGTTACTAGTGGAGCTTAGTTAATAAGAATAGAATGGAAAATACAACTAAAATTCAAAATAAACCTTCATTCACCTTCCTTGAATGCTCTAAATAAATTTTTTAAGTGGCTTTCTTGGTTGGTGCTCATGAAGTCTACATCAATGAAGTGTGGCTACCTCCATCTCTCCTTGGCACCATGTTTGGCTTTGGCTTGGCTCAATATTTGGGCATTATAACACTAAAAATGTAATGATTTTGAATGAATTTGGACATTATAAGTTTTTAATCAAATAACTTATAATTCAATAGGTAAGGCCTCCTATTTATAGATTTTTCAAAATGGTCAGAATAAGCTTGAACCGTCCATCTCAAGATGAAGACGTGTGGATAAGAATCCATTCAATTTTTGAGGTAAAAATCAATAAATACCTTCATAAATATTTGGGATAAAGAGGAAATAAAGAGGCATAGAGGGTCTTAATGAGGCATGGGGTGGCTTGATGAAATATTTTTTGTATTTATGGCCTGAGGATGCCTTCCCAAGAAATGATGTCATTTGATGATGCAGATATTCAATATTCATCTCCAAAAAGAAATATTCAAAAATATCCATGAAATTATCAATTAGGCTCATGATTTGAATTAATTAGATTTAAGCATGATTAGTCACTTTGACAAAAATTTTGGCTCTTTGGTGCACAAATTAATCAAATTGGTCAGAATATCTTGTTATTGGCTCAAAATTTGATTGGATTGGAATTGGAAGTTGATGTTAGATGTATTAGATCTGTTATCCCATTTAGGATATTTCAACACCAAATAACAAAGGCACATGTCTCATGCAAGATATTTGATAGAAAAGAACAATCTAGGGTACCCAAGTGCAAAATTGGCATTTTGATTCGAAATGATCTGATCAAAGTTAGTTGGCCCATAAAATGCATTACCCCATTTAGGAATACTTTGGCCAAAATCAACACTTAAATATGTCAGTTTCAAAGCTTTTAATGTGTTTTAGTGTTTTTAGGCCAAATTGTGCATTTTGATAGAAATTGGTCAAAAGCCTAGTTAGAAGTTATTGGTGGCCATATTTAGGGGACTACAGTTTACCCTTGTTTGGGAAGGCATTGCAAGATATATGCACAATAACATCTTTTCAAAGAATGAAAAGGTATTGTATGCCTACAACTTCAACAATGACGAAGTAACTATATGATGCCCCCTCGAGGGAATGGTTGGCATAAGTAGGTTGACAAACTATCCCTCAAAAGGAAAGAAGTGAAATAAAGGAACCAAAGAAAGGAAATGATGGGGTGAAAACATAATGAGTTTTAAAAATTAGTCAAAATCACTGAGAATGCAAGTGGGATGGTGTGAAATGGTTTTCCCAAAGGCGGTTATAATCATTATAACCCTATAGTGGCAATGTGGTATGATAACACAATGATTTTCTCCAAGGCGGTTATAATCATTGAGAAGATGGAGCTACCCTAGATAGGACAGACAAACAAGATAACAACATGCCCCTATTAAGAAAAAAGAAAGTAGATTTTGGTGAGAACACAATGATTTTCCCAAAGATGGTTATAATCATTGAGAAATTTAGGTGGGATGGTGTAAAATGGTTTGTCCATAGGTGGTTATAATCATTAGACCTAGATTATGGAAAACATGATTGATTTGGCTGATGATGGTGATAAGCTGATACAAAGGATAAAGATGAATGGGGACAACTTGCTAGTAGGGAGATGCTCATCTAAACTAAACAAAGGTTGAAATTATTTCATTTTTTAATTATTTTGTGTAGGATATGATTGGGATTGAATCAAGATGTTTGTGTTAAAGAGATGTCAATGCCACCATTAATGAATATAATTCTTGAAGCTGAGGTTTGTTGTAACACATGTAGGTAGGCGTCATGATATAACATCATGTGGACTTGGTTGAAATATGCATAAGGACTGACTCTCATAATCCAATACTCAATAGAAAATAGTGCACCAATGATAAAAACTATGATGCCAATGTAGATGTATGAATATGGATGGATTCAAGTATAAGTGGGGGAAAAGAATCACTGAAAGAATGCACATAAATTGAATCAAGGTAATAATACTAAAAGCAAACAAATAGGCACACGAAAAAACAATAAAGAAACAAATAATTTAAATTTAAGCCACACAAACACTACCCTTAGAAAATAGGTGACAACTTAACAAACTAATAGAATGGGGGAATAGAAGAAAAGGAAAGGGGTGGCCGAGTTGTCTCTATATGCACTAGGTGAGTGGACGCTACCTACATAGTTCCATAGATGTAATATCCAACAAAAATTTTAGGCCAAATGTAGTTCTCCCAAGAAATGGGAAGAGAATGATACGTGATGAAAATAACATAATGAATGTAATAGAAGAATAGGAATGGTCTTGCAAAACAAAAAGTGCATGGGATAAAAGTCCAAAAAGGATAGGGAAACTAAGGAACAAGTGATTTTCTTGTGACTTAGTAAGGGTTCCCAAAATCTTTAAGGCAGAGAATAGGTCAATATTTTTGGTCTTTTCTAAATGGTTTGACAAATGTTTTTGGAATTTTGGAGTGTCTTAACTCAATCAAGAATGACAATATATGAAAATGGTTCAAGTTCACAAAATAGTGAGAGTGTGGCTTAGGTTGCTTGTAAAATAGTAACAACATGGCTGGTAAGGGTGACTGATCTGACCTCAACAAGTATCGAGTATTGCCTACATAGTCCTAGAGTAAGACCTCAAGTCACTATAGTTCTACCTTACAATGGAGAAATCTGATTAGTGTAGTAGTCAATTCAAACAAAATAGGCACAATTGGTATAAAGGCATAGTATGATATAGAGAATGGATAATTGGTATGGTCAAGGCATGATAAAAAAGTGTTGCCCCTAGTTTTCTCATAGGTGGTTTTAACTAGGATACAATGGCATAGGTCACTGAGACTAATTTGCCCATAGGTGGTTATAATTAGGATCAAGATAATGAGAGAGAATGAAACAAGAAATGAAGGATGCAACTACCAAACATCTATCATACTGCTCCAAAATAGTACCTCTATTTGGAATGTACGAAACAACTATTAAAACCAAATCTGAAAGCTCTTGATGAAATGGAGATGCATGCCCTAATTAATAAATGATACAAATAGAATATACGATCATGTTAATTCCTAGTCCACACCTAATCTGAATAGTTGCTCTATCAAGAAATGCCTACATATTAGGATGTCAATAATGTTGGGATCTTCATTGGCTATTAATTTTGATTTCTTCAAACATCAAGACAAGGTATCTTTGTAGCCTTTGTAAAGGAAAGTATGGTCATGGATGGTAAATAGAGATAAATAATGAATGATAGGTTTGTTTGTGAAATGGAATGGTAAATGAGAATGGAATGTGTAATGGTTTGGAAAAAAATGAAGATCAAGGTTTTCAGTCACATGTAATGTTGATAATGCTAGATTTGACATAACTTTAGATGTGACGGGGCCGAAGACCTTTGAAGATGCTCTCAATAGGACCATAAAATTTTTATATTATTTGATCTTGAGAGTAGATACCATCTAATTAGGTTATAGATTGGAAGCTATTTTGATTTGATCTTGAATAATGTCTTCATTAAGTAGTGAAGAATTTTTGTGCTGAGTTATCAGTGCCTCAATGAGGTTTTCACCAATGAAGTTATCTTTATTATTTCATAGGGCTTCTGAAAAGGTGTCACTAATGAACATTGGCTTTTGAATTTGATTGTCTTCTAGTGCTTCCAAAAAAGTTTCACTAGAAGATGCTGAGTTTAAACTTTGATTGTCTTCTAGCACCTCCAAAAAAGTTTCAATAGGAGAGTGTTCTTCTGCTACATGAATGTGGTCTTGGCCTCCTTAATTTTCTTCAACTTTAATTTCAACATGGATGTAGTTTAGAAAAGTGTGATTTTGTCAGTCCTAATTGATAATTATGAGAGATAGAATGTCAATAATATGGCCATATTGGTTGATGGTAATGGCTTGTAGAACGGTAATAGAATGGGGAGAGGCTGCACAATCCTCATAGAAGATACTAGGATAAATTATGTCAAATGTGAATTAATCATCCTCAAAAACTATAGAAGGATCATAAATGTATTCAAATTGATCTGCAAGGTATGCATAACCAATGTTGTAACAATCATGAACATATTTTGTATCTAAATCTAATTCCAACTTAATAGACTCTAAATTCAATGTTGAGACTAATGTTGATTCTAATTTTGATGCTAAGTCTGATGTTGGTTAAATAATAGAACCTAACACTAAATCTGATTCTTCATCTAATGGGTACTCTATTACAATGATGTCTTATTGAATGCTTGGTATTGGATAAGTAATGGCCTATGACGGCATGGTGGGCTCCACAAAAACTAGTTTGTCAGAGTGGGACTCCTCCATAATGGAAAAAAGGTCAATAGATAACTCCTCAGAGACTGGCTTGGTAATAGGAGGCTCTTAAAAAATAGGCATATGGTTGAAGTAATGATTTGCCCAAAGGTGGATATAATAATTAAGAAGTGACTCAACAAAGACTGGCTCATCAGAGTGAGACTCCTTGATAATTGGTATAGGATCAATGGGTGATTCATCACAAGTTGACTTATCATAAGTGGTTGGTTCAACAAAAACATCTCATATTGGTTGTTTCTCTTGGCCTTGGTTTCCAATGAGTTGGAAAATACTAGTTTTGAACACAACTTGGTCTTTGAATGATTGGATCGATTGAGGTTTGGATGGGATTGGTACTGGATGAGGAATGGCCTATGGTTGGATAATGGTAGGGTATTTGGGAGCATGATTGCTCACATGAGTTAAAGGATGAAGTCCTAAAATGGTAAAAACAAGTTGGTGTGGAGCGTAGTTATTCACACAAGCCAAAGGACTAGTTCCTAAAATAATAACAATAGGATGGTATAGGGCTTGGTTACTCATACAATCCAAAGGATGAGGTTTCAAAATGGTAATGGGGCATTGTGGAGCTTGATTTATCACACGCACCAATGCATCTAAGTCCTCCTCATAAACCATATCATCCCAATCTTGAGTTGGATCATAAGTTGGTTCTTGAATATGTTCTGTTTACTGATTATTGTAAAGAGGGTATGAATCCATATCTGAAACAACATTATCTATAGTTAGGTATTCAAAGTCATCCTCACAAGCCTCTTCATACCAATCAAGGCTCGATTTGGATTGTAAGCAGGTGTTTGGTTATAGTCAATTTATGCAGCCATTCTATCATAACTTGGATTGTACATGACTCCACCATAAGTGTAGCTAGACATGTATGCATAAATGATGAAAGCTTTGAAACAAAAGGCCTAGAGTTATGCTAACTCTAAAAAACTATGTCCAAAGGAAAAATGATTCAAACTTAGTTTAAATTGGTCAAAAGGGTGGAGTTGTATCTCCAACGTGTTCTGAAATTGGAGTTGTATCTCCAAAATGGTTTGTGATAAAACTTGTCATAAAATAGTCTAATGTAAAATGTCATACACACAAAAGTTCAAACATCTGAATAACAACCATCATGTCAAAGGTCTAGGTCAAAGTGTTCTAAACAAGGTCTAAACTAGGAAAGGGAAAAGAGTCACTAGATATTTTGTCCAAATGCAGAGTCAAAATCTAGGCTCAAACAAGCTATGCTAGGACTTTTGGCCAAACGGTGTCAAAATATAGGTTTGAAAAAAAGGATGATGTGATTTGATTTAATCTAACAAGTTTGGAAACAACTTTGACATAAACCTAACACATAGAATCAAATGTAAACATGATCATTTGGCATAAGCCATAAGGCAAAAGGATCTTGAATAAAGGTGGTGTTCTCCCAAATAAAGACACAAACAATGATGTGGATAGGCATTAAACAAACAAACCATCAATACTTTTCAAATTTGGGTAATCAATTAACAGAATTTATGCAACCCAAAAGAGAAAGATCTATATATCATCCCTATGAATTGAGGCCTAAAAAAAAATCAATTAATTTTTGAATCCAAAATTTGACAAGGTTAATTAAAAACTCAATGTTGAAAACTAGGTTTTGACCAAACAAGCTAGACAAGATTGCACAACATGATGGTGCATAAACAAGGTCCAAATGGTATACATGACATGGTTTGAAACAAATGGTTTTTGATACAATCGTAAATAATTCTTGAAACAAATTGAGTAAGCCTAATAGTGTAATCATGATCGAATGATGTGATCAATGTTATGTTTCTAAAACTTAAAGGTTCAAACTTGATAAGCATAATAGTACCCACCTCAACTCAAGTGACACACACACATACAAGTTTAGAAAAAATTTCAAGGCACAAGTATGGTGTAAAATGGATAGCATAATACCTCTTTAGATAAAATAATGACGTATAAACAAATTAGTTTTGACATGGTTATAAACAAATAATTAGGTTTTAGTCTCAAAACATACCAAGCAAAAATGACCAAAATACACTAAGTATAATAATCCAAATCCTAACAAGGATATGACAATGTAGGGTTGACTAAAACTAATTAGTTTTTAATAATTCTAGATGGATCGATTACATAATGACTTTCACATCACAATGTAAAATAAATGCATGTAATTGTGTGTCTATAGCACTTGGCTTGTTACAAAAATTCTTATCCTTTTTGTAACCACTACATCCATCGCTTGCTTAGTGTAGTGCAATGTCCAAAGTGAAAATACGTCTCATGTATAACTCCAACACTAGAAGGTGGTTTAACCTTTCAAACCTCTAATCTTACTAGGAGTGACTGAAGTCAGTATCAGGAGATGAAAACTTGGGTTAAAGCTTCTATATAGAACTTACGGGAGGTAATGAAGTCCCCCTCATAAGCCAAGATGCAATAAAATAAATGACTAATAAAAAGACTTTAGGGTCATTTCAAGATCACCCAAACTATTGCAAGTTTTTGGGGAGTGATTTAGATGATATTCTTTCTATGCCTTGGACTAGGCATGTTTGTAATAAGGATGATGCTTTTGATTCCAAAATTTCCCTAAAGGGGATGGATGGAAGAGCATACACGCAACGTCCCTCTTTTTTCCAATCAAATTATAAGTTTAAACAACTATTGAAGATAAAATTTGATAAGTGAGCTCAATTTTAAGCACCAAATGATAGATTATGTGGTGTTCTTTTGACCCCTTGGTCTTAAGTTGTGACTTTGAAAGCACAATTTTTCAAAACATTTACCTAAGCATCTAAATTTTCCATTAAGCATAAAAAAAATTCTTAGTCTATTTTAAACTTTCAAAGAAGGTATAAAAAGCATGTATTAACAAATTTCAAGTTTGATCCTATAATGAAAAAGTCAGTATGTCTTTTAGCTTTGAATCTAATTTGCAAATGAGTGAAGCAACTTCTCAAAACAAGCTCTCTATTTCAAAATCATTGTTACACAATCAATATCACTATTTCCCTACACAATCATAATTATTAGACAAAAATATCACTGTTATGGATTAGTTCAATAGAAAACACAATATCACTATTTTCCTATGAAATCACTGCTAAACAAAATCACTATTTTAAATGAAATCACTGGCTAAATTAATGATATCATTGCCCAAGTAACAATATCACTATTTTGATCAACAATATCGCTACTCATACAAAATTGTTATTACTAGACAAAAAACATAGAAAACACAAAATAATTATTCCTTTGACAAAATTGATGTTGTCAACTACAAAATCACTACACAAGGTAAACAATATCATTATTTTAAGATGGAATTGCTATTTTAGCAAAATCACTGCTCTGGAAAATGAAATCACTATTCCAACAAACAATATCATTACCCAGGGCTACAAAATTGCTTTTCAACAAACACCAATTTTATTAAAAAATCTCTACTCTGATAGCAGTGATATTGCAATAGAGAGAAAAATTGACATTACCAGGAACAAAAACATAGTCATAAAAAAATGGAATTTTAACTTAAAATTTCACTCTTTTGACTCCTTCACTCTAATATTATGCATAAAATTGGTTAGTAGGTTGCTTTAAAGAGCCTTTTTGAGAAAATTTGTGGGTCTAGGGTCCCACTAGGCATGCCATTATGTGAACTAGGAATTTGACTCAAGAGAGGATGGTTAGATCGTGTTAGTCCCAAAATGAAATCAAAATGAAATAAACACACTAACATAACATCTCTAGGCTTAGTTACTAGGGGAGCTTAGTTAACAAGAATAGAATGGAAAACATAACTAAAATGAAAAATAAACCTTATTTGACCTTCCTTGGATGCTCCAAACATCTTGTTGAAGTGGCCTGCTCAGTTTTTATTGATGAAGTTTGCATTAATGAAGTGTGGCTACCTCCATCTCTCCTTGGCACCATGTTTTGCTTTGGATTGGCTTAGCTTGGCTCAATATTTGGGAATTATAACATTAAAAATGTAATGATTTTGAATGCATTTGGGCATCATAAGTTTGGAATCAAAGAGCCTAAAATTCAATAGGCAAAGCCTCCTATTTATAGATTTTGCAAAATGGTCAGAATGAACCTGAACCATCCATCTCAAGATGAAGATGTGTGGCTAAGAATCCATTCAATTTTTGAGGCAAAAATCAACAAATGCCTTCATAAATATTTGGGATAGAGAGGCAATAAAGAGGCATAGAGGGTCTTAATGAGGCATGGGGTGGCTTGATGAGATATTTTATGCATTTATATCCTAGGGATGCTTTCCCAATAAATAATGTCATTTGATGATGCAGATATTGAATATTCATTTTCAAAAAGATCCATGGAATTCTCAATTAGGCTCATGATTTGAATTAATTATATTTAAGCATGATTAGTCACTTTGGTGCAAATTTTGGCTCTTTAGTACACAAATTAATCAAATTGGTCAGAATGTCCTGTTATTGGCTCAAAATTTATCTAGATTAGAATTAGAAGTTAATGTTAGATGTATTAGATCCATTATCCCATTTAGGATGTTTTCAACACCAAATAACAAAGGCACATGTCTCGTGTAATAGATTTGATAGAAAAGAGCAATCTAGGGTACTCAGGTGCAAAATTGACATTTTGATTCAAAATGATCTAATCAAATTTAGCTAGCCCATAACATGCAATGCCCCTTTTAGGGATATTTTGGCCAAAATTGGCACTTAAATATGTCAGTTTCAAAGCTTTTAATGTGTTTGAGTGTTTTTAGGCCAAATTGTGCATTTTGATAGAAATTGGTCAAAACCCCGATTGAAGGTTATTGGTGGCCAAATTTAGGTGTCTACAATGGGTGCCCATAATGTGATGGAGGAAGATGTGCATTATATGCCATTTGAACTTTTTATTCCTTCTTAGAATGTTCTTAAAAGAGATTGTTAAATGTTTTATGTTTCTAGTGATCATCAGGTTGTGAACCTAATTCCTTGGGAGGATAATCAAATGTAATATTAAGTTGATTCATTTAGATTGATGTAGTTCTCCCCTATGTGTTATATTATGTGTGAATCATTCAATATGTGAAAAAAAAGTACAATAGTGACCTAGCTTGTAACTTGGAAAATATATCTCTTGGGATACTCTTTCAGTACTTCATACATATGTGTGTGTTGTCCCTATGAATGATATAGAACTGGGAAAAAATAGGGAATCTTTACTCACTTGAGTGTTTAATTGAATGAATTTTATAATTTTCATTGTTAGTAGGTAAGAAGTTTCTAGGTGAGGAATGAATAAGGGTTGATCTTGTATTTATATCAATCCCTTTGGAGAAATAACTTGCATTAAAGCCCTTAGGATGACTTTTATGATACATTTCATTTTCAAATTGGATGATTTTTGGGAACTAGATAATTGTGTTGGGGTAGGACACTAGCATCAATGTAGCTATATGTCTTGGAAACTAATGTCCAAGGAGCAGGAAAATAGGTACAAACTTAGAACTTGCAAAGGTAGAAGATAAGTAATTTTTAAGCATTATGAGCAAGATAGAATGTCTAGATCATCAACATAAGACTGGTCCAACTAAGAGATAAGCTAAAAGGGTACAAGATAGAGCAGATGCAAGACTTTAAAAAGTGGGAAAGGTCTATAACCAAGAGGAATAGCTAAGGTGTGAGTTTTCCAAGTGTACAAGAATGAGGTGTTATATAATACATAAAATATTATCTACACATCCAAATGTTTGAGCCTGATATATACAATCTTAGATTTTTCATTGCATCCACCACTAAGATATCAATATGGGGTGGATAGTTTATACAATTCCCCATTTTCTCCTAGATCAAAGTTTGTGTATGTGATATTGTCCCATATATGATTCCAAATTTTGTTGATGATAGGTGGGACCTAATGGAGATAGTACAATAGCTCATAGAAACACATAAATTAGTAACTGCCAAGCACAAGTCTAGAGCTCATTTTCCAATTACCATTAGGAGATACACCTATACCTCACTCCACAAAGAAAAGTTTATTGATGTATAAATGACTTCGTTTACCCTTTATCCCTTTCATATCAAACCTTATTTTCATGCTAGAGGTATGGTGGAAAATATTCTTAGTGCTTCATATTGACACACCCCATATTTTAAAGACTACTATATGGGTTTTGATAATGAAAATGAGGTCAAGATTCAAGTTTAATCTCACTTCACTCTTGAATAGGTATTCTAAATACAACATAGCATATATCCCAATAGATATTTAAGAATATTAAAATGAGTTAGAGATTTTTTATTATGAATAAAACATAAAAGTAAAACCTCTACCTCAAGTTGATTGGATCAAACTACACTTGACATCCTTTGAAGATAGAATGCAGGTGATCTTTAATAGGACCCTCCAATGGCTTAAGGGTAAAGGAGTTAATGTAGGAAATGATGGATTTCCACCTCCATTGAGAGCTATAGACATAATCATGATCAACCACTACAACACAAGGATGGAACAAATCTTATAGGTTCTTCTTTTAGAACTAATATAGACCCAATTATAATTGAAGAGGAAAAGGAGAAAGAAGTAGAGGACACACAAGTCAAATAAACTAAAAGGCCACTGAAGATAAAGCTTATGAAGTTAGATATAGGGGTGAAAGGGACCTTTGGGATCTCTCATGTTTTAAGTGATTCATTTGCTAATGTGGTTTACTCTCAAGGTTTGATAAAAAGCACCACTTTACAATTTAGGTCTATAAACCCTTCTCTCATAATCCCCACATCCATTCCTTCAAAAACTAATTCTTTTCAAATTTCTATTAAGTAATTAAAATTACCTTCTCACCCTCTATCAAAGGTTTCAATCCCACCTACATATTTTATTACATAATGTGAGACCACACCTCCTAAGTAGGATGAGTAAGAGCCTAAGACTCCTAAGCAAGGTAAATATGATATTGAGCTTATATTCGATTAAGACCTAATAATATATTCAATTTTTATCAAGTCCAAGAATCAAATAGAATAAGTACTTGTGTAGGCAGCTCCTAGTACAAAGGTTCCAAACTAGCTAAATGAAGTAGTTAAGAAAATATAAAATATAGTTCAACCATAGGAGGTTGATTTCAGTACACTCATAACACCTATCCTTGTGCACCAAAATAACCTATAACGGTTTCTTGTATGGATGAGCATTGGGATAGGTATGCAAAGGTTTATATTCCTCCCATTATAAATTCAAAAATTAATTTAGTGCTAATGATTACAAAATTTCAATGATACACCTTGGTAAGGCTACTCAGGAAGGAATAATAGAAGATGTGTAGATAACCATTGGTACATTATTCAAAAAATATGACCATGATAAAGTAACCAAAGATAAATTGAAGGAAAAGGTTGAATAAATATTATTAGTGGTCAAAATTGGTGAATCCAATTCAATAATGTCCACATGACTATGTACCTGATACCAAAATAATGAGAAAAATTAAGGAAATAGGGCACATGATTAGGGCCACCAAGGAATGGTCAGATAAGTTGCTCCTTCAAGGAACTAATCAATAAACATGACCATTTTAGTGCATGTAGAAATTTAAAAATGAGATTAAATAAGCTAAGAATAATTAGTATATATATGAAAAATAAATTAATAAATGGAAATAATTCTTGCCATAATTGTAAGCCTTATTCAAAGTTGATCTAGACACTTTTTTTAGAGAAAAAGTTCTAACTAAGGAATGTTGAGAATATCAAATTGAGTTCTTAGGTTCCACCAAATTCAATATTTTAAGCTTTAAGAATCCTTGGAAAAGTTCAAAGAGTCTCGGTGGTTGGTAAAAAATTCTATAATTGATATACAAGAAGCAATAAAAAAGCTTCCTTGCTCGTTTCTTGATCATGGAGTGGTACTTTCAGTTGAAACCATCAAGAATGAATTCAAACAACTGATAGAGAATGAGTTAAATCATAGCTCTACCTTCAATTTCAAATCCATTCATAGTTTCATCAAGTATCATAATATGTTTGATAAATGGGCTAAATATTTGAAGAAACTTTGACGTATCCCACACTAGATGATAGATTTGTAGTTTGAAAGAGAGATTAGCTACCTCCATTCAGATGGTCTAGATGAAGACAAAGTTAAAGAAATAATGAAGTTGTTTTATGATTTCCAAAAGAGGATTCAAAAATAAAATTAGAAAGAGATTTAGGTCATCTATGATGAAGGAATTATTGAGTAGGTGGTAGAAGAGGTTCTATAGGTTATAGTTTCCAAAACTACATTTTCAAGTATTCTCTTTCATAATTTTCAAAACCATGTTTTGACATAGGAACTTTTATAGTTTCTAAGTTATGTTTTGTGACTTTGAAAATGTCAACTTTGCATTAAAATTGCAACTAATTTTATTTTTATAAAAGTGCTTACTAATTCAAAAGGAAGAATCATTCCACCTTCTGAGCTATAAATAAAGGCTTGCATGCCATTTTGGAGGACTTTTTGGCTGGGTAAATTTTCAACAAGATATAGGATTTTGGAGAGAAAAAATGGAAAAAGAATAAACATTGTGTTGTTCTAAAAAATTAATAACATGAGATCATTGCAATACTTTGTGCCTCTTGTGTCATTTTGAATGAATGGTTTTATGCTCATTAATTCAGTGTGTTAGTTTCTACACTTTATTTCTTGAAAAATAATTATGGTTAAAGTCATTTTTATATTTATCTCAAAATCATGAAATATAATTGACATATGATTTAGTTGAATTATTTATGTTATTTTCTTATTTTTATTTTAACTCTTAACTTTCTTTCCACTTTTCCTCCATATAACACCCTCAAGATTCCCTTCTTCACACATGACCCCCCCAAGATAACCATGCATATTTCTAAATATTATTGATTTTTAGTTTTTATTTTATTTTAATAAAGGTAGAATCACCTAATAATAGAGGAGGGACTCTATCCTATATCTCTATTGTCTATAATAAGTAAACTTTGTTCACTTACAAATTTTATAACCAACAATTTTTGGTGCTCACTGTGGGGCACATTATTTTTTGTGAAACCCATAAATACCCATAAGTATTTGCATGACTCTTCCTGTAACTCAAAATCTAATGCATCAACCAAGACTTGATTGGATACAAGAGACACATGTTGACATTACTTCTGATCTTCACCATTTTATGTGGGATAATAAATCTAGTGTTGTTTATTTCCATCAAGCCATAGTTGTACTAAACAAAGAGGAAAATCTTACAGACCTTGTCTAAAGAAAAATTTCACTTGTTGCAAGAAGACAACTGAGATAAATTGTGATAAGAGTAGGTCATAGAGACCATCAATAACATCATCTCAATAATTAATAAATTATTCCATTTTGGCATAAATAAAGTTTACTAGAGCGAGTAAATTTAAAGTTGTGTTTAATCCTTTATTTAATTTGCAAAAACAACTTTATTTCTAGTTGAATCTTGAAGGAAAAATAAGGACCAAAGAATATGTAAGCTTACCTACAAGTCCTAAGGCTAAGAAGCAACAATAATGAGGTACCTTGGAAAACCAAGTGATTGTTATTTATAGGACTTTTATACCAAAAAATGTAGTTTTTACAAATATGGAAGTACCTTAGGGTAATGCAATTGGTCTATTTCTCTAGGATATTTCATGAACTACCTAGAGGTTCATAGAATAACTTCCCCAATTTTTCAAGTGATGGGAAACAACACTTAGATGAACCCATTCTACATTTTTTCCCCATTTAGAATTCTAAGGGTTGAAAATGAAGATGTCACTATAAGGTTGTTTTTAAAAAAAATTATAGATGGGCTAACCACCTAGTTTTACCATCTTGACCCAAGTTTCATTTATAATGGAACACTATGAGAACTAAGTTTGAGGGTTTTTTCAAACCAGCTGAGGATGTGCATGTGTTTCTTACACAATTAACTCATATGAAGAAAGAAACTCATGAACCTATCCAAGAATTTATTTCCAAGTTAAATAAGTTGTTGAATAAAATACCTCAAGTAACCAAACCCATAGGGGAAAATAAAAAATTCTTCTTATAAACACACAACTTCTCAAGGTGGATTTCCTTTGAAGGAGAAATATATTACTTGAACTAGAATAAACTCAAGCATTCACCACTCAGGTATAATATGACATGGGTATGGTTGGGAATTTAAGAAGAGACTCTTTTAAATCTAGAGGACAAGCTTCAAACCAAGATCTATAGAGCAACTGATTCAAAAATTGGCAAATGATATTATTGCCTTAAAGAGGAAATTAACTAAAAATAAATTATTTACCTCATACCAAGATATCCCTAGAATAAATTATATTCCTAATAAAAATAACCATCCTCATTTTCCATATCCACAACCAAAATTTTCCATTGAAGCTCCTCCAAGAATGTAATATTATTAGTAAAATAAGTATATGTATACGATGATGACAAACTCAAAATAGAAGATCCAAGTTTTTAGGAGTATGAATCTGAATAACCTAGTGGTGACTAAAAAAATTAATTTATGGAATATGAGTGCGAATATAATTATCACAAGGATATAGTCAAAGATATGAATGGTCAGTCTTATGCATAATTCACAAGATCACAAAGTTTGAAAGAGGATACAAAAAAGAAGCAAGAGGATGATAAAGTATACCAAGTTGAAAAGGTTAAAGTTAAGGAAGAATCTAAGGCATATCCTACAACTATAATCCTTCCTTGAGGATGTACCCTACATCTTAAAATGAGGACAAAGTAGTTGGAGGCCAAGGTGAGTGTTTTTCCTAAAACTCATGTTCAATAAAATCAAAATATTATTGTTAATTATAGAAGTAATGTTAGCATGCATTCATAACCCATAAATCCAAACACCACACTTTCTTCCAATATTCATTCATTTAATATCCTATATCATGTTAATAAATCCAAGATCTAGATGTTCTAAGTTAGGTACTTAAGATATAACCCTAATCAGTTTAATAGGGTTTTCTAGTTTATCAAGGGAGACATTGACAATACAACCAAATCTAATTCTAAAAGAATCATGGCTTCAACTTCTAACTCAAATCCTTTAGTAAATACCTTGTATCTAATTCTAATCCTGATAAATAAGAACCATTTTATATATCCATTTTATTGAATGGATGCAAGCTAAGCAACTACATAATTGATATTGAAGCCTCTGATAATGTCATGCCAGCCAAATTTATTCATGCCCTAGGACTTACCTACATGAGAACTTTCAATAAATATTTTTTAATGGATACCAAGCATGTCATAATATTTGGCTACATGAAAGATTCCCAAGTAGCTTTGGCTTATTTTCCATAGAAAAAGATAAAAATGGCAATGTTAGTGGTGGACATTCCTTCCATATATGGTATGTTGTTAAGAAGAAGCATTTACAAATAATTTGGTAGAGAGATTCAGATGGATTTATCTCATGACACATTATTATTAAATGGTGTCAAGCATAATATGTAACTAGAATCAAAGACTAAACTCATGGTGTATAAATTAAAAAACCCAAGATCTAATATTATTTATGAATATGTGGGCCTGGGGAACTACATGATGATGTCTAAAGGAGAATTAGATATATTAGTAATTTTTGAAAGTAACTCTAATGATTTTTAGGTCTAGAATTTGATGGTAGATTCTCTTTGGCTAGCATCATAACCAGAATTATCCTTATTTTCCCCAATAAAGAAAATTGTCCTTATTATTAATAGTTGTAGTTTGAATGTATGAACAATATTATTGAGTATGAAGATTTACTTCTAGGATTTAAGACTACTAAATAAATGGGAATTAAAAACTTGAAGGCATGAGGTGATGTTGAGCCCATTTTGAAGCAAGTAAGGAACCAATATCAAGTAAAGAATGGTCACTGAAGGCACTTTAGGAATTGTGTATGGGATTAAATTAAGGCAATTGATGCATTTTCAATCACATTTATACCAAGGGATGACAACATGAAGGAAGATTCACTTTTTATTTTGGATTTGATAATGATTCCTCCTCCCAAGGTAGATAGAGAAAAGTACACTATTGAAATAGTGTCTAGGCCTAGTTTCCATGATAGTGTATAATATTGGTATGTTTTAAATAATGATGAGTAGATAATTACCTTCCTTAAAAATGTGGATAATTTCATATATTTTTATTTTAAGATTAGTACTTCCCCATATTGGGAATCACACATTCAGGATGTTGAAGATGATATTCTTAATATCTTCTAAACCAAAGCTACTAAAGGATAAAAAACTTGGGAAGGAAGTGAGCATGAAGGGGTGATCTAGTTAAAATGAAATAAAATTAAAAAAGGTTTGGTTTCCCTCAAATACCTATTTGAAAAACATGATAGGTATGTCAAATGAAAAGTTCATTGTGAATCAATTGGATCTCATGAGTATGAAAAGGTGAATATTATTACTTTTGAATAACCTAGATATGTCAACATCAAGAAGTTTTTTTTGAAATAAGAGAGATGTAGATTAATCAACCTTTTCACATTATTCAAATATGTCTTTTCTTGGGTTTATGATGATATAACCCTTTATGCTAAAATTGATGAAGCACATCATTCCATTGAAATGTGGTATGTCTCCTTAAACGCAAAAAAGAGGCACTATGATCTAAAAATTATTGCAACCATCCATGTTGAGATATAAAATGTGCTTGACACATGTATTATCTACTTTATCCATGATTCCAAATGGGTAACTAATATCATGCATGTTCATAAAAAGAGTGGTGAAATATACATATGTATTGATTTCATGAATATTAATTAAGCATGTCTAAAAGATAATTATCCTCTACCAATCATGCACAATATATTGTAAGTTATTACAAGATCAAATATGCTTTCCATGCTTGATGGTTTTTCCATCTATAATTAGGTTAAGGCTTTAGTTGAAGATCAACATAGGCCAACATTTACAATGCCTTGGGGAACCTTTGCCTATAGAAGAATGCCTTCTAGCATCATCAATTTTGGATCTAATTTTCAAAGGGTGATGGATTTGGCATTCCAAGATCTCAAAAATAATATTATAGTGGTTTACCTAGATTATCTTACCATTTTATCAAAGAAGTGAGAAGACCATTATGATCACTTGGATTTTTTTAAAAAAAAAGTATAAAACTCATGGTATCTTGCTTAACCCCAAGAAGTTTGTGTTTGAAGTAACTAAAGGGAAAATTTTGGGCCACATTATTCCAAAATAAGGGACAAATATTTATCCAAAGAGGGTTTAGGTCATCCAAAATCTAACTCTTCCCACTAGTAAACTAGATGTTCATTCATTATTCAATAATTAGAATCTCTTGAGGAGGGTTGTACCTAATTTTTTGGAGCTCACTAAGCATATTGAAAAAATGATGAAAGGGAAGGCTACTTTCAATTGGAGTAAAGAAGGTAAGGAAGATTTTGAAGAAATAAATACTTCCATTACTAGAGTATCAACTTTAGTGTATCTTGATTTCAACAAGGATTTTATGATCTATATCTATGCATCAAAGCATGCTTTATTAGAAATCCTAGTATAGAAAAATAACAAAGGAATTGATTAACCCATAACTCTCATGAGTTATGGTTTGAAGAATCATGAACTTAGGTACTCCTTAATTTATAAAAATGATTATGAAATATTAAATGTGGTTAAGAAATTTAGATATTATATCTTAAACTCATATACCGTCGTAATGGTGTTGGATCCAAAAGTCAAGTCTATCTTGACATAACAGGAGCCTAATGTTACACCCCTAACCTTATGAGTACTAAAGTTATGGAATGGATATCATAACTTTTATCTTTCATTTATTAATTATTAATAGTTAGGCTGACATAATTGGAATGATTGGGTGTGAGCCTTTCCTATGATGGGTGTGACTCTTCCCAAGTATAGGTATAAATATTGTGGAGCATGGCTCTCCATAATCATCATAAGTTTCATTATTTAATTCATTTCCTCATTATTTTTTATTTTTGGAGGTTTCCCCATTGAATTGGATTATATTTTAATGTTATTTATGTTATTATAAATAAATATCCAAACAAATGGTATCAAAGCATCGATTTTGTCATAGAATTTTGTTTCCACTATATATCAAAAACCATTGTGAAATTTTTTGAAATGTTTTTACCAAATTTGGATAATAATATAACGAGTCCATATAATTTTTTTGGAGATTTGAAGATATATTTTGAAGAAGTTATCATAGTTTTACTATTTTTCATGAAATTTCTCTACAATCTAAAATTTTAGGATTTTTTCTGATTTGTTTATATTTTTAGAAATATAATAAAAATTTAGTTGGGGTCATTTATTTATATTTTTATATTAGAGGAATTTTACTTTCTAAATTTCACTATTCAAAGTTGGTCAACAGTGGAACATATGCTCATAATACAACCCTTGTTTTAATTGTTTATGGTTACTACTCACTTCAGATACTTTCCTCCAATAATAGATAAAAAATATATAGCTAGAAATAAGACCAAATTTATATCCATGAGTTTTGTAATATATTCCTTTTCTTCAACCATTGATCCCAATTATTTCCTTTATTGTCCACCACCTAAAATTGAAGGAAACATACCTAAGAAATGTGAAATAGTGGTCAATTTTATCGAGGATAATTTTTTTGATCCATTTGAAACATAATTGAATGAGGGTTTAGATAGGTTTTCAAAGGATGTAATGTTTGAATTGAAGTCCATAATTGATCCACATCCTAAAATCACTCATACACAACCAAACCATCCTAGAGGTCACAATAAAGCAAACATAAGACAACATTTCCAAGGGCCAAAATTCCACCTACCAAATATGGACATATGAAAGTTTTATGGTATGGATGTAACCTCATAGATAATACTCATGGAAAAATATTTTAAGCTTCACTATATATCAGAGAATGCAAATTTTGACATAGCCTCACTACACCTAGAATCTAAACCTTATCAATGGTATCGATGGATGATGAGTGACAAGAAAGGGAAAGGATTAGTTGGAATGAATTTATTAAGGACTTATTAGCCTAATATGAGCAACCATGAAAGGGAATTTATTTCACCCAACTAATTTTTTTGAAACAAACAGGATCCATAGTGGAATATAATGCAGAGCATATGAGATTGGCAATTTGAACTCTAGAAGAAACACCTTATCAAAAAATGAAATTTAACATCAATGGAATAAATGAACGAATTATAAATTATGTTCATTTATTGTAACCATGTACAATTAAGAAATAAATTTAAGAAGCACTACACATTGAGCAATGAAACTCTGCTATCAAGAGATTCATGCAAGGTCAAATTTCAAGATGGTGAGATAAAAATGTGACTAATATTGTTGATAGAAATATGGTCAACTCTTTTAACCCAAAGAAAATTACTAAGCTCTCTCCTCAATAGGAGTTTCAAAAAAGATAAAAGTTCCTATTTTGGCATTGTGACAATAAATGGTCTATAGGACATAAGTGTGTCAATGGTGAGAAAACACTAATGATTATTGAGAATGAGGTTTTGGAGGAAGACAAATAAGCTATAGAGGAACCAAAAATAGAATAGAATCATGTAAAATATGAGGAGGAATAAATCCCTATTATCTCTCTACATGCTTTAAATGGGATAAGCACACCATAAACACTCAAATTTGTGGGTTATATTAAGAAGAAGAAAGTGATAATTTTAGTCGATACAAGGAGTACCCATAAATTCATTGATAGAAAATTAGCTAATGAGCTCAATTTATTTATGTATCCAGTCTCCAATTTTCAAGTCATGATTGTCGATGGGAAACAAATATCTTGTGGGGGTAAATGTCATCATATCAAGCTCTCAGTGGGGGACTATCAACTAGATTCAAAAATGTTTGCCATATCGATTGGGGAACATTTATAGTTTTGGGAGTGTAATGGCTTAAACAACTAGGAATAATGTCTTTCAAATTTCAAGACCTATTCATTGTTTTTAGTATAAATTGAAAAAAGTACACACTTAATGGGATAAAATCCCCATAAAGATAAATGATTATCTCTCATAGGATGGATAAGTTACAAAAGGATCTTATGGCATAGTGGCACAACTACATTTCTTAGAACCACATGATGTAGAAAATTAGGAATCGCAAAATCTTAAAATGATTATTCAATAACATCAAAAAGTATTTTAGGAATAAAAGGACCTAATTCCAATCAGAGATCATGATCATATAATTGAATTGAGTCTAGGAAGTATCCCTCCTAACATTAGACCTTACCACTACCCTTATGAACAAAAGTTAGAAATTGAAAAATTGGTGAGGGAAATGCTAGACTTAGGTATTGTTCATCCTAGTAAAAGTGATTATTCATATCTAATGGTTATGGTTAAAAAAAGGATGAGTCATGGAGAATGTGCCCAGATTATAGGGAACTCAATAAGATCATTTTGAAAAATAAGTTTCCTATTCATGCCATTGATGAATTATTAGATGAATTAAATGGTGTTATTTTCTTTACTAAGTTAGATTTGTGTTTGGGGCATCATCAAATTTAGGTAAAGGAGGAGGATGTACATAGGACTACATTTAGGACATATGAGGGTCACTACAAAGTCTTAGTTATGCCATTTGGTCTTACTAATGCTACATCTACTTTTTAGAACCTCATAAATTTAGTTTTCCACCCATTTCTTTATAAATTTGTATTGGTGTTATTTGATGACATATTAATCTATAGCAAAACATGGGAAGAACATTTAAATGTAGAAAATATATTAAAGGAATTATAAGACCATCAAATTTATGCAAAGAAATATAAATGTGACTTTGGAGTGAAGGAAGTGGAGTACTTAGGACATATGGTATCACATGAAGGTGTTAAAATGGACACTAAGAAGATTGTAGCTATCAAAGCTTAGCCAAAACCTAAAAATATCAAAGGTTTAAGAGGATTATTGGGTCTAACACGGTGATACAAAATATTTTTTTGTAACTATGCTCACATAGCAGTACCCTTAAAAACATTATTGAAGAAGGATTCATTTTCATAGTCAGACTTAGCCATCCAAACATTCCAACAATTGAAATAAGATATTACTTCCATGCTTATGCTAGTTACCCTAGACTTCTTTAAGACATTTATGGTAGAATGTGATGCTTCTAGCCATGGAATTGGGGTAGTACTAATGCAATAAGGACATCCTTTAGCATTTGAGAGTTGACAATTAAAAGGAAAGAACTTGCTAAGGGCCACATATGAGAAATGTTAACAATCATTCATGCAATTAAACAATAGCACCAATATCTCATGGTAAGTGTTTCACTATTTTTTTCATTTTATTTCTTAAGAAGAAAGAAAGAAGAAAATTGAGAGGGGTATAATAGAAAATCTTGGTGTGTTATGCACATGTGAATCCAAACGATTGTCGATACTCCTTTTTATCTAGGGAGGATGACCTATAGATAAGAAAACACTAGGAAAATGGTTGATTAGTGAGATAGTAGGGTGGACCACCTAATGTGAGCTAGATATAAGAAGTACAAGCTTCTTTAGAGGCTATTAATCTACACTTTAAAAAAAATTAAGCCATGGTAAACCAAAAATAGATGCTTGCATGAAATAATAGAGGGTACTAAAATAAAATACAAGAAATGGTTGGAAAGAAATAAGTTATTTTGACTAAAAATAATAATAAATGGCTAAATACTAATGTTAAATTCCTCAAACTTGATTTATAAAATAATTTAAAACTCTATGATAAAACAAAAACTCTAAAAGTGGGATTTGGGTATAGACTAATGGGTCAAATCAGCTTGTTGTTATAAAAATGGACACATAGTGATCGTCAATGGTTAGTGTGATCATCGATGGTTAGGGATAACTGTTGGTGGTTAGGTACAATCATCAGTGGTTACTGTGGAATTTGGTTTGGGAAAATAAGTATGTTAGGAAGTGTTTTAAAGAGGTTTTGAAGGTGCTGTTTGGGCTAAATGTTGGTTGTGAGAGAGAAATCAATTCTCAAAGATATCTAGCTTAGAGATTGGGTGTAAGAATGGTTTATAGGTGGTCTAGGGTGTAATGAAATTACTTCAACATTAAAGTAGAATAGAAGAAATAAATCCAACTATGATTGAAATATATCATAATATATGATAATAGACAAGCCACTTTGAGGGGGCAACCTCCACAAGCTTCAATAAGAGCAGAATTCACAATATGATGATAAATAATTACCCACTACCTCCTATATATAGTATATCTAGGCCATGGTTACTCCATAGGTTGACCTACTAACCAAATTAATGCATAGATAAATGTGATAAAGCATCAAAGAGGGATAAGCAAGCCACAAGTCGGCTATTCCTATCCTAATGCATGTGATAGGTTAGGGGCATAACATGCCCTTCCCCTTCAAACTAATGATGTCCTTAATGTTGAACAACTCTGGATGTTGTTGCAGAAAATATTCACCTTCCCAAGTTGAATCTTCACTACTCAAGTTCTTCCACTTGATCAGATATTCCCTAATCTCTCTGGTTCTCAACCTCTTAGTACGTTTTTGGAGGATCTTCTCTAGTTCTAAAATGACTCATCCTTTTTCATCTAGTTCTAGGAGCTCTGTCTAGGCTGAAACTTTCTATCTAATGACCTTCTTCAAATAGGAAACATGAAATACTAGGTGTATGCTATATGAATGAGGTAACTCAAGCTTGTAAGCCACACTTCTAATTTTCTATAGAACTTGATAAGGGCCATAATACTTAGGAGCAAGTTTGTTGTCCTTTTTTAATTACTTCAAGAACATCTACTTGTAAGGTTGTAAACGTACAAATACCCAGTCACCCACCTCAAAATTTCACTCACTATGGTGTTGATCTACTTTTTGCTTCATCCTATTTTGTGCCAAGGCCAAATTCTCTCTCAAACTAGCCAAAACCTCTTATTGATGCTGAATGTGCTCCTCCAGATCTTGAACCTTGGTTTTCACCTTTAATGAAGAAGTGATGGAAGGTGGATGGTAACCATATAGTGCTAGAAATGGAGACATTTTAAAAGAGGTATGGAAATATGTGTTATACCACCATTCTGCAAGTGGTATCCATTTAACCCAATGTTCCTATTTATCTGATATAAAATAATGGAGATACCACTCTAAACAATTCTTAACCACTTATGTTTGTCCATCAAATTAGGTGTGGTAAGATGAACTATGAGCTAGCTGAGTACCCAAATAGGAAAATAGTTCAGTCTAGAAATTACTAGTGAAAATAGAATCATGATCACTTACAATTATTTTTTGGGTTCCATGTAATTTTAAAACTGCCTTTAGAAAAATAGCTGCCATTGTACTTGCTAAAAATGGGTGTGAGAGAGCACCAAAATGGGCATATTTTGTAAGCCTATCCATAATAACAAATATAACATTCTTACCTTCATAATAAGGCAACCTTGTGATGAAATCCATGGAAACCTCCTCCCACCTTTGACTAGGAATTGCTAACTGTTGTAATAGACTTGGGGTCTTAACTGTCTCACCTTTATTCTATTGGCATATCAAGCATTCTACCACAAAATTTTGTACATATCCCTTGAGTCCTTCCCAAAATAATTCTTTCTTAATTTTGTGATAAGTTTTCAAGAACCTTAAGTGTCCCCCAATTGGAGATGCATGTAACTCCACAAGAATCTTATGCTTAAGCTCTAAATATTTGCACAAGTATAACCTAGCCTTATACCATAGGAAATTACCTTTCCATTAAATTTTTTCAGAGGCTAAAGTACCTTGCTGGAGATTCTGAATCAGAACCTATGTATCCTTGTCTTGCTCCCATTCTAACCTGGCTTCATCCACCCAATCTGCTTGCAACATGGACATTGCACAAAGTAATGCTTTTGTGGATGTATCCCATCTAGATAGTGCATCTGCTACTACATTATCTTTACCCTTCTTGTAGATGATTTCAAAATCATAACCCAGCATTTTGGTTACCCAATTTTTTTGTTCCTCAGATGATAATCTTTGCTCCAAAAAGTATTTGAGACTATCATGATCCATTTTCACCTTAAAGTGTCTACCCATTAGATAGGGCCTCCATTGTTTAACTACATGAAGAATAGCCATCATTTCTTTCTCATAGATAGGTTTTTGTAGATTCTTACCTTTGAATTGACAAATATCAAATGCAATGGGTCTTCCTTCCTACATTAGTACTGCTCCCAACTTGGATCTAGAAGCATCACATTCAATAGTGAATGTCTTTGAGAAGTCTGAAGTAGCCAAAACTGGGGTGGTGCACATAGCTACTTTTAGTTTCTCAAATGATTTGGTGGTGGCATCATTCCAATAGAAGGCATCTTTCTTTAGAAATGCAGTGAGTGGAGCTACTATGCTGCCATAACCTTTCACAAATCTTTCGTAGTAACCTGTTAATCCTAAGAACCCTTAGAGGTTTTTGAGAGTTTTTGGCATGGGTCATTCCATCATAGCTTTGATCTTCTAAGGATCAACTTTGACACCTTCATGGGAAACAATGTGACCTAGGTACTCTACCTCTTTTACTCCAAAATCACATTTGGATAGCTTCTCATAAAGCCAATGCTTCTCTAAAACTATCAACACCTGTTTCACATGTGCTTCCCATGTCTAACTATAAATCAATATGTCATCAAAGAAAATTAGCACAACATTCCTTAAAAAGGCCTAAAAATAGTGTTCATCAAGCTCTAAAAAGTAGATGGTGCATTTGTAAGACCAAAGGGCATTACTAAAAACTCATAATGGCCCTCATGTATTCTAAAAGTAGTTTTATGAACATCTTCATCCTTGATTCTAATTTGATGGTACCCCGAGTGAAGATCCAATTTTATGAAATAATTAGCACCATGCAACTCATCAAGTAAATCATCAATTATTGGAATAGGAAACTTATCTTTGATGGTGTACTTGTTGAGTTCCCTATAATTTGGGCACATCCTCCATGTGTCATCCTTATTCCACACCATGACCAGTAGTGATGAATATGCACTTTGGCTATGCTTGATGATCCCTACCTCCAACATCTCATGGACCATATTTTTGATTTCACTCTTCTATACATATGGATATCTATATGGTCTGATATTTGGTGGTTAACTCCCTGGAAGTAGTTGAATGGCATGATCATGTTCTCTTTTTGGTGGTAGTCTTTTTGGCATGGCCCTAAAAATATATGGGTGGTCATCAAGATTCATCTATAGATCAAGATGTGTAGATTCTTATGTGGGTTAAAATTCTATGGAACATAATCATGCAATAATTCCCTCTACCCCCTTTTTAAGCATCTTGGTCATCTGATGTGAACTAATCAATTGTGGAGATTTTGCCTATAACCCATGTAGTTCAATTTTCCTACCTTCAGAATGAAAGAACATGAATAGTTCTTGGAAGTTCATCTCAATGGTACCCAAGGTTGTGAGCCATTGGACTCCCAAAACAATGTCTATGCTACTCATGGGAATAATAAACATAGGATAATCAAGATTGTACTCACCCATAACAAGCTTAATACTATGGCATTTGCCTGAATAATTAATTGTGCCACCATCTACAATCATGACCTAAAATTCTAGTGCTGGATAAATGAAATAGTTCAATCGAGTGACCAACTTATGATTAATGAAGTTATGTATTCTCCCCAAATTAATCAACACTGTCAGCTTCTATTTCTTGAGGAAACCCACCACCTTAATAATTTGTGGAGTGCTAATACATACAAGTGCATGATAAGCAATTGTAGGTTGGGAATATTTAGTTGCCTCCTCTATCTCTTCCTAATCATCATTGGAGGCATCATCTTCTTCTTCATCTTCATTAGATCCCTCAATGTAGAATAACTTATTCTCAGTACATCTATGTCCTTTACTCCACTTGCTATCACAACTGAAACATAATCCTTTTGCATGCTTCTCTTCAATTTACTGAGGGGTCAATATAGTAGGTGGAGGAAATGTTGGTGTCAATATGCTATGATATTTGAAGTGAGTGAATGGCTGATTATTATTGGCTATGAATTTTTCCTCAACTCTATGTGCCATGATAATAAAATCATAAATCTTAAGTGGATTAAACATGCATACCTCATGTTGAATGTAGTCCTTGAGTCCACCCAAAAATAGGTCATTCAAGTTCTCCTCAAAAATTATCTCCACACGTAAGGAGAGGTTCTAAAAATGATGAATATAATCCTTGATGGAGCTAGTCTATCACAATTTTCATAGTTGGCTAAAGTAATTCTCTTTCACACTATTGCCATAGTGTAATTGCAACTTCTCTGTAAAAATTGACCAGGTGACACTGAGATTCATCTTTTTATTTTGAGCACACAACCATCGATACCACATGAATTAATCAAGTTTAAGATACAAGGATGCTATGGTAACCTTATATCCACTTGGGATATGATGCAGATCAAAAAAATTCTCCATTTGGTTGATCCAATTGAGTGGATATTTTGCATCAAATTTGTGCATATCCACCTTTGGTAATAGGTTCCTCTATAACAATGTAGTTGGATTTGAAGTAGACTGGTTGGGAGAACCACCCTGGTGGCATTATGTAATAGTGATAGCTAGATGTTTTAACTAATTATTTTTCAAAGCCATCATGATATCTACCAAACTATCTTGTATGGATTTCATATTAGACTGTATGCCTTGCATCTCACTTTGAATTCCTTACACACTATAGTCAAGTTAGCTCACTTTGTGATCTAAGTCAGAGAACCCTGGTACAAAAGATCTAGTACATCCCCATTCTAACTCCATCTCTTCCTTGTTAGGAGTTTTACCTAGAGTTTTATCACCCTTTCCTCAGCCTCGAGTTTGTGGACCTGCCATAAAAGGGCTTTATGATGTCAACCCTAATTGACACTTTTGACCTAACTTTGACCAAGTGATTTTGGAATTATGTCAGCCTCAAATAATAACATAAAAATAACATACTCTAGCCAAATTTTTCTAATATTTCCAAAAATTTAAATAACTCAAAAAAATTCTTTGAATTGTGCACTATAGAGTAATTTTATGAAAAACCCTAAAATGGAGATAAATTTTGTAAAATAGATCCAAATGAGCTAAAATTTTAATGGAAGCTTAATTTAATTATTTGGCACCTCTAGTAAAAAAATTGAAGAGAAATTCACAATCATTTTTATATATATCCAATTTTTTAAAAATTAGGGTTTCACCCACAAGATTGCCCAAATCGCAGCTCTGATACCACTTGTAATGAAATTACTTCAACAATAAAGTAGAATAGTAGAAATAGATCCAAATATGACTAAAATATATCAGAATATATGATAATAGATAAGCCACTTTGAGGGGGTAACTTCCACAAGCTTTAATAAGAGCGGAATTCATAATATGATGATAAATAATTACCCACTACCTCCTATATATAGTCTATCTAGGCCATTTTTACTCCATAGGCCGACCTAATAACCAAATGAATGCATATAGAAATGTGATATAGAATCAAAGAGGGATAAGTAAGCCATAATTAGGCTATTCATATCCTAATACATGTGATAGGTTAGGGGCGTAGCATAGGGTAGAGGGTGAAGTGTTTGGAGTTGTAGAACTCTAACATAGGGAATGAAGTTCAGATAATGGGAATGACACAAGTAATGAAATAAGTAAAATATAGTTACTTAATATTGATGAAAAACATAGATACTTAGCTTTCAGGTGTTGCTATTCTGGGAGAATACTGAAGTTGGTTGAAATCTTTTGTGGATCCTAGAGAAATTTTGGCAGAGTAATAGTACCTTGGCTCTTGATAATGAGTTGTAGAAGTACCTTAAGTCTTTGACCTAGTTTATAGTTTGATGGAAAGATTTTGATTAGATTGGGAATAATAATATATCACACAAGAGTGATTTCAACCTCCTAGTAAATGTTTTTGGCCAGGCTTATGTAACTGCTAGCGGTCCTAGTCAACCATTGATGGTTGAGGGGTGACTACTAGTAGTTAGGGTGATATAGTCATAATTGGCTAATATTAGATAATTCCACTAATGACTAGTGGTTAAGTCATTGGAAATTAGATTGAGGGTAATAAAAAAATCATGGAGATGCATGAAGAATAAGTTTAAGAGGTTAGGGTAATTAATTATTAGGGTAGAAATGGTCTCTAGGCTAGGTGTTGACCAACTAGCCATGGGTTTGTGTAGGTGAGTTGTAATTATGATTTATTTAATTAATTAACTTAATTATTTTATCTAAGGGAGTAAATGGGTAGGTTTAAGGATTTTAATAGGTAATCCTAACCCAAGGGAACCAAGGGTCCAAGGGGTATGAAAAAGTTGACTAGAACTGTGTTGCATAGTTTTTGAACATCTACATTTTGCCCCTTTTTATTGCATAGTTTACATCCTCAAGTTGAAAAATAAAAAAATAGGTGAAATGGTATGTTAGATGGATGCCTTGAGTATGGGAAGAGGTGTTTCCCCTTAAACCAGGATGTGATAATGTGAAAATAGAGCTGGGTGTGGGTTTGAAAAGTGTAAATGGGTTACAAAATGGGTAAGAGGGTACAAATAGGTCATTATAAGGAACACAAGTGACAAGTGAACTAAACTACTACATTTAGGTGTAGCGGATATGGGTGAACTCATAAACTAAGTCATCTAAGCAAAGGTCACTATGTTATTAGGGGTCCAAAAAGTGGGTGATCTTGAGAACACATAAAAGGTTACAGGTGTCAGAGGTGCCAAATAGGCTCAATCAAGGGCAATTACAAGTTTAACATTAAAAAAGGGTCAAGGTTGAGCACAACCACATGAAATGTGGTAAGGATTGTGAAAAAAATATAGAGGTTCATGGAAACAAAAGGTGGTGTCATCACATAAGGATATAAAAAATGGTTATGAATGGACTTAAGGTGAGTTAGGTAGGTAAAGGGAAAGTTGGACTAGGGAGTCCTTGGGGAAAAAGATAGGGTGGGGTAATAAAACCCTAAAATTAATGATCATTGATAGTTAGGGTCATATAAAGACCATAGATAGTCATAATGAAGCCCTAAAAAGTGACTTTAAAAGGTCACATTAGGTTTCATTTTGGTCATTTTCAATTTGATCCACAACATTTCCATTTGTTTTGTGCAAAAACAATAGTGATTTACTCCTGGTGAGCTGAGTGAGGTGGGTTTGATTTAGGTTGGACTATATGTTTGACTAGTGAGGTGGATGTTAACCTAGGTGTAGAGGAGAGACATTGGATATAGTAGGCACAAAGATGTAGCATGGTAAAAGTAGAGATCAAGGTCAAGTGGTAGCGGTGATACCGAGGGCTCCACTATAGTATTAGACATGTAATGAAGTAGGGGATGTATTGATCTTATTACTTTTTGGTTTTTACTTGGTGTTGTGTGGGTGGGTTGATTGTGTAGAAAAATGGGGTTTAGGTACGGAGAGGGAAAATTGGGTAAAGGGCAGAAATTATTTGTAGGAATGAAGGGTGGGGAGAAATAGATCAGGTGTAGGCTAAAATTTTGTTTGTATCTTGAGGTTTTTAGTGGTTTATGATTAGATCTAAGGTTTTTGGG
Organism: Torreya grandis; assembly: GCA_037957365.1. Classification (NCBI taxonomy): domain Eukaryota; kingdom Viridiplantae; phylum Streptophyta; class Pinopsida; order Cupressales; family Taxaceae; genus Torreya; species Torreya grandis. The sequence continues at coordinate 2,694,455 of JARHVA010000736.1, read as the reverse complement.
TTACTAGTAGTCTCTACACAATGACCATCAGTGGTTGTTATTGACCATCACTGATTGATAAGTGACTGTTAAATGGTTAATGTGTGAAACATTGGCGGTCCACAACCTGAACCATTGATAGTCGAGGGTTGATCGACCATGGTTCTACAAGGAATCATCATCGATTGATACTCGATCATCAATGGTTGGTATACATTTTGGAAATGGGGTAAAGTAAAAATTAGAAATGGGTTAAGGGTTGTGTTAGGAATAAAATCTAGAGTTTTAAGGGTAATGCGTGCTAAATGAGGTGATAATTAGGTAGGGGGTAAGATTAATAGGTAAAGGGCATAGGCTATGTTAGAAGGGTAAGGTAAACTAAGGTATACACTTAACCTTGCAAGCAAGGGAATAATTACAGATGCAAGACCAAGTGCCTCACCTCCTAAAGGAGGTACATAGGGATATGACACCATAAGAGTGGGAACATATGATAGTAATGGGCCTAGGTAGTATGAGGTTCTATCAATATGTGCTAAGAGATGCCGCTATGTTGATAGCTATCATCAAGAGGTGAGATCTTGCTACCAACACTTTTTTGTTACTGACTAGGGAGATTATTATTTTGTCAAAGGATATACACCAAAATTTAAGGCTACTGATATAGGGTGAGTTGATAAAGTATATCAATAGTGAGGAGTGAGATGTGTATATGGATCAGTTATTTTGAGAGGATTTTGTTCATATAAGGTGGCACAATAGAGGATTCCGTTATGCAACTATGTACCACATGGATAGGGGAGGGAGATGCCTTGTCATAATGATGATAATTGTGACTTGTTATGCACTACTAGACTCTAGTAGTGATTGATTCCCTTTTCTTTTGCTAAGCATTCTCATAGACATGATGATAGATTCGATAATGTTTGTATGGGCCATGGTTTTACTAGTGTAGATTTATTAGGAGCTCTAGGGATACTAGGTACATAGGAGATATGGCATTAACTTTGACTTTATGTTGTACTATTGGGTGTATGAGCACATTAGGGTACTACAACTAGGTGGATTACCATGACATACATGGGACTAGGGGGACTTCAAAGTTGGTTTCATGAGATGGAGAGGTGACCACACACTTAAAACACCAAGGGGAAAAGCATGAGATCTAGAGTGGTATAGGGATAGGTTAGAGGCACTAGTTGATGGGGAGTTTATCTAGAGGCTATATACCAAATTCTTAGCATAGACAAGTTATGCTAGGTAGACCTTGTCATTACAAAGTTACAAGTGGATTTATGGGAGATGGGAGCATGAGGTAGAACTTATCCCATTTGATAGGGTTAGGAGATAGTTTGGGTTAGTTCAAGGTATCTGAGGTGTTTTCCTAAGGTATAAGAGAGAGGATTTCAAGGTACCACTATCTCCTCCACAGCCAGAGGAGATAGATATTAACCACAAGTTACTACTAATGGAGGTAGATATCGATGATGTAGGTGTGATGTAGGATTACCTTGTATGGTTTTAGGGTCACTATGCAATGATAATGGTTATTGTGAGATGGTGTACAATAGGCTCTTGATATATACATGGAGGAGGGAGATGTAGACTAGATGGATGTGGATGCCCCTAATAGGTAGGCACTCGTCATGGAGAGAGATTAGGTAAGGGTGACACTAACTATAACACAAACAACTCTAGCAGTGGTGACTCTAGAGAGAGATACGACATAGGGCCAAATGGTTATCCTGACATAAGAGAGGGATACAACACAAACATATATATACTTGGTTACATAAGAGAGGGATGTCCTAAGATAGGCAAGAGGGCATGCACCTACATTTGTAAGACCATCAAGGACCATATTTATGAAAAGGTATGTGGCCATGGTAGAGGAGCTCAGATACTATGAGGTGCTAGTTTTTAGATAGATTCTAGATGAGCCTTGATATGATGAGTATAGAGAAATAGTTATTAGGGAAGCTATCATTGCTACACTAAGTCAGTGGGCATCGACAGGTGCATAGATAGGTCCCAGAGACAAACAGGCTCTAGGAAGTAGTGGTGCCCCAAGACCTTAGACTCCTATGAGACTCTCTATTTTTATATATTATATGGTTTTGATACTAGCCTATGAGTTGATGCAGTGAGATGTACATATTTTTTTGAGAGACATGGACATTATTACTATAAATGATTATTTATGATTATGAGCTCATTGATGTGATTATGGGTTATGGATGTTGTTTATGGTTATGGTTAGTTATTTTATGTTCATGATGTGATGTTGTTGTTTATGATATGATCATGATGTTGTGATTAACATTTTTCTAATTAGTAGATACATACTTAATTAGATGTTATAAATGTGGATATTTTAAATTAATGAATCTATGTTCTCCTTTATCTAGATAGACATGTGATGGATAAAATATGTGATGACTAATTGTTTTATAAATGGTTATAAATGTGATAAATGATGGTGATTAATGAGATGTGATTGGTTACTTAGATAGATGAGATGATTTTTGATATATGAGATGGTTAATTTATTAAATTTTTTTTATGGTTAAAACACTTTAAAAAAAAGGTAAAAGCAAATCACTAAACAAAATATAAAATGATTATTTAAATGTTGTTTAATGAACTTCATTTAATTATATGAAGGTTGATTAATCTTAAAAACACATAGATTAAGTTTGGATAACAAAACCATATGTGAGAAAAGACAAGAAAAGATAAAACAATCAAAAGACAAATGTCTTAATGAATGTAGCAACAAGTAGGTATGAGAAATAAGGAGACACAATGCTCTGTCATTGGTGAGGACCAAAACAAAAGGAAGTTAGATCATTTTATGAACATAAGCCATTCACATGCCTCACATTATCATTTTTGTGGTTGGTTAAAAAGTTTCTTGATCACATAGTGTCAAGTAAGCTCAAAACCACTTATTTTATCCAGGGTTTAAAGGGGAGATGGATGATAAATAAACCTTCATGTGAGGTTAGATTGCCTCTTTTGTAGGTTGCCAAAGATCTAGTATAAAGAAATATATGCCATAGGTGGTGTCTACTGATCGATGAGGGAAGTCTACTCATGAAAGATGATTATGGTTTCCAAATTTTTGTTTCTTTTTTTTTGATAATGGGTCTTTTTATATTTTTTATATTATTTTGATAGGTTTAGGGAAGCTGATCAATATGAGAAGCCTCCAAGAAATTGCTTGCTTTGACAAATGCTTTTACTTAGCCATCCTTCAAGGGAATGGTCTAATATTTTTGAGACTTATGTTAGGATTTTTGATAGCTATCCTTTAAGGGAGTAGTCTACCTTATATGAAGCAATTTTGATTGTTTTTGGTAGTTGTCCTTCAAGGGAGTAGTCTAAAAATGATAGGAATGACCCAAAGGATATATGATTTTATTTTTGTTACTATTTAAACATAGACTTGCTTATATAGGCTTAAAATATTACCTTTATTAAGACAAAACTAAAGCATAAGAAGGTTAAAATAGTGGGTAAGAGGATTCTTTGAGAGACAAAAACCATGGGATTCCATCCTATTAGGGATGAAAAGTATCCATGACAATAATGCCATGGGTAGAGACATGGTACCCATAATTAGGATTAATGATACAATTGTGATGGATAATAAAATTATTCTGTGCTTTAATTGATTATCCTCAAAGTGAGGGGATGAAGGTGAAAATCTTGTAAAATAAGGGATAAGCTTAAGTTAGACAAAAGGTGAGTTTGATCTTATTTAACAAAAGAAAGGATGTAGATTCAAAGCATTAAGAAGATCAAGTTTTGATTTCCCTTCAAGAGAGGATAATTGGTAAGCTCCTGATCTATACTTATGTGTTATGATATAAGGTCCAATCCAATTGAAAGCAAACTTTCCCTACTTACTTTTCTCCATATTAGTTACATGTTGATTCTCCTTTAAGATGAGGTATTCGATGTTAACTTCTTGCTCTCTTAGGTTTTTTTTATAAGTGTGCTTGATTCATTCTTGATAGACACGAAGATGGTTAAGTGCATCCAAATGACGCTCATCAAGTAGCTCAAGTTGGGCTAAATGTTCCTAATGATAATTCACCTTGGAAATGATATCAGATAGGGATATGTGAAGAGAGGGAATTTAGACTTTGAGAGGTAAGATAGCCTTTTCTCCAAAGATAAGAGAGAAATGGGTAACACCCGTACGGGTTCAAATGCTAGTATGATATGCCCATAAGGTAAAAGGGATGTTTAAATGCCAATCTTGATTAAATGCATTAACCATTTTAGTTAGCATTTTGTTAAGGGTTTAGTTAGAAGCTTCAACGTGTCCATTATCTTGTGGATGATAAGGTGAGGAAAAACATAAATTAATGCCAAATGCATCATAAAGGCTTTGTAATTTTTGTTTTTTAAAAGATTTACCATTATTGGTGATTATTTTATGAGGAAAACAAAAATGACATATAATGTTATGGTTAATAAAATTGACAATCTTGTCAGCTTTGGTTAAGATGAGAGGAATAGCCTCCACCCATTTAGTGAAATATTTGATCACAGTGATGATATAATGATGCCACTACAAATAATGGGGGTTAATTTCATGAATAAGATCCAATCCCCATTGTGAGAAGGGCCAAAAATCCCTGGATACTTGGAGGCTATGACTAGGTGCATGATGTAAAATGGCATGTTACTGACATTTAACATACTTCTTAATAAAATCACAACAATCCTAGTTAAGGGTGGGCCAATACTAGTCAAGGCGAAGGATACTTTTAGCAATAGATATGCCACTAAAGTGTCCCCCACAAATCCCATCATGTATTTCTCTGATAGCATGAGAATTTTCATGACTATGTAGGAAACAAAAAAGGAGACCATAAAAGCCATGCTTATAAATAATTCCCCCTAGTATGTTATAATAAAAGGCACTCTGAATAAATGCTCTTCGACCATTCTTAAAAATATTGGAGGGAATGATGCCTAGGTTGAGATAGTCAAAGATTTGCTTATACCAAATATTAGATGGGGCCTCTTCCACACTAGAAATGGAAGGAAGGTTTGATTTGGTATATAAAAGATTTGTAAGATGATATATAGTGACAAAAAGTCTATAATCAAAAGGTGTGGATGAGATCTGATAAGCAAGAGAAGCCATTGTATCGACTAACTTGTTTATATATCATAGAGTGGCTTAGATAAGGTAATGTTCAAATGATGATAAGAGTACATCGAATAGATATTTATAATATTTCAAGACATAATTTTTACATTTATAATATCCATTGATTTGATTGACCATGATTTGGGAGTCACCAAAAATACTAATCATCTTGACTCCCAAGGCTAAAGTAGTTTGGAGACCTATCATTAGGGCTTCATATTCAACCATGTTATAGGTACAATCAAAATTAAGATTGAAATATAAAGGAAGGGATTAATCATTAAGGGGGATGAGAATGATACCATCACCACCACCATGTTGGCACTTTTATCCATCAAAGAACATGGTCATTTGATAGGTGACATGCTCTTGAGAAAGAGTTATAATGGACTCATCGAGAAACTCAAGAGGATAAGGTTGGTTATCCATTAAAGGTGCTTTGACCAATTGTTGATAATGAATTACCCTTTAATTTATTTCTACTAGATAAAATCAAGATCAAACTTAACTAAAATCACGATCCATTTAGTCATATGTTGGTTTTGGTATGGCTTGGAATGCATGCACTTGAGTGGGTCAGTGTTGGTTATGACATAGGTCTTATGGTTGAGAAGGTAGTGGTAGAGTTTAGAATCCATGAAGACCAAGGCAAGGTAAAATTTTTTAGTATGGGTGTACTTATTTTCATACTCTATAAGCGTTTAACTTATATAGTAAATTGATTGTTCTTTATGCTTATTATCATGATGCACAAGCATTGCCCATAAGGAGTGGTTGGTGGTAGAAATATAAAGGTAGAAAGGTTGATCCTCTTTGGGAGAAATGAGAATGGGTGGAGAAATAAGGTATTATTTAAGTGAATCAAAGGCATTTGGATAGTCTTTATTCCACTTAAAAGATATATCTTTATTAAGAAGGTGATGGAAAGGTTGGCATCTATTAGATAGCTGAGAGATGAAGAGATGAATGGATTGGAGCTTCCCCTACAAAATGTGGAGTTGTTTGAGGTTGTTAAGAGGAGGAATGTCAAGGATTTCTTTAAATTTTATAGGATCAACTTTGATTCCTTGAAGAGAGATGATAAATCTAAGGATATTTCCTGACAAGACCCCAAAAATGCATTTCTTGGGGTTAAGGCAAACATGGTAATGGATGAGGCATTTGAAGATAACCTTGAGAACTACTAAATAAAATTTATGACATTTAGATTTCCTAAGAAGGTCATCTACATAATCCTCTATGGTTTTGTGAATAAGGTCATGAAATATGTAAGTCATAGCGTGTTGGTAGGTTACCCCAATATTTTTTAGACCAAAAGGCATGACCCTATAGTAGAGGGTTAACCATGGGGTGATATAGTAAATTTTATGTTGGTATTTAGGGGAAATAAAGATCTGATTATAGCCTAAGAAACCATCCATAAGAGATAACATCTCATGGTCAGCTGTAAGATCAACAAGCTAGTCGATGCTTGGTAAAGGAAAGTCATCTTTTGGGCAAGCAAGGTTTAGATCATGGAAGTCTATGAAAATGTAATGTCCCCTTGTTGCTTTGGTGATAGGGAATAAATTAAAGACCCATTGGGGATAATAAATGGTTGGATGAAATTAATTGATAGGAGGTCTTGAAGCTCTTCTTTGACAAGAAGGTCTATGCAAGGGTGCATCCGATGAAGCTTCTTCTTGACAAGATTGACATCATGGGTAGTAATGATATTATGGGTGGTAATGGAAGGGTTAATTCTTGGCATGTCACTGTAATACCAATCAAATGCTATGCTATGGTTTTTTAGGAAGGATGAGAAATCTTGATGTTCTAAGGAATCTAGAAATTTTCTAATTTTTATAATGCATGGGCTATCCTGAGTACCCAAGTTGACATCCATGGTAGATTCATTCAACATGGTTAAAGTCTTAGGAGGGATATATTTTTGGATAGAGGAATCTTCTACACCAAGATAGGTGAGAAAAGAATCATCATCCTAACACAAAATGGTATTATTGGTAGGAGAGTCATCTTCTACCATCTTAAGATGAGTTAAAGGAATGGTTATAGTCTCCCCATCCTTTCGATAAGTCAAGGGTCCCAATATAATCACATTGATGAAAAAAATTTAAGGGGAATGATTTGAAGATCCTAAAATTTTGATGGTGAAGGGGTTAGTGAGGATGGAAATTCCTCATCAATGATGGTAATAGGAGGTGAATTGGTTGGCTCTTTAGGCAGAATGAATTTGATACCAAATCTCTCACAAGGATTTTGTGTCTTACATGGAAACAACTCACGTGGTCCATGTTCATAACATCCTAGACTAAATCCCTTCCAAGCACACCTATGGAGGTATGTCTTAGTGAACTCTAATTTATCCAAATAGGAGAAATCGAAGGTGAATGATCAAAGAGAAGAGGAGGTAGAGGAGGAAGAAAGTGGTTAATCAAGTCCCCCATAGACAAGATTAGTTTGGAGTTTGGGAGGCCCAAAAGGAATAATGGTTTTGATATTAGAATCATAACTAGGATTTTAGTCAAGGTTCTCATACTCTTAGGGAGTAGGGAAGGTGTCTAAGGTCAAGAGGTGATACTCCCCAAGAGAGATATGATGGAATGTTGATTCCAAAGGGTACTTCATGGGGATTTGGATAGAAGGGATAGATGAGCTAGTTGAGGCTTGGTTAATGGAAGAGGTGGAATCATCTTTGGTTGGTTAAGGTTTGTTTGATGGAAGAAGGAAAACATCATTTGGTTAGTAAATCATGTTATATGATGTAAAAAGACTTGGGTCAAATCATATGGTAGCTACTTGACCCTCATGATCAAACTTGACACATCGATGTAGGGTAGATGGCACATAACCCATGGAATGGATCCAAGGGCATCCGAGAAAAATGTTATACTAGAACTTGCCTTATACCATGTAGAAGAGTTTAGGAAGAGTGTGAGGTCCTAAATAAATGTGGAGGATGATTTTTCCTAAGGTTGTGGCCTTAATGTAATTGAAGGAATAGAAAATTGCTATGGTTTTCAACATAATATTTTTTGGTAATTTTAGTTGGTCATACGTGTGGGAGTAGATAATGTTGATGATATACACTCCATCAATCATAACCCTCTTAATTCAGGGTTCGTTGATGTATGTGGTAATAAAAAGGGGAGGATCCAGATCATTGAGATGAATACAGGGTATTTATGAATTTTTGAAGGTAACGAGGGTGAAAAGCTGAAGGGATCTAATGAAGGCTACTAGAGGTTGAGGATATTCTATTTGGACCTCTATAGACTCTAAGGCCTCTATAATTTCTTGATGATGATGGGGTGAGGTATTTATTAACTCATATAACATCATATTCACTTGTGTTTGGTGAAGCTACTTTAGAACTACTCTTTGGATTGATTTAGAGGGACTAGATTGGGAAGCACCCAAGATAGAAAATTTGGGCTTGAGGGAAGGTGTTTGGTTTTGGTTGGGTGAGTTTGTGGTAGAAGAGGGGTATGTCCATGGAATGGACACTTTCTCTTTCCTTTTATCCTTATGTTGGGTTTGTGATCATGTGACCACATAGATGGTATGGATTTGGGGAGAAGTTGGGCTAACAGACTACTTCGGTTCCTTCTCACTCTTATATGAGTGTTTTAGAGTAGGTAGGCATTAGGTGGTTGCTTTTGGTTCTTTGATTAGTTTTAGGCTCATGGGAGGATATTCTAACAATAGGTAATCCTCATTGCATATTTGGTGTACTATAAATTAGAGAGCTTTGTAGTTCTCCATATCATGCCCAGGTGTTCTATAGTATGAGTAGACCAAATTATAATTAAACAATGATGTCTTAGGAATATGGGGTTAAAATGGTATGATAGGTGGAAAGGACAAACAAGAAGCTTTTAATAATCTTTTCAAGATGGTTGAGTAAGACTCAAGTAAAGGTGGCAAGAGAGTAGAGGTTTTGGATTTGGTAGTTATGGTGGAAGCCTTCTTAGGAATATGCTTCACAATGGGATTTATGGGTGGTGGAATTTTCTTGGTAGGTGGTTTTGGAATAGTTGGATTTGGATTTAATGGTTTGGAGGTGGATAGTTTATAAGTGGAAGGTTTGGTTGTAAGTGGTTTGGAAGCATAAAATACTCTAAAAATGGGTGGAGGTGTAGCTAAGAGTGGAGGTTGGGGTTGGGATTTCTTTGGAAGATTTTACCTCTTAACCAAAGTAGAGGGGTGAGGTCCCAAGATGGAAGAAGGATGCAGTCTTATAATAGAAGGCAAGGTAGAAATGGGTGGTAAGTTTTTGGTTTTCAAGATCCTAGGTGGCTCCACTTTCTTGGCTGGTTTAACTTGGGGTTTATTTGGTGGGCTAGATGGTGCTAAATCCAAATTTAATGGAGGGTAAGTAAGGATCTAAAGGGGGAACATGCCTAGGTTTTTGATGGGATTTGTTGGGATGGTAGAAGATGCTTGGGCTACTTTATGTGGAGTTGGGTTAAAAGGTTTACCTATGGTTTAGGAGGTAGATATTTTCAATGGTATGGTTGGGATGATGGTGGGTTCACTAGTGGAAGTGGAAGTTTGGGTTGATAATGGTATGGTTAAGGGATTTTACTTGGTTAGGGGAGCCCAAGATGGTGCCAAAATGTGGCACGATCCATGTTGGGTTGGGATAGGAACTCCAAGTTTTGAACCAATCTAGAGAATGGCTTATAGATGGGTTTGGTTCCTTTGGTATTGTACTCAAAATACAAAGCCATGGGTTGAGAAAGGGAAGTGGTTTCCTTGTATTTTTCATCAATCAAAGGCTCCAAAGTTTTGAAAGGTGATTCCTCTATGAGAGGGGTGGATGAAACAACCTCTTCTTTAGGAAGGCTTTCTAAAGGAAGATTGGAGAGCTCAATCATGGAATAAAAAGGAATGGAAACTATGGTGATCTCCTCTATCATGCATTGTAAAGGAGAGAGGACAGTGGTTTATACTACCTCAACAAGTGGAGAAGGGAGGATAATGACTTCCTTTAATTTGGTTTCTAAAGGAATATAAGGTAACTCCAATACCTCAATAAGTGGAAGGGAATAAAAAGTAGTTTGGATATATTTTCCTCAACTATGAGTTCACTAAGAACCATATTGACTATGTGAACTTCATGGTTGTGAGAGGATTTTGATTTATTACTTTCATTGTTGGTGGAAGGTGAATGGTTGGGAAAAGGTTGTCTAAATATGTCAAGTGACTAATTTGGGAGTGCATTGGGATTATCCAGTGTAAGCTCCCCCTTGTTAATAAACCCTTGGAAAATGCTTTTGAAGGTATTGCATCTACTAACATCATGTCCAATGACATAGTGGAAGGCACACAATTCATTTTGTTTATACCAATCAAGTATAGGATGAGAGGAATATAATTTTTGTGGGGGTTTAATTAGAGGAATTTGTATGATATTTGATTTCAATAACTTTTCCAAAATGGAAGAATATAACTCCCCTAATAGAGTGTATTGATTTTAGTTAATGCAGTTTTGGTTTTGGGTATTTTGGTTGGAAGAATTAGAAGAGTTGGGTTGGTTAACAACTAGTGGAGGAGCCATTTTTAACACTACTACATTCACGGTTCCCTTGGTTTTGGTATTGGTGTTGGTTTGATTGTTAGTTTTGAAGGAAGAAACCTAATTTGATTTGAAATTAGAGTTCTTGTTTCTCAATTTTAGCTTCCCCTTATCAATGACTCTAATCTCTAATTTGTGTGCCATAGTAAAAGCCTCATCAAAGGTCTTAAAAGTCTAAACCTGTAAGGTGGATGAAATATGTTTGGCACAAGCCTGAGAAAATAACTCAATAAGCTTGGGTTAGGGTAAAGAGAAAGAGAGATAGTTAATCAAACCTCTCCAATGGGCTATGAAGTTGGTAATTGATTCATCCTCAAATTGCCTGGTAAATTAAATGTTGGTAATGAAAACTATCTTAGATATGTTTATGGAGGAATGATCTAAGAAGGTTTGGGCTATTTGGGAAAAACAGAAAAGAGAGTGATTGGTAATATAACTATACCAATCTAATACTAAACTATTTAAAGACATGGGAAGGTGAAAATAAAGAGAGCATCATCATAAGTAATCAAATAACAAGAGTACCTAAATTATCTAAGATGTTGTTGGGGGTCTTCCTTGTTTTGAAATTTAGAAAAATTTAGAAGCTCCCATTGAGGAGGGCATGGTTGGATGGGGATAGTTGGGTGAATTGGTTCATTGCAAATTTTATCATAAGATAAAAGGTTATGGGAATCAATAAAGGATGGATATAATTTGGTCATGTTATCCATTAGCATCTTGATTAGATTGGTTTATAGTTATGTACCCTCATAGTTGTAAGGTAAATTCTATTAGGGTTGGGTAGGTGTAACATAAAGGTAGATATTGGAAGGTTGGGAGGATGCCACGTATTGGTACATAGACATGAGTGGTTAGGAGAATGCCATATATGGGTAAGTGGACATAGGAGGTTGGGTAGAAGGTGGATGAACATAACCTTATGGGTTAGGGATTTATCCTATGTTGGGTGCAATGGGCACTTGTTGAGGGATAGATGTTGGTTAGGTTGGAGGGATGGTTGGGTTGATAAGTTGAGGGTGAGTGGTAACCTTAGTACTAATGGGTGGAAGGTATGGAAATTACCAAGCTTTGGAATGAAGTGTAAATTGGTGGGTTGGAAATGACAAGTCAAAGGGTAGTGACAATAGTAGAGGGCACTCCAATGATAAGTGGAGTATAGGTTACCAAAGGTTGGGTTGCTCCTATACTAGAAGAGTTATTGGTTGGGGTGGAAGATGTTTGGGTGTTGGTTGGTAGAGCAGGTTGATTTTGAATGGTGGTGTTGGAAGGGTTGTTGGTAAAAGAGGATGCTTGGGTGACTAAAGGTTGGGTGGAAATTGTGGCAATAGAGGTACTGCCTATAAGATGGGGTGGCATGCCATAGGGTGGCTCAATGGGTGGAATCGAAGTAGGGGTACAATAAGACATAGTATTAAGGTAATGTTAGAGGGATACGGGATTGTTATCCAAAAAGGTGGTAAAATATGTATCTCCTTGGGTAATTGTCTGAGGTATAATAGGACTTCCAAAATGGTGGGGTGAACTTTCCACATCTAAATGGTACTCCATAGATGATGAAGAAGAGGAAGATGGGTAATTGGGAGGTGGATCCTGATTTGATTGGTTCCTTAATTATTGTCTTGTCAAAACCATGCAAAAGAGGAGGAAAAAAGGAAAAAAAGTGATATCACAAACTCAAAAGAGAAGCAAGTAAAATAAAATATCTCAAAGAAAACAAACATACACTAAAGTACGTTTAAATCCTAGAATACCTTTTATCTCTCTTTGGTATTATGCCTCAATTTTAAGGAGTTTATGAAAAACAACTTGGGCTTGTAGAGTAGGTACTTGAATAAAATATCTAAGCATGGTTTCAGGTAGTTAATGGCTCTTAATATCTATATTATAATTTGGTACGTGGCTTGATATTGGGACCTACCCCATCACTTTACAAACTATTGCGATAAGGGTGTCAAGTTGTTAACAAGAATATACCAAGTTTCTAGAGATTATACTTAGCCAAAGTACCAAGTTTGTTCTCCCCTTGGTAATGAAATCCACATAAGATAGCTCAAGAAAGGTTATTACTAGGTGATGAAATCCCAATTGAGCCTTATGTTAGTGTTTTGATGTTTGATTGAATGTGTGGTTTGGTATTATGTATGTGATAGGAAGTGAGACTATTATTAATTTATTTGATTAAATTAAGCTATTTGAGCTAATCAATATAAGCAAACCATGAATGTGATGTTATTTTTAATCCAAATGAAAATTTTGGTGTCTTTTCAAATGAATACAAAATAACTAAGATGCATGTAAATGCGACATGATAATGTGAAGCCTAAGCCTAGGATGAATACTTTTGATTTTCAAAAATGAAAGCAAAAATGATAATTTCTTATTTTTTCCTAAGAACACAAAAGAAACTATAACTTTGCATTTTGGAGGAGAAGAAAAGGAAATAAGGAATGTTTAATTTTTAGAAAATAATACAATTAATGACTCTTCTATAGTGTAACTAAATTTACTAGAACCATGAACCCAAGAAAAATCTCAAGGGTCCCACCGAGCATGCCAGAATGTTTCACTATTTTTTTCATTTTATTTTCTAAGAAGAAAGAAAGAAGAAAATTGAGAGGGGTATGGTATAAAAACTTAGTGTGTTATGTGCGCATGAATCTAGATGATTGTATCTACTCCTCTTTATCTGGCGAGGACAACCTATAGATAAGAAAATACTAGAAAAATGGTTGATTAGTGAGATAGTAGGGTGGAATGTCTAGTAGGAGATAGATCCAAGAAACACAAGCTCCCTTGTAAGCTATCAATCCACACTTTAAAAAAACCTAAGTTATGATAAACTAAAAATAGATGCTTACATGAAATAACAAAAGGTATTAATATTAAATACAATAAATGCTTGAAAAGAAACAAGTGATTTTGACTAAAAATAGTAATAAATGGTTGAATACTAATGCTAAATTCATCAAACTTGATTTAGAAAATAAATTGAAAATCTTTGGTAAAACATAAACTCCAAAAGTGGGATTTGGGTACAGACTGATGGGTCAAATCAACTTTCTATTGTAAAAATGAACACATAGTGACTGTCGATAGTTAGTGTGACCATCAGTGGTTAGGTCCAACTGTCAGCGATTAGGTACGACCATTGGTAGTTACTATGGAATTTGGTTTGGGAAAAGAAGTCTATTGGGGAGAGTTGAAGAGAGGTTCTAGAGGTGGTGTTTGGGTTGAATGTTGGTTACAAGAGAGAAATCAATTCTCAGAGGTATGTAGTTCAAATATAAGGTGTAAGAATGGTTTATGGGTGATCTAGGGTAGAGGGTGAAGTGTTTGTATGTGTAGAAATCCAACATATAAAATGAAGTATAGATAATGGGAATGACACAAGTAATGAAACAAATAAAATCTAGTTACTAAATCTTGATGAAAAACACAAATACTTAGCTTTTAAGTGCTACTGGTTTAGGAGAATGTTGTGTTGGAGTAAGAATTAAGATTAATTAGAGAGTTGGTTATTTAGTTGATATATGTTTAATATTTGCATCACTATTTTATACATACAAATATTCCATATCAGCTAATCTTGGTTTCACGAAACAAATTATCATTGCATGAAACCAACTCACTTTGCCCATTTACTAGGCACTCCCCATTCTTCTCCTATCATGTTGGTAAAGAGAGAGAGCTATGGATTTATATTATTCTTTTGAGGAATAATGAGACTGAATTGTGCTTAGTTTATTCTCTTTATGTATAATATTTGTCTGATGGTGATGTTTTATGTGGTAATTGTTGACGATGGAAAGTGCACCCTGCGCCAGGAAAACAGATTCCTGCCCTCTCCCCACAACATGGAAACCCCTCTCTCGCCTGTGGGATGACGAAGCAGGAGAGGAGAGTCTCTAGGTATGGGCTAGTTCCCTCTGATGTATCTTGTTTGTTTCAGGTAGTGCAAAATATAGGTATACTGGGGGGGATGAAAAGAGATAGAGAAAAAGCATGAAAACAAATAGCCTACTATAAAAGAGGTGATACACCAAAAATAGGTTGACCTTCCACATCCACACTCAGGATCAGGGAAAAACATACATACACTCAGATCTGGCAGAAAAGACCAGGTCTCTGGGATGACAGGGAGGTTCTTATGGAAAGCACAAGAAATAGGGACTCACCAAGGTGCTGAGAAATACACACTGTAAGTGACCTCACCTGTTTTATACCTCCAAAACAGAACTCTACTCCTGGCAGCAGCAGACAGTGGCACTTTGTAGATCACAAGTTTGCTGGTGTTGAACCTATGAGAGCATCAAGAGACAATGACTGGACACAGCTTAACATTCAATACATACACATAAAGATCCATCCAAATAGAGGTAAAACTGTCTTTTATTGATTCAGGTGGAAAATTTGGAGAGCAGTGCTCTTTACAAAAGTGGGGAAGATCTCCTGATAAATGAACAAGTCTACCCATTTATAGAGAAAATCTAAGAGGAGTCTCATTGGGAAGAGGGAAAACACTGTTGATGATGTCATAAGTCTGTCAAGACCATGCTTGATGTCTCATTTTGTGTGCAATCACTCTCCTCATTTTGCGTGCCAGTCTACTCTGGCGGCTGGGCGGGTCTTTTTCGGTGCACTACGGGTGTTTTTTACCACTACCTGTTGTGGGCAGCAAATTTTCCACCTGCTACATGGGTGGCCCTTTTGTTTTCCCCACCGTGGGTGGGCGGTTCTATTTTCCCTGCCGTCGGGTGGCATTTTTCCACTTTCTCGCCGGGGGGCGGGGTTTCTATTTTTCCCGCCTTCGGGTGGGGGTTTCATCTTCACCGCCAGAGGGTGGCATTTCCATCTTCTCCACTGTGGGTGAGGGTTTCATCTTCACCACCGGAGGGTGGCGTTTCCATCTTCTCCACCGTGGGTGGGGGTTTCATCTTCGCCGTCGGAGGGTGGCGTTTCCGTCTTCTCCGCCGTGGGCGGGGGTTTTGTTTTTCCCACCATCAGGCGATGTTTTGTTTTTGCCACCTTCAGGTGGCCATTTTGTTTATGCCACCTATGGCGGGTGCTGGGCATTCACCACCCTCGAGCGGTGTTCTGCCATTCACCACCCTCGGGCGGCATTCGACCATTCACAGGCGGCTTCGACCGGTCAACAAATTGGTGACTCACAGGGTAAGCGTGCCTGCTATGCTTATAACCCAGTTGCCTCTGAATATCCATTGGTGCAGAGTCAGATGGTGACTTTGAAGAGAGTTCACAATAGCTTTGAAGGTCCCGAAATCAAATACACAAAATTTTCCCCCCACTAACGAAGGAAAACACACAAGCCTAAAAACAACTAACTGTGCAAACTGCACTTAGGGAAAATAGGGAAAACAACTGAAAGCAAACAATTATATACAGTTAACCAGGAATGTTTTCATCCCTCCTGGATCGAAAGGAAAATTTCTTAAGTCCCCTTCCTGGTGAAGAGACTTATCGTGACAGGCAAGTAGCTGAAAGAAAATGAGATTTGGTGACTTGCTCCTCCTGCTTGTCACCTGAGTTGGCTGGAAACCGAGGGGATCAAAATCGAACATGCCTCCAATATATAAGTATTTTGATTGACCTTGGAGGCTTGTTAAATGCTGGTCCCTGAAATTGGTGCCCCTCACCAAGAAATCAATTGCTGTCGGTTTATCACCGTAAGCCTTCTGATTTGCACAATTCTTCTGCAATGTATCATGGTCTGATTTGTTTCCCTCTGCTTTGCTGAAAACTCTATCAGACTCCTCCTCTGCTTCCTCTTGGCCTTCTTGAAGAAGGGAAAATGTGGCAATGTCTAAAAGGGGCTCACAAAATGATTGCTCATCCCATAAGACTTCACTTATCTATTTAAAGTTTAGTTCTTCAAGGTATTCCTCCAAGGAGACGGACCTCTCCTTTTCCTCTTTGCTGATCAGGTTCTCTAGATTTTCAAAAATATTCTCCTGATCTTCCTCTTTCTCAGGTTCTTCAATGTAGTCATCCTCATCAATACAGCAAGGAAGTTCATCAAACAGAGGAGAAGAGAGCTTACCATGCATTTGTTCCTCCTTGAATTGCTGGAACATCCGCATATACGCAAGGCCTGCATCTTCTCCACTACTGATAAGGTCTTCACAAGGAGTATCAATGACAATTTCTTCTTCGTTGTCGCTCATAATAGCCTCCTAAAGACTTACAGATTGGATCTTTTGTTCCTCTCCTGCCTCTTGCAAAACAGGTCCTTCTTCGAGAAGAGGTGAAGTGGAGAAAGCATGTGGAAGAGGGAACAGTCCTTGAGCTAGAATTGAACGGTTCTCCTCTCTCCACTTAATCAGTACTTCATCTATATCAGGCATGGCCTGATAACTCTCTTGGAAATGTGTATGTGGGGTGTGTTCAGGCATGAAATATGCTGTTTGTTCTGAACCGTCCACCACACATTGGCTGAGGAATTTATTTTTAGACTCCAACTCTGTAATTCTCCTACTCAGATCTTCTTGGAAAAGCTTTTCCTGGAGGCTGCCAGCATCATCACAGGCAGGCACAGCTTCAGCTTCTTCAAGGTTTTGAGAAAAACCTTGATTTTCTTCTTCCTCTTTGCTGCCCCATGATTCCACTGTCTTCCCCCAATTCAGGATCTCTAAATTTGAATTTGGCTCCTGTGAACAGGCAACAACTTTGTTCTCCACGAGGTCTTGAGGCTCTTCCGCAAGGTCTGAAAAAATTAACTCCCTTTCAAGGAGTAGCTTCATCCTAGCCTCTAAGTTTTCAATTTGTCTGGCTAGGTTTTCTTGGAAGAGTCTTTCTTGGAGGTGGCTAGCATGATCTTCTTCAAAGCTCTGAGCTGGTCCTTGGCATTCTTTCCTCCAACTTGGAATTTGCACATCATGCTGGAAAACTTGGGGAGGCTGAAGAATGTAAGGAAAACACTATTGGTGCATTGGAGGAGCCTCTAGAAGAGGGACATGCTGGCTGGTGGTATTATTTTCGATGGAAGATTCCTGATCTAAGGAGTTGAAAAGATTGATCTCCATGGGAGGTTGCTCTGATACCCTCTGGTGTTGGAAAGCCAGGTGCACGGAATTGGGAGCAACTGTATTTGATGAGTTGGAGTGAGCAAGTGCAATTTGATAAAATGGATTTGGTGTAAAAGAGGGGGTTTTCTTCAGGGTAGGAGGGGGCACGCAAGGCTGACTGCCTTGAAAAGATGGATTTCTCCATTTTGGTGCCTCTTCCTTCATGGATTGTACGGCCTGCGCTTGCCTAAACAAGCACTCCTCTTTATACATCAGCTCCTGCTGATATTTGTACTACTCTTCCAGCCTGTCGATTTCTTTTGTCTATCTCTCAAATTCCAATGCCATATCCCTTATAGTTGCAGGGCAACTAGGAGAGCCACTTGAGGGGATTCCATAAATATTTTGAGTCTGATCGATATTATATGAAGGAGAACAAAATCCATGATTTTGTGAAAAAGAAGTATACATACAAGAAATGGATGGTTTTTGATGGCACTAGGCTGCTTAACCAACGGATTTACTTCGAAGTCACCAGATGCTGAAGAAACTTGATTTGTTGTAATAGGACCAGCATCAATCCTGAAACCTTACTACGTTATAAAAACTTGTGGTCCCATCGGGCGTGCCAAAACTGTTGACGCTAGAAAGTGCACCCTGCAGCAGGAAAAAGGATTCCTACCCTCTCCCCGCAAAATGGAAACCCCTCTCTTGCCTATGGGATGGCGAAGTAGGAGAGGAGAGTCTCTAGGTATGGGCTAGTTCCCTTTGATGTATCTTGTTTGTTTTAGGTAGCGCAAAATATAGGTATATAGGTATACTAGGGGTGATGAAAAGAGATAGAGAAAAAGCATGAAAATAAACAGCCTACTCTAAAAGAGGTGATACACCAAAAACAAGTTGACCTTCCACATCCACACTCAAGATCAGGGAAAAACATACATACACTCAGATCTGGCAGAAAATACCAGGTCTCTAGGATGACAGGGAGGTTCTTATGGAAAGCACAAGAAACAGGGACTCACCAAGGTGCTGAGAAATACACACTGTAAGTGAACTCACCTGTTTTATACCTCCAAAATAGAACTCTACTCCTAGTAGCAGCAGACAGTGGCACTTTGTAGATCACAGGTTTGTTGGTGTTGAACCTATGAGAGCATCAAGAGATAATGACTGGACACAGATTAACATTCAATGCATACACAGAAAGATCCATCCAAATAGAGGTAAAACTATCTTTTATTGATTCAGGTGGAAAATTTGGAGAGCAGTGCTCTTTACAAAAGTGGGGAAGATCTCCTGATAAATGAACAAGTCTGCCTATTTATAGAGAAAAGCCAAGAGGAGTCTCATTGGGAAGAGGGAAAACACTATTGATGATGTCATAAGTCTGTTAAGACCATGCTTGATGTCTCATTTTACGTGCAATCACTCTCCTCATTTTGCATGCCAGTCTACTCTTGCAGCTGGGCTGGTCTTTTTCGGTGCACTACGGGTGTTTTTTACCGCTGCCTATTATGGGCAGCAAATTTGCAGCCTGCTGCATGGGTGGTCCTTTTGTTTTCCCTGCCGTGGCCTGGCGGTTCTGTTTTCCCCACCGTCGGGCAGCGTTTGTCCACTTTCCCACTGGGGGCAGGGTTTCTATTTTTCCTGCCTTCGGGCGGGGGTTTCATCTTTGCCACCAGAGGGCGGTGTTTCCATATTCTCCACCGTGGGTGGGGGTTTCATCTTTGCCGCCGGAGGGCGGCATTTCCATCTTCTCCGCCGTGGGTGGGGGTTTTATCTTCGCCGCTGGAGTGCGGCGTTTCCATCTTCTCTGCCGTGGGTGGGGGTTTTGTTTTTCTCGCCGTCGGGTGGCATTTTGTTTCTGCCGCCTACGAGTGGCCATTTTTTTTATGCCACCTACGGTGGGTGCTGGGTATTCGCCGCCCTCGGGCGGCGTTGGGCCGTTTGCCGGCAACTTCGGCCAGTCAATAGTAATGGTTTGTAGGAGAGATCCTGCATCTCATGAATGCATTATGCATTCTGACATGGTATCAAAGAAGACTCCCCAAGCATTTCCCAACTGATTGTCTTGGCACATTGATGATTTGATCTAAGTTTTTTTATTATGCCATGCAAGATCATATAGATATGTGAAAGCTCCTTTTGTAGGTTGTATACTAGCCATACATTAAGGGTTTTGACCAAGCATTTTTTGATTTGATTTTGTTATTTTATCTCAAACTTAGCTTTCTAAGTTTTGTATTTAGTCTTGCCACTAATTTATATTACAAAGGACTAGTTCTCACACAACCATATACATTATTGGATTATTGACAATGTTCACCTTGCATTTTCTATTTTAATTTGGATTTGACTATGATGAGTTTTTCTTAGGATCTAGAATTTCAATTAGGTCAATGATTAATAGCCCATGGAGAGATCAGATCTAAAGCCATTAAAGACTTCACTGGTGAGATGTAATGAACCATGATGTCTTGACTTCGATATTGTACCAACTCTACCATTTTTTATCATCTATTGGATTCTTGCCTGGCTACTAGATTGGGTAGTACCTAGGATTTAAAATATTTAGCTTTAAATGAAATGGTCATGAAATCATAAATATTTTAGCCATCTCCATTATAATAATCAACATCTACAAAACTACTTTCATCTCCTCAAATCACTTTACTCCTATGGAAGATGATGTTTGGAGTATCGATGTGATAAAATATATGTTTTTATGTGGAAGTTGACCCTTTTAGGCTATAACCAAATCTAAAATTTTCCAAGATATTTTAAGAGCTAATCCTAATTTATTTTTATGCACCTAACCATCCCTTATGGCCTCTCCATCATTGATTCCAAACTACCTACATGCAGATGGGTTACTCTTTTTTTTGCTCACTGATAGTCTAGCAATCCCTCACTATATCTACTCACCATTTCTATAGTTCTAAATCTCTCTATGTTAACCTCAATGATTGCTAGATTGATGACCTCTATTCATCGACTATTATTGCATTTAAAGTGATTCCTAAAGAATAATAGGTGGAAGCTTCATTTATGACATGAGTTGCCTCAAATATGAGTTCAACTAGTTCACTTCACCCATTATGACTTAGTTTTCT
Organism: Torreya grandis; assembly: GCA_037957365.1. Taxonomy (NCBI): domain Eukaryota; kingdom Viridiplantae; phylum Streptophyta; class Pinopsida; order Cupressales; family Taxaceae; genus Torreya; species Torreya grandis. The sequence continues at coordinate 2,673,584 of JARHVA010000736.1, read as the reverse complement.
ACCTGAGTAGATCGCTCAATCTTACCCAACAACTCTATGCCAACTAACAGACCTTTGGTAAGTAATTCTACCTCTAACACTTATCTTAGCTCCTTGACTGGGTCATTTACCAAGCCCTTGACAACTATCAACCATGTTATTTGGCACTCAAAAGATGTGACTTATTTTTAAATTCAAAATTTAAAACTATGAAGAGTATATTTGTTTGTCAATTATTTGTTTGACAAGTTGATGGTAGAGTCGGTTGATTTGTCTTAGAATATTCAAAGAGGGGAGGTCTTGGGTTCAAGAGACTCCACTTTCACCAAAATTTTAATTTGGTATAAATTTTATTGAAAGGTGTATTTTTTTACCTTGGGGGAGATTAATTTATTGAAGTGGTCAAATTTAAAGTGGAGAGGTCCTTTTGTAATGAGTGGACAATTTTTTAATTTGGTGGTATTATGAAATTTTAAAAGGGAGAAACATTAAATGAGATTTTATTATTTTTTTGCAAGTTATTGCAAACATACAAATATTGTATTTGAGGTCACTTTTTTTTTGGGATACCACCTTTTATATCATTATACGAAGATGGAGGGTGAGGCCCATTCTCATGGGTGGTGAGACCCCCTAACAAAAATACTTCATTTTTTTGGTGTGATTTTTACATAGGACATATTTTTAGTGGAGTTTGACATCCCATTTTTAGAGTTTTTTAATCCTCCTTTATGGCACTTATACTCACAGATGCATTTGTGGTGGTAATTGATGTCCCTCTTTGACCATTATTTGGTTTTTTACATCTTTGGGTATGGATTCTCATATGATTGAACCCCTTAGTTATTTGAACTACACCACCTAGAAAACTAAAATATGGATGAACTTGTAGATGAAGGGATTGTGGAGAGTTTTTATTAGTAATTTTCCCATTTTTACAAATGAGGATGATATTTCATGGCTTGCCTCCATGTAAAAGGATGCACTTGTATTCATTCATCTTAATGTTTTAGATTATATGCAGTCTCATATTAAGCATGCCATGTCACCTAAGGAAGCTTGGAACATTATTTGATGAGGTCACTTCACCTCCACATGTTCCTCTTTCTTCTTCTACCTCCCAGAGTGAGGATTATTTTATTGGTGACAATGTTTCTCCACCATCTTATCCTAGTTGTGAGGATGTTACTCTTGATGGTGATTTACATGAGGACTCTAGCATCTTCATCTTCTCCTATTATTTCTTATCCTCTTTCCATTGTTAGTGATGACATATTTTTTGAGGATTAGACACTTCTTACTTGTGGTCATTTAGATGAATTACCTTCACATCCTCCTCCTACTGATGCACATTCTGATACAATGGTTGTGTCTCCTATTTTTGACTTTGGTATGACTTTTGATAGTACCCTACCAAGTCCTAAGCAATCCATTGATTATATGGCCTCTTTCTTATCACTTTAGGAATAAAATAATAAACTTTTGATGCATAATTCTCTTTTTCACTCCATGATTCATGGAAAATATGCCCTCATTTGTTCTCTACATATTAAACTAGTTATCACACAACATCAATATAATACCCCATCATGTATTGAATATGGTATGCATCCACTTGATGCACTTATACAGTGTGATCTACTAGATTCTGAGAAAGCCATTATTCTTGTTGATATCTTATTGTAGATAATAAGTTTATGCCTAATGTTATTAAACACTCTGCACATCTGACTCCAGTTCTACAAGCATATATGCTTACTTATTTTGAGTAACATACCACTAGTTTTGGATCCCAAATGCTTCATTCTATGGGCCATACTACCAAACATGTAGGCATTGGGAAGTATTTATAGGGCATTACTTGCCCTATTCAACCTATTATGTGGATTACTTGGCATGGCCTTGGTAATGATGTAGGTACTTCATCTTCATTGGGATCTATTGATATAGCTCCATATTTTGTTCACTCCACTCTTTGTGAGGATTATGAGCTACATATGGGCTCTTCTACACCTTCACTTAGGCTTGAGAAATCTAATATTACAATGGTTAGACATGATCTACATGACACTTCTTTGGATGTTACCTCACATTCTTCTACTATGGACTTTACACCCACATATATGCATGCATCTTCATCTACCATTCATATTCATTTGGGGTGGATTTATGATCATTCATGGTGGTGTAAAAAGCATTATTAGGGATGACACTATAGACATCATTCTTCCCCTATTCAGCTTCTTCGACTTCACATTGATCCTCTTGCCTATTGATGTTCTTTGTTGTTTGAGATTCTTGATTAAGTAGATGTGTTTTTCTCAAGTATACATTTCTCATTATATATATGATGTATTATACGTATTGATTACATTGTGGAGTTTTTTGAATCACTTGGTGATATTATTGTAGGATGGGAATTTTGTTTTTAGTCACACTGAGATTCATGGAGATTTTTTCTTCATGTGTGTGATCCATGATTGAGCACTTTCTTCTCCAGTTACATGACTATTCCATCATCACTAGGGACATCATTATTGTGAGATTTCATATCTATATCTGATTGTTGATAGTATCCTTCAAATGTTTTAGTTGAGCTTGTTCTCCTACTAGAGTGTAGCTAGTTTGGTGTATCCCACTATTACCATTTCAGTGTTTGTATAGTGGGATTGGCCCACTCATTCAGATGGTTTTTTGAGTCACTAAAACCATTTCAACATTACGGTTGCGGGGTGTGGACATACTACTTTAGATGTTGTGCTCATTGTTAGTACACCACATTTTCTCTTAGAGGTAGTTGATTGAGTGCATCTTTTCTTCAGTGGGATTCATTCCATCAAGTATACCTACTATAAGTTTGTGTTTATATTTTGAGTCATGATTATTAGAATTCCTTGTATTATATATTATCTTCTTCAATTTCACTATGGTTCTACTAATTTTTGGGTACCTTGTGGTGATACCTTTCATTTTTGGTAACTCTTTTTCCTAGATTGTTGATCAGTGTTTTGATAGAGTGAGCCTTGTATAGAGTACCCATTCTTATTTGAATTAGTGGTTATAATGATTCATCATCCATGTAGTCTGGTAAGATGGATTGGTTACCATAGGGACACTTTGTATTTCACTATGATTTGTACATGGGTACCTGATCAAGCCTTATTATCGAGACCCATTCAATCTCTTTTATTTCTCTTTTCTTACTTCCTATTTATGCTTAAGGGAGGGCATTGGAATAATCATTAAGTTTAATTACAGAGTTGGTTATTTAGTTGATATATGTTGAATATTTGCATTGATATTTTATGCATGCAAATATTCCATATAAAATAATTTTGGTTTCACATAAAAAATTATCATTGCATGAAACCAACTCTCTTTTCTTATTTACTATGCACTCCTCATTCTTCTCCTATCATGCTAGTGGAGATAAAGCTATAGATTTGTATTATTATTGTGAGGAATAATGAGACTAACTTGTTCTTAGTTTATTCTCTATGTGTATAATATTTATCTGATGGTGATGTTTACAATGGTAATGGTTCGTAAGAGAGATCCTAAGATCTCATGAATGCATTATGCATTCTGACATGTTGAAGTTGGTTGAAAGCTATTGTGGATCCTGGAGTAATTTTGGTAGAGTAATGGTACCTTGGCTCTTAATAATGAGTGCATAAGTACCTTAAGTCTCTAGCCTAGTTCCTAGTTTACTAGGAAGCTTTTGATTCATCTAGGAATAAGAATATCTTGCACAAGAGTGATTTTAACCTCCTAGAAACTTTTTTTGTCTAGGATTATGTAACCACTGCTAGTCCTAATCAACTGCTAATGGTTGAAGGGTGACCATTGGTGATTAGGGTGACATAGTAAAAATTGGATAATTTTATCCAATTCCACTAATGACTGGTAGTTAATTCATTAGAAAGTGGTCTGAGGGTAATAAAATAATCATGGGGACACATGAAGAACAAGTCTAAGAGGTTTGGGTCATTAATTATCAGGGTAGAAATGGTCTCTAGGCTAGGTGTTGACCAACTAACATGGGTTTGGGTAAACGAGTTTTAAATAGGATTTATTTAATTTAATTAACTTAATTATATTATCCAAGGGGGTAAATGGGTAGGTTTAAGGATTTTAATAGGTAATGCTTACCCAAGAGGACCAAGGGGCCAAGGGGTGTGTAGAAGTTGACTAGAATCATGTTGTATGGTTTTCAAGTGTCCACATTTTGCCTTATTGATAAGGAGAGCCTAACGTAGTTTTTGGAATAACAAATATCTTTAGAGGAGAAATAGAAATGGGTCACAAAGATGCTAGGATATGACTTTGAAATTAGTTATAAAAAATAAAGGAGAATATTGTAGCTAATATACTTTATCAATAGGAAGTAGAGTAAGCAAAACTTTATGCTATTTATTTATTACAAACTAAATGGGTAGAAGAAATATGGGTAGAGTGGAAACAAGACACTCCAACCAAAAAACTCATATAGATAAGTATGTTTGGAAAGGAGAATCATTATTATATAAATAGAAAGTCTTTTTGTTTAAAAATTCAGAATTATAAGCTAGTATCTTGTCTCAAATGTGTGACTTACCCATCGGAGGACATTTTGGGTTCTTAAAGACTTATCACCATATAAAGAAGGATTTATTTTGGGAAGGACTTCAGGGTGATGCAAAAAAATTTGTGGTATAATGTCTGATATGTCAAAAAAATAAAGGAGAAATGATTAAGACTCTAGGTCTCTTACAACCATTAGCCACTCTAGAATAACATTGGGAAGAAATATCAATGGACTTCATTACAAGCCTACCTAAATTAAATAACATGGACATGATATTAGAGGTTGTGGATCAAAACACTAAGTACACACATTTTTGTGGGCTTTCTCATCTATTTCAAGCTAGTACCATGACACAAGTATTCATGGAAAAGGTAAAAAAACTCCATTGCATTCAAAAAATCATTGTGAGTGATCTTAATCCTATCTTCACTAACATATTTTCGACTAAACTATTTTCTACATGGGGAACAAAACTTGCCCATAGTTTATCCTATCATCCACAATCAGATGGATAAACTAAAATTATAAATAAATGTCTCAAAGGATACCTACATTATTTTGCCTCATAAACACAAGCACAATGGTCAAAGTGGATTTCATAGGTAGAATGGTGGTATAAAATGTAATTTCACATAGCAACAAAGATGACACCATTTGAGGTTCTCCATAGATGCCTCCTACCTTCTACTACATCTTATTTGCAGGGTCATTCCAAAGCCTATGCAGTTGAGGATCATCTTCAATACCATCAATAATTACTTTAAGTCCTTAAGGAGAATTTGGTTGTGACTCAAAATAGGATGAAACAATAAGATGATCAACACCACAGTGAGAGAATTTTAAGGAAGGAGATTGGGTGTTCCTTCACTTTTAACCTTATAAATAACTGTCACTTAAACAACATAAGAACATCAAGATCACACAAAAAATTTATGGCCCTACAAGGTTCTACACTGGATCAGAAGTGTCTCTTATAAGTGAGAACTTCCACCTTCCAAAATTCATCTTATATTTCATGTTTCATGCTTAAATAAATTAATTGGTTCTAAGCTTTTAGTCCTGCTTGAGTTGTTTGAGTTAGATGAATAAGGGAAGTTCATTATGGTACTCAAGATTGTTATAGAGACATAACTGAATAAATTATGTAACTAAGCCATTTATGAATTTATCATCAAATGGAACAATTTTCCCACTGAAGATCCAACATGGGAGGAAGAACAATTCATGCAACAACATCTTGAGTTGTTAAGATTTGAGGGAAATGATTTTTTAAAGGGGAAGGGTATATTACACTCCTAACCTTATGAGTACTAAAGTTATGGCCCAATGATATGATTTAGGTATTAATCTTACAAGGATTGTTTGAAGATAAGGTTTATGTGTTCTTATAGCTAAAATGAACCCAGTAATGAAGGCCCAAGTGAATCACAATGATATGATTTGTCTAAAGAGATACTTATAGTTTGTTTTGTTAATTCCACCAATAAATGGTACATTAACATAACCTAATTCCTCACATATGGAGAGTATCCTGAAAATATCAATTCTACATAAAAAAGGATGATAAAACTAAGATTTGTTAAGTATGTTATGTGGGATAATACTCTTTTCAAGAGAGGGATTGATGGTCTTTTCCTAAGATGTGTTGATAAAGAGAAAAAAAAGAGACTTCTAGAGGATTTTCATAATAAGGTGTGTGGTGGTCACTTTTTATCTCTTGTAAGACACATAAGGTAATAAGAGATAACTACTATTGGCCTACCCTCTTCAAAGATGATCAAGAGTGGGTTTCAAAATGTGAAGCTTGTTAATAATTTTTGGGTATATCCAAGCTTGAAACAATGCCATGAAAGCCAATTGTGATTGAGGAGCCTTTTCAAAAATGGGGTCTTGAATTCATAAGAATGCTCAACCCACATTCCAATGTTGGTCACACCCATATCCTTATTACAATTGACTATTTTATGAAATGGGTAGAGGCCATCCTTGTCAATAATACTACTTAAAAAATAGTATTTAATTGCATTAAGGAAAATATTTTGGTTAGGTATGGTGTTCCACATAAGATATTAAGGGATAATGATTCTAATTTTTCTTATTATGAATTGGTCAAATTATAATACACATATGTGAAATACATATATCATTATTTGACTACAATCTACAAGATAGTGGTCAGGTGAAATTCAAGAATATTATCACTCATAGATGAAAATCAACAAAATTGGTACAAAAGGTTATATGATGCACTTTGGTCTGATCGTATCAATCTCAAAGGGATATTGGTATTTCACCTTTTAATTTGATGTATGGTACCAATGCCACATTGCCTATTTCATTGGAATTATTAGCTAAGATAATTGGTAATCAAAACTTTATATATTATTTGGATAAGAGGATCATGTTTCTAAATAAACTAGAAGAAGAGAGGGTTGAAGTAATTGATCAGATTATGGAGCATTAGATGAAGTTAAAGATATTATTTGAGAAGAAAGCTAGACAAAGAGATTTTCAAATTGGATATCTTATCCTCCTCTGAGATAAAATAAGGGAACCCAAGGGTAGTCACAAAAAGCTTGATTCCTTATCTGAAGTTCCTTTCAAGATATGACACTTTTGTGGGGATAATACATATTATCTGGATTATTTAGATGACACATGTCTCTCACTTCCCTATAGTGGGTAATATAAAAAATTTTAAGAAGTAAAATTTGGTTGTCACCAACCATTTACATATGTGATTTTAGGATTTTGTTTGTGTTTCCTTTCTTATTTCATCTTTTATTTTCATGTTGGTTGTGTTTTCCCTTTTTGGGTTTTCTTCCTCTTCTTGCCTTATGTCAAAATTTCATTTTGAAGTTATGTTGACTATGATAAAAATGTCATATCCCAATGGAATTATAAGCTAATATACATACCCTAAAAAATTATAAAGTTCATACTCTACCTTTTGAAATTTGAGTCCTCAGTTAGAGCCAATAATTATCCCCAAATTTGATTCTAGGTTGAAATTTGGGTAACCAAAGTAATATTTTATGAGCAAGTCAAGTCAAAAGTTGTAAAATTGAAATTTACACTTGAGCAAATAGGCAAGTGAATATTTATTAGAGGAATAAAAAAAAATTTAAGCACATGTTTTTATGTCTTTTCAAAGATCATAAAAACTAGATAGTTGCTTTGTAGCTATCAGACCCCAATAGTTACTTTATAGCTATCAAAACCTAACAACTGCTTTATATCCATTAAAATTCAATGATAACAAAGAATTCATTAGACTCTAATGATTACCCAAAAAATTATCAAATATGTAATTAATAGGGATGATTCCTACATGTGTATATGTTTTTGTCCCTCCCTTATTTAATTCATCTTCCTTCATTTTAATTTTCACCTCACTTCTATCACCTTTTGCACTTTGCTCTTGCTTTCTCCTTGCACAAACCCTAGTCTTTACATGTGCATTTGTTCCCTATTTTACATAATTTTTATATGATACTTGATCATTAAATTTTATTTTTATTTCATGTTTTATTCATTTCATAAGTTATGTTTTCTCTTCTCATGGTTCATTTCATTTTTAACCTCCAAAGTACTTCATCAGCCCATGAGCTCTGTTGTGCACCTAGAGGAATATCCACCCTATAGAACAAAGGTTAGACTCCTCCTCTTATATATAATATGTTAAAATCTACCCCATATTTAGTATATTAGAGACTCTATCACATAAAAATTATATGTTATACTCTACCCCCGTAGATTAGACGTTAGAATTTACCCACTTTAGAGTGAACATCAATTTTTCCACTATAATAACTTTTACTACTCATTTGCCTTTTAGTTTCATATGTTAGGAACTCTAAAAATGAAAGATTAAATTATGTATTAGTATCATGGAGTCACCCTATAATCTAATTTTAAATCTAATGTTGATTGGATAACTAACATAGACCTAGGACATGTTAACATGACACATTTTTGGAAGAGGGTCAATGTTAATCACAAGTCTGATTAGATGCAGAGCATATATGATAGTGGACTACTCCAGGCCACTTATTTCCTATTATATATTTAATTTATAGAGTTATTACTAACCATGTCAATCCATTATGATAAAGATAATAAGGAAGTAAGGAATTCAAAAGATGAATATGTTCTATGCCTTAGTGCAAAACATATCAAAGATATGTTGAGAATACCTAGCCAAAATATTTTGTGGATATCTCACCTAATTTTAATTAATAATTTTTAGGATTATAATTAATATTCATTTTCAAAATCATTGAATAATAACTGGATACTAAATTTTGAGTATGCTTCTACTAGAGTACCCAAAAACATAACATGCTCTAAGTTCAAGATGAAGATCAATGATATTATCACACTTTTGAATAGGGTGGTCAATAATCCCACAAGTAATAATTTTAAATAATAGATGTACATGTATCTTTAAATTATCCATGAAAATAAATATTTCATCAATTTGGAATAACTGATCAATGATTTTATTCATAATCAACTATGTGAGGTGCATCAAATAGGGAAGTTATATATGACCTCTTACTTGGTCTATGTGGTTGCTCAAAAGAGGATATATAGTGGTTCAAACATAATTGGTTAGATGAAATCACTATAGATTTATTAATTTTATCATTAACTCAAATTGGAGGATAACTAAAAACATTTCTAAAGGGTCAAGAATGCTTTTCTACATTATGTCATTCAATATTTTGATCCAGATATATACAATTACAAAATTTATATTGTATCCACCATTGATATCTCAATATGGGGTGGATGGTTTATAAAAAATCCCACTTTATCTTATATTAGAGTTTTTGGATGCGAGACTTCCCCATCTATGTTGCCTAATTTTGTTGATGACAGGTGGGCCCTAATGGAGTTAGTATGGTAGCTCATAGAAATACATAAATTCCTAACTACCAAGCACAAGTCTAGATCTCATTTTCCAATTAATATTGGGAGATAAATACATGCCTCACTCCATGAGGCAAAGTTAATTGAGGTAAAAATGGATCGTGTTACCCTTCAACCCTTTCATATCATACCTTATTTTGATGCCAAAGGGATGGTGGAAAATATTCCTAGTGCTTCATATCAGCACATCTCATATTTTGAAGACTATTAGATGGATTGTGATAATGAAAATGAGGTTAGGATTTGGGATTAATATTTCTTCACTCTTGAATGGGTTATTGAATACAACAAAGCATATATTCCAAAAGATATTGAAGAGGAAGAAGATGAGGTAGATCTTGTTTATTATGAACATAATATAGAAGTAAAACCTCTATCTCAATTTTATTTGAGCAAAACAAAATCAAAATACTTACAACATAAATTTTAAGTGATACTAAACATGAACCTATTATGGCTTAAGGGTAAAGGAGTTAATTTATAAAATGTTGGATTTCCATTTCCATTGAGAACTACAAACAAAACTCATGATTAGCCGTAACAACCCAAGGATAGGAAATATATTATAGGTTCTTCTTCTGGTGCTATTACAAACTTATTTATAATTGAAGAGAGAAATGAGAAAGAAGTAGAGGACCCACAAGACAACCAAACTAAAAGTCCATTGAAGATCAATCTTAGGAATTTAACTGGAGGTATAAAAGGGAACCCTAGGATATCTACTATTTTAGGTGATCCATATGCTAATGTGGTTCACTCTCAAGAATTTAAACAACATTTTGAATTTCATGGACATAGACATTTCTCTAGTAATACCCACATCCATTCCTCTAAAGATTACCTCTAATTAACCTTCTATTTAGGCATTCAACTTAACTTCTCAGCCTCCATCAAAGGTTATAACTCTACCTCCATCTTCTGTTCCATAATTTGAGCCTGATCCTTCAAAGTGGGATAAGGAAGATCTTGAGACTCCCAAGCAAGATAAAGAATATAATGAACTAATATTTGAGCAAGCCATGAAAATCTCTTCAATTTATGTCATGAGTCAAACTCAAATATAACAAGGACATTTGAAGGATGTTATTAGTACATAGGTTATATATTATCTAAATGAAGTAGTTAAGAATATAAAAAGACATTTCAACCACATGAGGTTAATTTTAGTACACTTATAAAACCTACTCTATGTGCACCAAATAAATCCTATAATTTATCGTATAGTCATGGATGAACATGGGGACATGTATGTCATGATTGACATTCATCCACTTGAAAAAATCAAAGAGGAAGTTGGTGCTAGTGATTAATTTTTTTTGAAAGAGACACATTGGATTGGATACTCACTATTGTACCCAACACACCGCATTTTCAAATTTTCAAATAAGGACCCATTTTGAGATAAAATTTTCATGGTTATGTCTAATTTGATATAAAATACTTTTGAATTCAAATTTGTAGGTTTTTTTTAATCAATTGTATTATTAAATTATTTCCTTTAGTTTAAAAGGCTTAAATAAGCATTATTATCAAAATTAATTTTGTGCATCTATTTGGTCTTTAATTTTATGGACTATTGGAACAAACTAAAATTTGTCTGAAGTTTATTTTTTCATTTTCAAGGTCACATTAATTTTATAGGTTTACAATTCCTTTGGTCACATATCTCTTTGGTACCTTAAAACTATCAAATCAAAGAGTGGTTGTGTATTTTGGATTTCAAGATGTCAAGTGAATAAGATCATGCCATGCATATCAATTGATTTTACTCTCTCTACAACAAACATCCAAGTCTTCATCTATTGAAGAGAATATAAATCCACAAGATTTTTAAAATTTTATTAATCTCACTCATTTTCCTTTATCTAAGTCTTCATCTACAGTGGTCATACAAAAGAGTGATAATAATCCATCTGGAAGCATCATGCCTACTCTTAGCCTATGTACCAATAATACATACTCAAACACCTCACGATATAGTGGATTAATGAGATAGTGCCACTTATCATCTCATGCACTCACTCTTACTATATTTAATGTATAAGTCTTAAACATTCTTGATCATCTGGATAAATGAGATCATGCCACATGTATACATCTTACTTATCCATAACTACACATTAGATTATACAATATTCAAATATCATCAAGCATCCAGATAAGTGTGATTGTGCCATTTGTCATAATCTCTCTCATATATAATTGATAGGTGCAAGCATAAATTATGAAGTATATTGATCATCTGGATTAGAAATATAATGACACTTGTCATAATCCCACTCATTTATGGCTAATAACTTCTCACATAGTTTATAAAGATTCATGACTAAGAAAATTATTGAGTTTGTTACATGTGTCAACATATAAAAGAGTTGTGTCCTATATAACAAAGGTACACATTCAAATCCTAAAGATCATCTGAAAGAGTGACAACCATCCACATGGTAGAATTGCATTAATTTTTAGCCTATAGACATAATAAATATAGTACAAGGGTCTGACTAATAATATTAATGTGATTATTCCACATAGAAACATTTCAAAGACTCATAGATTACATATATGGAAATATATTATGGATGATATGACTATTTATATAAGTGATATCATGCCACATGTTGGCATCTTTTCAAACCATGATCAAGGGTTCAAAGTACATGATGCAAAGTCTAACATCAAGCGATTGAGAAATTACAGGACATGTGTCACACTGTGGATAAAATAATAAAATCGAAGGGGAGAAAGCCTCAATTACATGATAAATGGACATGTGGTAGAATAAATGACTCATCAAGATGACTATGCAACTAAAATCAATGATAATGTACCATTGAGAAGATAATCTCATGAAAGTCAACTTCATAAAATCAAATTTAAAACTTAGGATTTGACAGGGGACGATACTATTTTCTACAATTAATTCTCATGTAGGGACTATCTAAGGAATTGAAGTCTTAAGCTAACCATAATCCATGATATACTTATCCCCAAAATAAAAATTAAAGCTACATTATCTATGAGCTAACTGATGAATTACTATCCAAGTTCTATTGCAATCAAAATACCTAAATTTTCCAAGTCCACTCAAGATGATATGTAGAGTTGTACTGGAATCATCATCTAGAGAACTATGCCCATTTGTATTTATCCTTAATGGAAGAACTAAGTATATAGATACAATTTTTGAATTAGTAACATTAGAGCACAAGTCCTAACATTATATAATATTTTGGTTTGAGGTTGGAGTTGAGCCATATGGCATAAAAACCTAGCTGTTAACATTCACCAAAAGATAAATAGATGACCTACTAGTGATCAAGGCATTTGGTCTACATAATGCTATTGCCAAAGTTGAGGTATTTACATACAGTGATATTTTATTTAGTTTGTTTATTTTTGGGCAATTCTGAGGAAACATCCTTCACCTGCTATGTAATTCAACTTCCATAGCTTATGTATTAGGTAAAGCTATTGAAAATTATTATAGGATCCTTGTTCCTAACATGATCTATAACTAACCCATAGTAGATGCCTGATTAGCTAAGAATAGTATCAAACATACAAAAAAAACCCAAACACTATCATGTTAAGAGGCCATATTAGTATCATCCAAATTTTAAGGTTTAAGTTTGAGGTGAGGATATCAATGGATCTATTAAATAGGTTATATGGTTTCCCAGACATCACCTACTTCAAGGAGATTTGGGTCCCTTTACTAGCCATCATCCTAACTATAAAACTAATTTTAGATTTAGGACTAGTGATTAGCTTCAAATTGAAGTTTTATATGAGTAAGGCTAAGAATAGGCATAATAAAAAAAATTTATATGGTGTCATATTTTTTGGATGCAATAATTGATACTATGACCCCCCTTGAGAGGAATCTTGGAAGCCTTATGTATAAAAGGATATGATTTGATTTCTATATCTTCTATATTTAGAGGTTTAGGGGGAAATTTAAAAATATTGTTGATGTCTTTTACTCAACAATCTATCAAGCCATCAATGGGAAAAAGATGGAAATATTTTAAAACTAAATAAAAATGTCTATGAATAAAATGGGATATTATTAGTTCTATCCAGACCATACAGTGATTAGAATCAAATTATCTTATGAATCCCCATTGAATCTACCACATTATATTCCTAAAAAAGTGTCAGAGTAGGAAATTGCTATCCAACTATCCAACATAGTGAGCCAAAAATTGAAGGAAGCTAGAAAGGGGTTATCCATACACTTCCCCTCGGTACTAGTTTCCAACAATATACATAGTGGTATAACTTCTATCATATAGGTGGGGATATATTTCATTATGGGTTTAGAAAATCACAATTCATTTTTTGGGATCCCATAAATTTTATTTATGAAGTTCATAAAAAAATGGCAATAAAGTCAATATTCAATATGGACATAATACTATAGTCATTATTCTATATTCATGAATGTAGAGGATGATACTGAAGTGATGATAAATATGCATATATACTCAATATGTATGAGGGTTGTATAAATAATATAATATGACCCTACCATTTCTATTGAAGATGATAAGGACATAGACAACAAAGAAATACTTCCATCCTAGGTAAACATTCCTCCTATGTAGGAGAGATAAGAGACCACAACCAAGACCAATTGTAATATGAAGGATAGTATCTTTAAGGGTCTGTCAAGGCCACCAAGCACTAATACACCCTCTCTTACAATGAAATTAGGAACACCTTTGGCTCCCATATAACCTACTCAGCCAACTTCACTTACTACAAATCACATAGCTTAGGTTCCACAAGTAAGTGTCTCTCCTATCATAAATTAGGTGATTGCCACTATAACCCCTGCACTAGTATCTACTTTTTTTATATTTACATCAGTTCTTAGTATTTTTGAGTCTCTCCCAATGCCTTTTACTATGACATCATTACCTATAATTTATATTGTTCCTTCCCCACCAAGGGTTGTTAATACTATTTCTCCTCCTTTAGTAGTTACATATAAAATAAAAATAAGAACACTCTCCCCTTATATCCAAGATCATAATGCCACTAAGGAATAAGAGAGGCATGCAAAATATATTAGTTCTACACTTGGACCTTTGTATACTAAGATAAAAGAGGAGCCTAAAAAGGAATATGACTTAGAAGGGGATATTAGACTGGATAATCTTGGATAAAATGTCATGCAAGAGAAAATTTAAGATCATATTCTTGTCCCCTTAGTAATTGCTCTAGATACTAAATAATCACAAGCAAAATAAGGCACAAGCACAAGATCTACCACTACTTTAAAACCTTCTAGGGAATATAGTCCTAAGGAATCTCTTGCTATTAGTATACTATCTATGGTAATTGATAGTAATCCTATTGTTATTTTGATTATATATCCTTCTATAGTTGTAGAAAAAAATGTAATTAAGATTTTATATGATTCCACTACAACTAATCAAGGATCAAATGCTCCTATTGATAATAATCTAAATTCAAGTTATGTTATCCATTATTTATATTATTTTACTACTTTCTCCACACATTATATTGCATCATATTCAAATATTCAAGCTATAAAAATTCATCCATGGCTTCTCACCATTAACCAAGGAGCCACGGGCATAAATGTACATTTTGAAGATCTAATATCTAAACCTATTTTTGCCACATAATTAATGTCAATATGAACACCTACTCAACTAGAAATTCCCTTGGCTGAGACAAAAAAAATAAAGTCCTTAGTGGTATTTATCCACAAGACCCCATATATAACCAGATACACTATTAGGAATCCTCCCAAAATAAAAAGCACAGGTTGGAGAAAGGCTATACCTACCTTCCCAAAACCACCTATATCCAAAAATTCATATTCCATGGATACCCCTCCATATTTTCTAATGGGACCCCAAGAAACCCTCCACCCTCCACTTCCTCATCCCAAACCCAATCCATTGAGTAAACTATGATGGTATTCCCTGCCTAGATATAACAAATAGAAGAAGAATAAGCTATGAAGCAAGACATAGTCATCACTAAGCAACCCAAGGTTGTTATATAGTTTGAATGAGTCACAAACACATTGAAAAGGGTAAGGAAAAAGGATAATGATGGTGGATGGAAAACCTATAGAGCTTGAGAAACAAGATGAATTATTTTCATTGATAAAGAAGATGAAAACAAAGTCTAGAGACTTAGATGAATTTTCATCATAGTGGTGGATGCTCTAAGGGTAATTTTAAATAAAATTTTCATGGGACTGTAGTAATTGAAAAATAGACTAGAGGAATAAAGTTTGATTGAGGCTCCTAAAGATATAATCAATAATGCATATATCTCTATTATAAATCTTTACCATATCTCTAGCATAATAAAAAAATCAAGAGCCCAATATTAGCCAATATGGGTAGATGTTCCTAAATTCCATGAAAAATTGGTATGCCAAACTGACCTTCATCAGTAAAGCTACCAAATTGAAGGCATACTAAAAAATCAACTTGATGCTTGCACCATATGTAACCTTGGCATAGAACCATGTAAGTACTAAATGAGTATATTTGGTAGAATGACATCAAGAGATGAAAGGGTTAGTAAAAAAACTTGATAATATATAATAAAATATCATTCAAGTCCTTAGAGACATAAGGACTATAGGTGAAGGTACACCCTAGGGAGGGATAGTCACCAAACCATTTTTTAAAATTTTTATATAGATTACAGTGGATAGATTTAAGGCAGAGGTGGAGAACACCACCTATAAAACAAATAAGAAAGGTGTATAATTGATCATATTTTCCAAGGATAAAGTGGCTCAGATAGATACCCTTTATGTGGAATTATGGCTGTGCATAAAAATTTAATGGACAAAGTTCTAATTTTGTTCAAAAGATCCATCATTGATTTTGAAACTATTGAGTTAGACTTTATTGCAAGCATGGATGAGTATAAAAGGTTACATGCACAATTGGAGTTGTCTACTTTAATGTAATCATCAAAAAATTTAGATCAACCTTTGACACCTCCACCTATGGTTTCCAAATATACTACGATGCATAGTACCATATGACTGGTGATTATCACCTTCTTAGACATAGTGCCTCTACTATCACTATTGATTATTGTTGTGACATTAGTTTAAATTCCAATGTCTCCTATGACTATAATTACCACTCTAGTTCCAGCTTAATTCATAGATATTATGCATGGATATTCCACATCAACACTACATTTCTTTGAGGCAAGTTGAATTGGTTATTCCAACTAAAACTTTGTTTAATTTTTGATCTATTCTTGTTATTATTAGCTAAGGCATATTTTATAAAATCTCTTTTGTGTCTAAATTAGGCATTATATTAATTCATATTGTAAAACATGCATAATTTTCATGATTTTTACACATAATTCTGATTTAGACATTGTAAAATTAGATTGAGATTATACGACGAGGAGTCCCCATCTCAAGCTATAAATATATTTTTTCCCCTCATTTAAAAGAGATGAGAAATTTGTAATTAATAAAAGAAAGAATGTTTTCATGTTATTTTATAAGGTCTTGTTGAAATGTTGTCTCTTCCAAATTTATATGTCTCACTAAGAATTTCCATTAAGTCAATCTAATCTAGAACAATATGTGTGATTATTTTTCTACAATTATTCAGATTGAACAATTGTTATTTTGAATGCTTATTGATTAATTGATCATAATTACTTTTGGTTAGAGGCAAGGGATGTGCTATGTAATCTAATTCTAACCACATATTTGATAATGATTTTTAAGTATGTTTTAATTATTTCCTTTGATGATTAATTATATGTTTATCAATTATGCTAATGCCAATTTGTAGTAGGAACTAGCTCTTAAACATTTACCCAGCCTAAGATAGAGGAAGTTGGATTGGAAGGTTTTATTCATTAGTTGAGTCATATATCCCCTTATTTTATACCCTATCTTTCCCTCCTTTTGAATTTTTGGACCTGGTACATCTTAGGTTATAGCCACCCTTCCACCTCAAGTATAATCTAGACTCATGTCATATCTGAACCATCCAAGGCAAATAACCACTTCACTCACCACTATTCTACCATGTGGTTATTTACAAAACCAATACCCCATAACTCATGCCTTGGCATGAATCTTTTCATTGATCCTAAAATGTTAGAGCTCTACTTATATGATTTAATTATTATGCATAAAACCTACATCTACACTCACTAAGGAATAGAATAATATGTGCAAACAACCATTAGGGAATTATTTGAAAAATTGATAGGATAAAGTAACAAAATATTAGTTGAAGGAAAATGTCTAACGAATCTCATCACTGGTCTAAAAGTTAGTGAATTCATTTCAATCATGTCCACATAACTATGTACCTGATACCAAAATGATGAGAACAACTGAGGAAATAGGGCACATGGGTAGGGCCACTAAAGAATGGTTATATAAGTTGATCCTTCAATGAACATGATAAATAAACATGGCCATGTTTGTGCATGAAACAATTGAAAATGATCTTAATTACACCAAGAAGAAGGAGGCCATATAAAAAACAAAAAATCATAAATAGAAGCTATTGTTTCCAAATTTAAAAGTTGATGCAGAGGCTTGGGGAGAAGTCTCTCAAAACACCATTATCTCATTCCAAACATTCTTATGACATAAAAGGTTCTAACTGAGGAATGTCTGGGAGACAAAATGCATTCTTAGGTGCCACCAAATACCATATTTGTATGATTTAAAAATACTTGAAAATTTACAAATAGTCTCAGTAGTTGGTAGCAAATGGTATAAGTGATTTACAAGAATCAATCAAAAATATTCCTTGTTCATTATTTGATCATGGAGTGTTACTTTCAGCTGAAACCATCAAGAATGAATTCAAACAATTGATGGAGGATTTAAATCCTAACTCTGCCTTCAATTTAAAATCCATTAAAATATTCATTAGGTATCATAATGATTTTGATAAATTGTATAAATATTTAAAGAAACTTTGATGTATCCCACACCAAATGATAGATATTCAGGTTGAAGGAGAGATTAACTACCTCCATTAAAATGGTCGATAAAAAGACAAAGTTAAATAAGTAATGAATTTATTTGATGATTAATAAAATAGGATTCAACAATTAAATTAGAAAGATATTCAATCATCCATGATGAAGGTAGTAGTGAGTAGGTGGATAAGGTGTTAGAATAAGTTCAGTTGTAATTTACAAAATTGTGTTTTGATGTATTCCCTTTTAAAATTTTCAAAACTACATTTATACATAGGAAATTTTATGGTTTCTAGGTTAAGTTTTGTGCACTTTGAAAATTTCAACTTTGCTTTGAAAGTGAAACTAATTCTATTTTTAGAATAGTGTTTACTAAGTCAAAAGGGAGAATCATTCTACCTTCTAATATATATATATATATATATATATATATATATATATATATATATATATATATATATATATATATATATATATATATATATATATATATATATATATATATATATATAGAGAGAGAGAGAGAGAGAGAGAGAGAGAGAGAGAGAGAGAGAGAGAGAGAGAGAGAGAGAGAGGTTTGCATGTCATTCTCAAAGATTTGTTTATAGGGTGTATTTTCAACAAGATACAAGAGTTTGGATATAAGAAATGGAAAAAGAACAAACTTTTGTTATTCTCATAAATTAATAACCCAAGATCAATTCATGTATTTTTACCTCTATGTTGTTAGTTTCTGAACTTTCTTTATTGAAAAATAGTTATGGTTAAAAATTCATTTTTATATTTATCTCAAGAATATAAAATATAATTTAAACCTTATTTTTCTCAATTATTTATGTTATTTTCTTCTTTTTATTATAAATATTACATTTTTTCCCACTTTTCATCCATCTAACAGTCCTTAAAATTTCCTTATTCACACATATGAACCCCCCCAAGAAAATTATGTATATTTTTAAATATTTTCATTTTCATGTTTTTGATTTCAATAAAGGTATCCTCACATGATAATAATGATCCATGACAACCCTTGTGCAACTAAACTCACTCCTTATTTGCTTTACTACATAGAGCAAGCACTTTGCACCCAACTATACAGACCCTTTTGCTTGAAGCTTACTCTCAACCATTTACATTAGTCCCACACTAGTTTGCGGACTCATGTATACAACCCACACTTACTTACTAAGTCATGTGATTTATCATCAAATTATTCAAACTATGTGATTCATAGTTTCAAGTTAATTCTTATGCCCACTTGTCAAATATAATATATTGGATCACATGCATACCTCACACTCTTGTGCCATGTCCTACACCTAAAAACCACATAGTTTTACATGTATCATCAACCTCTACATCTCCTATGCCTCATAGTTATATGTACCTAGCTAGAATCCACTTGGACACATGCCCTAAGTGATATGACTACCATTTTTGCCAAAATGATATCCTAGATTTGAACTCAAATGATTGATAACTTGGGCATTAACTATTCTTACCATTGTCAACTACCACATCTTAAAATATCAACGTGTTATAAATATCTTCCTTGGTAACCGAATATAAGTTATGCCTACTCTTATATTATTATGCTATAAGAACCCATATTGATGGCATTACACATAGTCATAACATTATTTAGCTTGGTTTGTGCATCTAGTCAATACACACACACTGTTAACATTGTACTTTATATTCTTTTCCCTATTCTCCATTAATGAATAGAAGTTACATTTCCTGTAAGTTAATACTTATGTTCCATTGAATTTTTTTAATTCTACTTAAATACTACACTATGCATTCTCTCTACATATCCATAGTTTAGTTATCCACTGCACACCTCAGTTTTGGGCCCCATGGTGAAAATCAATTGGTATCAAATCTGTTAGATTATGTATTTCATATATTTCTCACATTTGCTAGTGTATTAGCTAGTTATTCCATCCTTTTGTGAGTTTGTCCTATGTGAGGATTTATCCCAAATTGGCTAATTAGGCTAGTTCTATGTTTTGCCTTGCCTATTTATGCAAGAGATTTTCTTTATACTAGCATATCATATTTATGAATAACACTTCATTTACTTTGCTTTGCAATCAATTGTCTGTAGCTTCATTCTGTGATGTTTTGGATTTATCACTTCTAAATCTTGGGTTGGAATGCTTTTTCACCATTCCTAACATGGTACTAGAGATTTGAGGTATTGATTCCATTTGCATTACTATTACTTTAGAAATTTCTCTTGCCATTGCTTTTTCCTTTATCATGTATTTTCCTTGCTACTATTTCTTCCCTCATCATATATTTCCATTACCACTGCTTCTTCCCTTGTCATGGAGAGGAAGCATAGGAGAAAGGTGTGTATTAATATCTACTTGTGGTACCATTCCTTATAGAGTTTTTGAAGATTTTGTTGTTTTTGAATCTTTTTTTACTTTTAAATCTTGGCATTTCATTTGGAAGGGAAAAAATAAGGCATCGTTCTCTTATTTTGGCATCACTCTTTCATTATATTCTATCTAAGAAGTTGAGTATGCTTCAGTTAGGTGTTAGAATCTATAATATCTAAGTTTGAAGTAAGATGGCATTGATCTACTGAGAGAAGGCATCATCCTTTTAGCAAGAAGCATAATTTTTTCATCAAAGAGATCTGCCAAGCAAGGAGGCATATTTAGAATTTTATTTTCAAGATCTAAGGAATGGATCTGAAGTGTCATCCCTTCTCTACCTTAAGTCACTCAAGATATCAAGGCAATGCTCCTCTCTTTTCTTTTTCTCTACTGTATTAAAATTCTCAACTTCGTGTTGGAAGAAATCTATAGTTCTAGACTTGTGATTTGAGGTGTTGTCTTTTCAATTTTGCATCAGAGATCTAATCAGTTTGGCATTAGAGAGAGAAATAAGAGGTTAAATGATAAAAGAGGACTATGTGGAGTTTAGATTGCTACATCACTTTTAGATCTGCACCTTTTTTATCTTAAATGCTTGGATGTGCTAGAAGAGATAGGTGCTTGAGAGAGGCATTGGGAGATCTAAAGCTATTTTGTTTTTATGTTGGATTTCTTCCTTCTATTTATTGATGTATTCACATTCTTATCTTCTATGTTGGAAATTAGAGTGAAAAGGCATTGATCAGATTTGTGTTAATTTTTGCATATATCTATGCTAAATTTGGCATTAAAACTTGAGAAAATCCTTTATTTCTCTTTTATTTCAAATTATTAGCATGAAAAATCATTAAAGTAGGAGGGTAGAGTTTTATCTACATTTAAGATTGCAAAATTTGAGGAAAACCAAGGTGCCATTCTACAAGGAGGAAGAAAAGTGTGGAGGTCTTATTCATTGGTCAGTACCCTTCTTGGGATAATGTGTAGCTATTAAGAGGATTGAGTGGTGGAGATCTAAGATTGGCATCACATCTATTAACTAAATACACTAAATTTCACACTAATTTCCTTCTATTCACTTAAAAAAAAAACACAACTCATTTTATTCATTTTTCTATTACTAAGCTATATTTTTTACCTCAAGAGAAAGCAAACTTCGATTGCTTAAGCATATCAATAACTAAGAGGATCTTTTTTCACATTGGTTGGAGTTTCTGAGTCTATGGTTTAATTTATGTTCTAATGAGTGGTTGGATGACTATATTATTTTCTAATTTGGTCACAAATTTTAATTTGTAGCATCTTTTTTAATGTTTTGACCCATTTTATGGGAAATCATAATGCTTGTAAATTTTGAACCGTAGCTTGGATTTGATTTATATTTTTTTCAAAATTGCATGGTTTTTGATTCTCTATTGATAAGTTTAATTAATTTATAAAAATCTACTACTTTTATAAAGTGCCAAATTGAGAGGGGGTCCTTAATACAATCTTTTGGGAGGTTGTCTTGATGCTGATTTTGTGCACCCTTTTACATTTTTTTTCTCTTTGGTGATTCATTAGCATGGATTCTACTTCTATTATTTACAATTATGATCCTTTGACTTCACATAATTACCATATTTATATATTCAAATGCAAACAATCATAAAATGCAAATAATTATGGTTCCTAAAGAGCAAAACTCAACCACAATTTACATGTGAATTTGAAAATTTTTAGTACTAATATAAGTTTGAAGAGTGTATGGCCTTGATTTGGGGTTACGTGAGTGACATTATTTTGTTTCATTTTGATGGGTGTGATTCTCCATTCAAAATGTGGGCTAAGTTAAAAGGTTTATTTGGTAAAGTAGACCAATTGAGATCCATGCAACTTGAAGTCAAGCTTACTTCACTAAATCTAGATGACTTTGCCTTCATTATAGACTACCTCACTAAGTTTAAGAATTTGTTGACATAGTTGAAGGGGATTGGATGAGATAAAAAGGATGAAGAGTGTGTGTAATTTATTTTGTCTAAGTTTAGTGGCCTATTTCAAATCTTTTCTTATAACTTTTTCTCTAGTATGGATGCCTTAGGTGCCACATTCAAAATTCCATATCTAGAGTTATTTTATGAGAAACTTATTAAGGAGGAATCCAAATTATCTGATCTTGAGTCCTACACCTCTAAAAAATCATTAGTTGCATCACATCTTAAGAAAAAAGGAAAAACTAAGATTAAGAAGAAAAACACTCCTCCTCTATCTCAAAATACACCTACACCCAACACTAACTCATCTAAACCCAAATTATCCTCCAAATCTAAGAATAAGTCTAATATATCTTGCTCCTATTGTGGGGGGACTGGTCAAGAAGAGTCTAGGTGTTTCAAGAGAGTATAAGCCTTAGAGGATGCCATTAGGAAACACAATATTTATATCTCCACTCCTTGTCCATCTCATGATCATGGGAAATCACTTAATTCTATTGAGATATCATAATTACCTATTTTAGATAGTTGGGTTCTAGATTATGGTGCTTCACACCATATGAATTCTTCTAAGGAGTCCTTTGTATCTCTTGGTTTGGGTTCTTCTTCCAACATTGAGGTTAGATATTCTTTCTTAATTTGTGTTAAGGGGAAAGGTGACATAAAACTAGATGGTGGCCACATCAATGATGAATTATATGTTATAGGAATCACCACCAATCTACTTTCAGTTTATTAGATTTGTCATTCTAGTCAAGGCAAGATAGTGACTTTTAAACTATAGGGTGCTAAAGTTAGAGCTTTATTAGAGATACACACACTTATTTCATAGGGTATTATTGATCATAGTTATTGACTCTATTATTTTTAGGGTTTTGATGATACTCCTCTTATAAGAAGATGTTTAGTTTCTCATGCAAAATCTGAGAGTCAACTTTGGCATGAGATATTTGGACACCTAAACTACAAATATTTAAAGGAGTTGAGCACTCACAGTACGGTAGAGGGTCTTCCTACATTTTTATGTCTTGATGGAGTTTTCCCCAATTGTGAATTAGATAAAAAACACCAGGATCCATTTCTTAAGGGTGTGTCCATGAGAGCTTCTTCACCACTTGGGCTTGTGCATAGTGATTTGATGGTATTTCCTACTCTTTCTTTCAACATAGCTAAGTTTGCACTTACTTTCATTGATAATTTATTGAGGAATACTTGGGTTTATTTCCTCAAGTATAAGAGTGATGCCTTTTCTCACTTCAAAGTATTTAAGGCTTTGGTTGTGAAACAATATTTGAGTTGCATCAAAAAGCTTCATATAGATAATAGGGGGGAGTACTTCAATCCAAAATTCTCTAATTTTTTATCAGCCCATGTTTTTGTTCACCAACATTTTATTACTCATACTCCATAACATAATGTCTTAGCATAACGAAATGACCAAAATCTAAAGGAGATGCCTAATTTTATGATGCATTCATAGGATTAACCTCCTATTTATTAGGTAGAGGCAGTTAATTATGTGAACTATATTTAGAAACACACACCACATCTAACACTTGAGCATATGAATTCGGAGGAGGTTTGGTATCAAACCAAGTGTTATGTCTCATTTTTATGAGTCTTTGGGAGCCTCTCTTGGGAATTTTTACCAAAGAATAAAAGGAAAACATTGGACAAGAAGATCAAACCTTTGATTTTTGTAAGGTATTGTGAGGACATGAGAGCTTATCATATTTTAGATCTTGATACTCATGATGTTCATGTTCAAACACATGTATAGTTTGACGAGCATTTCACATCTCATGACTCTTCATATTATTCCATGCCTTGTTCTTTAAATGATTCACCTCCTTTCAAGGATTGATTCCTTGAAGAGCTAGTTTAGGAGATTCTTAAGGAGGTTATAAAGGATGAGGATCCTGTTCACTTTGATGTTCCCATTATGCCTAGGTGGGATCATACTATAATTTCTGAGATAAAACCTTTCATATAGGATATTCCACCTACTTGAAATAATCATGTACATTTTATGAGTATTGCACTTTTGTGTTAGGCATTATCTAGGGATCCATAGACTCATGGGATATAGGAGTGGGATGATGCAATGACATATGAGTATTCTTTATTGATGAAGAATCACACTTGAGATTTGGTCACTCTTCTTAAGGGAATAAATTAGGTTAGGTATAAGTGGATTTATTGTACCAAGTATTTAGCTAATGGGTCTATTGATAAGTATAATTATTTTTTTGTTGTAAAGGGGATCTCATAGGTCAAAGGTATCGACTACTCTAAGAATTTTGTGCCCATTGCCAAGATGGATTCTATTCACCTTGTACTTTCTATTGCTACATCATAGGGTTGGATAGTATATTAGACGTAAGTTAAGAGTGTTTTCTTGCATGGAGACTTGAATGAGGAAATATATATAGAGCAACCTATTGGATTTGTTCATGATTCTTCTCTTGTTTATCAACTTAGGAGGTCTCTTTACAATCTCAAACATGCCCTTCATGCTTGGTATGAGAAGATGGATTCATTTCTTCTCTCCATTGGCTTTGTTCACTACCAATTTGATCTCATAGTGTATATTCAACGTATTGGGGAGGACATTGTTATTATGGTCTTATATGTTGATGATTTTCTTCTCACAGGTAGCTCATTATCTCAGGTTCAAAATATTCAGTAGGAACTTTCAGCATAGTTCAACATGATAGATCTTGGAATTTTGCATTTCTTCCTTGGTTTATAGATTTCATAGTCAGATATAGGGATTTATTTAAGTTAGTATAAGAATACCATTGATATTATTCAACATTTTGGCATGGATTATTTAAATCCAAGTCCTCATTTTCAATCTAGAGTGTTTCTCACTACCTATTTTACTACTCCACTTTGTGATCCTATATTGTAAAGGTAGATGGTTGGGAGTTTTATGTATTTGACCCATACTCACCTCAACATTTCATTTGTAGTTAGGCTTGTATATAGGTTTGTAAATTATCCTCATGATAATAATTGGAAGGATGTGAAGAGGATTTTATGTTATTTGTGAGGCAATACTAATTTTTAATTACATTATACCAGGGTAACTACTTAGTTAAATATAGTGATTCATATTAGGTAGGTTCACTTGATGATAGGAATTCCATTTTTTGCTACATATTTTGTCTTGGTTTTTCACATATTTCTTGGTTTTATAAGAATTATAAAGTTATTTAACTATCATCTACAAAGGTTGAGTATAGGGTAGCAGTTATAGCAAGTCAATAGGTTCTTTGGCTTCTTCAGTTATTGAAAGAGTGTCTTCAAGTAAGATTCACCCACTATACTTTGGTGTTATAATCAGAGTGTAATTAATATATCTCACAACCCAATTGAGCATCAATGAACTAAACACATTTAGGTACATATGCACTTCATTTGTCAACACATTCAGGATAGATTTCTTATCTTGGAGTACATTTTGACTCAACAACAGGTTGTAGACATCTTCACAAAGCCTTTTACATCACCTTAATTCCTTGAGTTTCATGACATGCTTGGGGTTTCAAAAGTTGTCCTTTAGGGTTATTCATGAGGACATATTACTTATTCATTTCATGGATACATATTGAATATGATTACCTTATCAAGCCTTATTTTTGGGACTCATAGTGTGGATATGCCACTATTTCTTTTTTGGCTTTTGATAGCTCCTAACTTCAATTAGGGGGGTGTTAGATTATGTATTTCATGTATTTATCACATTTTATAGTGTATTAAAGAGATTTTTCATCCATTTGTAAGTGTATCCTATGTGAGGATTTATCCCACATTAACTAGTTAGGCTAGTTATGTGTTTTACCTTGCCTATTTATGCAAGAGCTTTTATTTTTACTAGCATATCATATTTTTTAATACCACTTGATTTGATTTGATTTGAAATCAATTATTTTTATCTTCATTTTGTGATGTTTTATAAATATCATTTCTGAATCTTAGGTTGGAATGCTTATTCACCATTTTTAACAAGAACAATTAAATGCTCAAGGAGGAACTGGTATCTAAGTCCCACTCCATTTATTTTCCTATTCATATAACCATAATTTCATAAAAAGAGAGAGAAGGTTTGTTATTCAATTATATTTTAGAATGCCATAGCAAAATCAAGATGGTTGATACCCAAAATTAACCTAAGGCATCCCCAAAAATATGAAGGTTCATCATCGACACTCTAGAGGCATAATGCATTGAAATTTTTGATTAGTTCTACTAGTTGATGATACATCTCAATGCAATTACCTCCTCTTCATCTCAAAACCACTCTCTATAATGGTTCTAGTAATAAACCCTCTTTAAAGTACAAGTCAATCTCAACATCCCCTTTTTTGAAGGTAATATTGACTCCAAAGTATTGGATGCTTAGATTCAAAAAATTGAGGCATACTTTTTAGTCAACTATTTTAATGACACTAAAAAGATCACCTTTGAAATATTGAAGATTTCCATTTTTATTTTCAATTGGTGGAAGACCTTAAGCATGCAACATGTACAAGAGTTCATTCTAATAGAATCATGGAAGATTTTTTTCAACATGTTAAATTAGGAATACTATCCTCTCCATCACTTTTAATATGATACATGAATTCCAAAAATTATGCCAACACAAGGATTAGTTATTTATAAGACTACAACTCATTTCATGACTAATCTATGTAGTGAATAACATACAGTGATAAAGTACCCTAGTGGACTTTCACCTTGCATCCACATGAATCCAGAGTTCCTAACTTCTGAAACTTTAGGCAAATCATATCATAATACCAATAAGATTGAAGCCAAGGCATGGATGAAGCAACATGCCACCTCTTCATCTAATGTAGTAAGTAAGGCCCCACCAATATGCAACTCCACATTGTAGCCTTCTATACAGAAACAACAACAAACTTCTTATAAAGGTGAGTAGCACCAAAATCATGATCAATACTCAAAGGCTCTAACACCTTATACTTTAGATAAAGGCAAAAATAAGTTGGGTGATAAGTTGTGTCATCACCATCACTCATCCACCCAAAATGACTCTGAATGCTATGTACAATAGTCCCTACTCACATAGTCTACATTAGGACCCATGCTAATGGATAACATTGATGTAAATGCCTCTTGTCTAAACACCAAATCTAATATGATCAACATCTCTAAAGAGCATGAACATCTCTTCAACTCTTAATTTTGGGTGAAGGGTTAGCATTTCCACATTATCATTGATAGTGGTAGTTAAAATAACATAATTACACAATCCATAGCTCAGGGCCATGGTCTTACCATTATTATTCACCCTAGACCATACTCTTTGAAATGAATACATCAAGGGAAAGATATACAGGTTTGAAGATAATGCACTTTTTAATACAAGATCAAGCCAATGGAGGTCAATGCCACTTTTGACATCACACCTTTAAAATTATAAGACATCTTACTGGGAAGACTATATATTTTTAACTGTGAAGATACATATAAGCCCAAGCCACAAAATTGGAATATTCACATGCAAGATCACTTCTACAGCCTTTTTGAGTTTACATCCTCAACCAAAATTGCCTTGGTCTCTACTAAGCAATGTCATAAGCACACATCACATTCACAAAAATTCATTTGGGAGAATGATGAAATTTGATGCTAGATACAAGAATTCCTTGATCAAGGAACGATCAGGCATAACTCTTTGCCTTACAAGAGTCTGATAATCCTTGTACCCAAGAAGGATGGGTCTTGGTGAATTTATATATATTATTGCATATTTAATAACATATCAGTGAATTTACTATGCATTGATGATCTTTTACACCAATTTTGAGGTGCTCAATACTTTACCAAGATTGAATTGAAATTAGGTTACCATCAGGTCCTAATTCATCTTGAAGATGTTTGGGAAACAACATTTAAGACATGGGAATTATTGTATAAATGGTTAATCATGTTTTTTGGCCTAACCAATGTGACAACCACATTCATACACTTGATTTATGAATTACTCGGGCATTTTCTAAACTCTCTCATAATCATCTACTTAGATGATATCCTCATCTTTAGTAAGAATTGGGAGGAACACATGGAGCACATTTCATACATCTTAGACACTTCTACCAACACAAGTTTCAAGCTAATTTCACAAAGTGTATATTTGACACTATGTAGATCTAATATTTGGGTTACATCATTGACCACACTAGCATTATGGTAGATCTAGAGAAGGTCAAATTAATCCAAGATTAGCTTACTCCACACAATCTTACAGAATTAAGGATTTTTATTGGACTTGCTAACTTATGTTGTAAGTTCATCTTTGGTTTCTTACATAACTCTTACGCTCTTAGTCAGATGACACACACCAAAGCCAAGTTTAACTGGAATAATTTCAACAACACACTTTTTAGGCCCTAAAAAATTGCCTCTGCATAACACCTATTCTCGTAACACCCAACATTATATATACATTAGAAATTCACATTGATGTGTCTAACTACACACTCAATGTAGTGCTAACAAAATATAGACATCTGATCATATACCACTCAGATATATTCAATGACATGGTGAAAAGGTACTCACCTATGAGAAAGAACTATTTATTATTGATCAAGTAATTAAACAATGATGACACTACATTCTCAGGAAGGAGATAGTTATTTATTTAGACCATAAAACATTTCAATTCCTATAGACATAAAACAAGTTGGGAAATATATGCCATATGAAATGGATGACTTACCTATAATAGTTATATCTCATGATCAAGCACAAGAAAGGTGAGAAGAATGTGTATGCAATAATATGGAAAATCAGACAAATACTGACTATATTAAATTTGTGTTCTTTTTGTGGATCAACTCCAAATCATGGGACACTTCAAGGGGGATACCTCCTTTGAGCAATGATTAATTACAATTCAATTCTTGGATTATCTACAACATCACCTACCCCTTTATTTATATTATTTATTACCTACCCATCTCCTTATTCTAATGTATGTGGGATTATTCATCTAATGCATTACTATTACATGCTACTATTTCTACTAGTTATTCCCCTTTTTAGGTATATTACATTCCATCCCCCTTAAATATGTTTCACCCTCAAAACATGATAAAAAATAAGAGAACCAAATGAAGGACAAACCATACATATGAAAATATGTCGAAGACCAAATAGAGGCACGCCCATGCGTTATGATCTAATGTTTTTGCATTTTGATGGGGTATTATTTATAGATGTTTCTAGTTGATGTGGTCTTCAGTGAGCTTGGCTAAGCATGTGGCTTCCCTTAGGTTTTGAGGTTACCACATTTTAACCTCTTCTTAAAGTTCCTCATAGAGTCTATTGATGAAGAACTCTATGAGAATATCCTCATATAAGCCTACAATGTGAGTGGCTAGTTGTTCAAATGTTGTCTGATATTTTCATACTATGTCAGTTTATCTAAGCTTAGTCAATACACCAGTGAGATGACTTTTAGAGAAAATGAGCAGCCCCATGAGAACCATAATTCAATAAAAAAATGTGTCCTTAAATTGATATGGGATAGTTTTTTGATTTTTTTTAATTATTATTATTTTAAAATACTAATTGGGTGTCGGGCTCCACCAAAAATGCACCCAATTAAAAGAAAATTTATCCTTCTCGCAGTACTTATAATTGTGCAGTTGTGAGTTATAATACTTAATTCTTAAAGGAAAATAAGTGGATAAATAGAAATTTCTATAAATCCTTATAGTATAGCTATAAATCAAGTATTTCACAACATTCTTCTTGAAAAAATATACATTTAAAAAAATAGTATCTAATCTCAAGTATGAGTCCATAAAAGTACTTTCAAACTGAGAAAATAAAGTTCTACTAAATAAAATGTATTTTTTGAATAATAAAATTAGCTCCAAAAAATGATCAAATAGCATTACCAGGTCTACATTAGAATCAAAATTTCATAATTTTTTTTAGAGGTTTATAACCCTCACAATTTGAAAGATATCACCTCTAGAGTGATAATAGGTCCAAATCACCTTTGAAGCAACCACTAGTGGTTAAGTCTTGACTGTTTGCCTTGGTCACATGAGGTGGTTTACATTGAGGGTTAATGCTAGTGGTCAGTGACTGCATAGCATGTAGAATGCACCAAGCATGTAGATCATACTAGAATGTACTGTAGTCTTCAAATGCATGCCATGGGTGCCTCGTTCATCCATTTTTAGTTAAAAAATACTTTTTGAAAATCTCTCAGAGAGAGGAATCCAAAAAATATATTTTTAACTATTGTTTTTAAAATAAAATAAAATAATATATTGATTAAAAATGCAACAATAACCAAAACTTGTACCTCATAAATTTGGGGATTTTATTTTTTGAGCTTTAAATGTTAGATCTAGACAAAATACATATGCACACCTATGTTTTGAGGTGCTATAGACACATTTGTGTAGTCACAATAGATGTAAAATACACCCAAATTTTTTTGTCATAAGATATTACACCCTAATCCACATGAGCCAAAACTACTCTGATACCAAATGAGAATGACCTATATGCTATAATATAGAAAATTAGATAAATACTGACTATATTAAATCTCTATTCCTTTTGTGGAAGGAACAACTCCAAATCATGGGCCACTTTGATGAGGCTACCTCCTTTAAGCAATGCTCAATTACAATTCACATTTTAGATGATCTACAATATCACCTTCCCCTTTATTTATATTATTTCTTACCTACCCATCTCATTATTTTAATGCATGTGGGATTATTCATATAATGTATTAGTAGTACATGCTTCTATTTCTACTATTTATTCCCCTATCTAGGTACATTAAAAAAGGGAAGGAAAACAAGGTAATAGATTCCTTCATCTGACCACTAGTTCACACATTCATCATGATCTTGGACATGCCTGACCATAACTTTATAGATTGGGTATCCCTCTACTCATCTAATCAAGACTTCAAAGTGACTTACACCAAACTCACACAAAGTAAACAAGTGCTTTATTTCAACTTATCTAATCAACTTCTTTACAAGCTCAGACATCTCTTTATTCCATCTGGCACACCTCATCGATAACTCATCTAGAAGGTGTACTATGTTGAGACTTCAAGACACTTCAGTGTGAAAAAGACTCTATCTACATTGTAGTCACACTTATTTTGGCTTAACATACACATAGAAGTTGAATATGACATCAATATTGCATACCTTGTTGCATCACCAAACCCGTGAATAGAAAGCTAGGACTTTACACACTTCTATCAGTTCCATCCAAACCATGGGAATATATCATCATGGATTTCATGAATAGACTACTTATGATAAAATAACAACATGATGTTGTGTTTGTTTTAGTCGATAGGTTTTCTGAGATGGCCATCATGTTTGCATGAAAGAAAGACATTGATGTAGATGTTACTACACAATTTTTCTTCAACCATGTTTGGGTTCATTTTGGGCAACCAACATCCATTATCTCTAATGGAGATCCATACTTTGTAAGTCATTTTTAGCAAGCATTGTAGGAGTTGATGGATACACAATTGGATCATTTGATAACCTTTCATCCTTAGACATATGGATAAACCAAAGTGGTCAATCACATACTTGTTCATCTTATAATAATGTATAAAAACATGCATACTTGCACTTGGGATGATAATCTCTTATACATTCAACACACTTACAATAAGGCTCTTCATAGCTCTACTAGCCACTATCCATTACACACATGTCTTGGGTTTCAACCTTCAACACCCCTAGACATTTCCTTCTGCACACCATTAGGAACTGGGTCATGCACACATGAATGAGAAACAAAACATTTGAGAATTTTTTGTGCCACATCTAGTCTATTCAACAATAGGTTTAGTATATCCTCTCTCGTACCCAAGCTAAGTATAAGGAACACCATGATGCACATATCACACCTCATGCATTCTAATTTAGAAATAAAGTCTAGTTTTAAGTTCATAAGGAGTTTTTCAAAGGTCCACACCAGAAGATCAAGCCTCATGCTATCATCCTTACACCATTTTGCACACATCTAGTGAAAACATATTCATTCTTGATCTACCTAAGTACTTAGGCATGCATTCAATTTTCAATGTAGATATTCTCAAGCCTTACACTCCATCACTTCTTGAGCCTGTAATGACACATCATCCTTATGATTTAGATCTTGAACACTTGCATCCCATAAGAAAGGACCAGATCATCAAAGTGATAGACACACACACCTGCCATGACACACATCAAATTTTTAGAGTGGTTAAGGTTGGGAAATACACTGATCAAGCTAAGTGGCACACTTCATAACAAATTCACGTGTAGTTTTTACAACTACATAACATAATGGAGACCATTTATCTTCAATAAAGGGTGAATGATTTATGTATATCCCCTATGTAGCTTATGTCACTCCTCATTTATTCTACTACATAGAGTGTACACTTTACACCCAATTATTTACACCACATTTCATGAAGCTTACTTTCAACCATTCAAACTAGTCCCACACTAGTTCATAGACTACTATATACTACCCTCAATTACGTGCTAAGTCCTATGATTACTCACTAACTTAAACACACTCCATCCTTCATAGTTTCATGCCAAGTCTTGTGACTAATTGTTGACTATAATAAACTAAATTTCACATGCACCTCACATTCAAGTGCTAAGTCTTACACCTATAAAATACATAGTTCTATGCATATCACCGGCCTCTATGTCCTTTTTACCTCATAATTTTTATGTTCTTGGCTGGCATCCACTTATACACATGCCCTAAGTGATCTAACTACCATTTCCATCAAAAGGAGAGACCATATTATAATTTAAATGGTTGACATCCTAGACATTAATTATTCTAACCATTTATAATTACCACATTTGATAGGATCAACATGTCATGGATATATTCCTTAGTAGCTAAATAATAGTTATGATTGATCTTGTATTCTTATGCTATATATGTAACATATGCATCTAGTTTAAACATATAGATAGAACCTAGGTCAATGCTATTACATATAGTCATAACATTATTTAGCTTGATCTGTGCATCTAGTCAATAAACACACACTATTAACATTGTACTCTATATTCTTTCCTTTATTCTCTATAATGAATATAAGTTGCATTTCTTGAAATTTAACACTTCTTCCCCATTGAATGTGTTTTATTTATTCTACCTAAATATTATAATACATATTCATTTTGCATAGCCATAGCTTGGTTTTTCATTGCACACCTTAGTCTTGGTCCCCATGGTTTAGATCAAATAGAGGGATGCTATCCCATAAAACTATTATTTGTAATAATCAAACATTTTTCATTTACAAATTTTACATCCAAAATTTTTTTACACCCACTTTTGGGCACATTTTGTGTTTTTATGTGCAATCCACAAATACCCATAAGTATTGGCATGACTCTTCCTATAAATTAAAACCCAATGCATCATCCAGGACTTCATGGGATACTATAAAGATGGAATCCAAAGTGAGTTAGATCATGTATTAGTCAAGAAAACTCAAATAAGCATAAAGAATATAACTAAGCGAAGTCTTTCATGGGTTTTTAAATATAAAAACTAAGATCTATTGTAAGAAAGAATATAACATCAAACCTTCCCAAGAGCATCCCTTCTCCAAATACAGCTCAAAATGTGATTTCCCCCTTGATTTAGTGCTCCAAGTCTTTAGCAATGATGAGTGGTTTGCTCTTCCATCATCTCTCAATGCGCCAATGAAACTAGGCTCATGATAATGGTCAAATTATGCCAATATTTAAATTTATCCTATTAAAAATTAAGCATAATAAAACTACACAAAAATAAATTGTGAGGAGAATTTTGCATAATAAGTTTACACCAAATAAACTTAAAAAGATGAGTGAGGACCCTTGTATTTATAGATTTTTGGAAATGATTAAAATCAAACATGATCATCCATCTTGAGATTAAGATGTGTGGCCATGAATCAATTCAATTTTGGAGGCTCAAATCATAAATACCCTCATTAATATTTGGAAGAATGGGGCATTGATGAGGCATGGGAGGGATTAAACCAGATATTTGTTCTATTTATGGCTTATAAATGCTACCTCACTGATGATGTCATTATATGATTCAAATATTAGAAATGAATATCTAATTAATATAACTTTAATAACTTCCATTTTTTTCCCACTTAAGCCCTTGATTTGGTTTAATTTGCTTAAGTGGGTTTCATTAAATTTTATGTAGTTCCTTGGAAATTGGTTGCCCATTTAATCAAACTAGTATAAATGTCAAGTTATAGGGTCATAATTTGATTGAAGTACAATTAAAATAAGGTGTTAGTTACATATGGACCAATACCCCATTCAAGACATTGTCAACATGAAATAACACATCTGCATGTTGCATGCCTCTGAATTAGAAAAATTCAATGGTTTAGAGCATCAAATTACATTTTCATAATTTTAACTCAAAATGATTTAAGAAAATTTAATAATCACATACAATTGATTACTCTATTCATATATATATATATATAATCTTAAATCGACAATTGTATATGACAATATCAAACCATTTAGCATGTTTTAGTGATTTTGGCCCAAATTATGCATTGAAGTGAATTTTGAGTAAGATTGATAATTTCAACACAATGGTGATAGGAATTGAATGTCTAAAATTTTCCCCATTTGAGAAGGTGTGGTGAGACATTCAGTTAAATCAACATATTTTCAAAGAAAAGAGTTATCAATAAGAAGTTAGAAGGAAATGACCCATGATGCCCCCTCGAGAAGACATACAAGGATGAAAAAAAGATGGATGGACTCTTGAAAAGAGAGAAAGATTAAAATTAACCCATGGATGAGATTAAATCCATATGATCATATTCTTGTATGTGTTGAGTATCAATGATCAAAATATAATAAAATATAATGGGCCCCAAGGTGGGGGGAAGTGGGAAGAACACAATCCCAAAACATAAGTGACACACTTTGATACACCCAAAAGAGGGTGAAAATTACATGCTAATGGAATGATCAATCTTGAGACAAGTTACACACTTTAAAATTACTAGAATGAGGGTAAAATTTATAGATATTGGAATTAGAAGAAATATGATAACATTACTCTAGAGAAAGGAAATAATAATGTGCCCCATTGGAGTGGATTTGATCAGTTGATAAAGTAATTTTACCTTAGTAGGGTTGATTTTGATCACTGATGATTAATTGTGCCCTAGTAGGGCTAATTTGATTGATGATTTGTCTAAATATTATGCCCCAATAGGAAAAATTAGAAATCATCGCTCAAGGACATAATCTAATACATAGTTTAAACATGAACAAGCACAAACACATATGCGAAGGTCTAATGACTAAAGAATCCATAAAAAACTAGGCATACGAGGATACACAAAGTGATGGAAGAAATGAAATAGAAGAATAAAGGTGGCCAAGTTGACTTGAGATACATCATGTATTCAACACTACCTACATAGTCTAGATGAACCTCAAGCCAATGTACTTCACCTATAAGCAGGAGAAAATGGAATGAGGAATGAAGAATATAAGAATAAATAAACTATAGATCATTGTAAAATTAGACTCACTATGTATGCCAAGAGATACATGTATTGCATAGAGTCTTATGTTAGGTATGGTGAATTGAGAGCTGATCTTTAGAGCTTCATTAACTTTTGGAGTTGGAATCCAAAGTACTTGGTGCTTACTTTATCAAAATGAAATTATGCATCATAATTATGAGTAACCTATAATGACATCATATTTTGATTATGATGAGTTGGTTCAAATCTGAATATTTATAACTAAGGATAATGATAAAAACTACCAAGACCAAAGTTAGAACTATTTACATTTAAATAAAAATAAATAAAACAAAGATAAAAAATACATAAATGTAGCCTAACTTAAAATCAAGATATGAGCAATCAGGATTTAAGTAGAAACAAGAATGTATAAAATTAAAAGTAATAACAACTTAATAAAAAACATGAAAGCATGATATGAATAATCAAAATCCATGTCTACTATCAAGATGTACTTGGAAAACAAAATGAAAGGAATAAGTTAAATAAAACTCTAAACAAATCAAGCCTAACCAAAAATTAGACTAAAAGTGGGTACAAATTGCATTTGAAATCAAAGTATCAAAGCAATACAAGACCAAACAAAACAATAACACAAAAGACAAACACAACAAAACATCAAGAATAAGAAACAATAGAAGAAAAGGAACAAATAAAAAAACAAAATAAATGGAGAGATAATAAATCAAAAAATAATAATAATAAAATTCAAACAAACACACACACAAAAAAGAGTTAGTCATAATGTTAGTGCAAAGAGAAAATAATTGTTAATATAAGTGTAAGTATAATAGAGGCATTAGTCTTTGTGATAGGGTGACTCCTAATCTAAGAAAATAATGAGACTAGCATAATAGAACAAGAACAAAGATACAAAGTTACCATGCAAGTGATAGGGAAACAACAATACAAAACAAAATGGGGGGAAAAAGAAGAAAAGGAAGGGGTGGCAGAGCTGACTCTAGATGTACAAGACAAGTGGATACTACCTACATAGTTCCATGGACATAAGGTCCATCATGAACTTCAGGCCAAATTTAGTTCTCCCAAGAAATGGGATAGAAGAAAAGTGATGTTAAGAAAACATGATTGATATTGTAGATGAAATAAGGAAATGGGTTTACAAAATGGTGAGAGTGTTCAAATGAATGCTCATAAAATGGTGAAAGCATGAGATTAGAATAATTAAAAGTACAAGACAATGTTTTTGTTTGTTTTTTCAATCATTTTCTAATGTTTTTGTGTTTTTTGGATAAACAACAAGAATGGAATATTAACAAAATGTCCAAAGAAATACCTAACTGAGGAGATACACTTACACCAAGAACTCAAGGAACAGCTAAACTGGCTATAACAGGGTTCATGAATATAAACAATGGCACATGGAACCAACTAATCAATGAGATACACGTCCAAGAATATAAGTTCTAATAATAGATACAGATAGCTACAACAACCCAATTCAAAAAATGGTAAGAGCATGATCTTGTTAAGGCAATAATGCCTAAAAAATAATAGAAAAATAAGGAAAGAACAATAGACAATGCTAGATAAATCTGAAGAATCATTCAATAAGCAAAAACCATGTGCTGATGTATCCATGTTCACTTGTCTATAAGAGGAAGATAAAAAATACTATTTAGGCTAAACTGCTTTGTATAATTGGCATTAAGTGTATTCAAAATGACTATGAGTCATAATTAGGATCATAATTGGTCAAGGGATAGAACTATCTAGGTTACAACAGTCTAGGTTATGAAAAGAATATGGTTCTAAGTATAATGATCTAGGATAAAATAAGACAAAATGAATAGGGTCCAAGATAGGATGGACCAGGGTGGGATAAAATGAGTCTAGTTAAAATATAAATAATCTAAAGTGCCAATGATCCAAAGTTTCAACTATCGAGAGTCATAAAAGAATATGGTTCTTGTGAGAATGGTCAAGGTAGGTCAAGACATAATGAATATGGTCTAAGATAGGATGGTCTAGGATATAATAGTAGGGTAAAATGACTTTATCACAAGTTGCCCCCAAGTAACGGTCTTGTAGACAATGGTCAAAATGGTTGTCAAGCATATAATTTCTTGAGATTTTCAATGTTCATGGGCTCTGAGATTTCTTTTCCACTTGAAGCAACCAGCTGGCATGCCTTCAATCCATAGTTTATTGTGATAACAAATGGGCTTAGCCAATTGGGTTGGAATTTATCCTTATTCTTGTGTTCAACATTTGTGCTCTTCTGATTCTCTTTAAAAACTAAATCACTAATCTCAAACTCCTAAGGGAGAATGTGCTTGTTATAGTTTCTACATAATCTATTATGATAGGATTGCAAGTTATCTAGGGTAGGAAAATGCTTACTATCAAGGAGTTATAGCTCTTATAACTAGGAGATTATATAACCTTCATCATCTTCAATATTATCCAAAGACACTCACAATGAAGGCACCTCGATATCAATCAGGTCAATAGCTTCTATTCCATAAAAAATAAAGTATGAAGTGTATCCTATGGGAGTTCAATGACTAGTATGATAAGCCCAAAGGGCAGGAAAAATTTATAAGTGCCAATTATGACCAACATCATTGATAATCTTCTTTAGTATGTCGATAATGGTTTTATTTGATGCCTCATGTTGACCATTGCCTTGTGGGTTATATGGTGTGGATTTTATATGCTTGATTTTGAATTTTGCACAAAGATATTTGATATCTCAGTTTACAAATGATCTGCCATTATTGGATATAATACGGGCTAAGATATCATATTGATAGATGATATGGTAATGTATAAACTTGGAAATCTACTTCTCAGTGATGTAAGTGAGAGGAATGGCCTTGATCCACTTAGTAAAATAATCAGTAGTAGTGAGAATATGTTTGTGACCATCAAAAGATGTTGGGTTTATTTTCTCGATGAGATTGAGGCCCCATGTATAAAATTACCATGGTGTAATAATTAGCTATAGTGTAAAGGAAGTTTCATATACCAAATTACCATGTTATTGGTAGGTAACACACTTCCTAACATAATTAAAATCATATGTATCTATTTTGGGCCAGTAGTAACCTATTATGAGGAGCTTTTTAGCTAAGACTACACTATTGGTTTGGGCCCCGCACATTCTTTCATGAACCTCCTTAAGTGCTAACTTGGATTCTCCTAGAGATAAACAATGAAGTAACATTCCATCATAGCCTTTACAATAAAATGTGTTTCTAGTGAGGGTATAATTGGCTATGTAGTGAAGGAAAAGTTTTTGATGATTATTAGAAAGGTTAGGTAGAAAAACTTGGTCATGAAAATAATTATAAATGTCTTGAAACCAAGGCAATTTAGGTGGGAAATTGGGACTAAAAATGGTGCATAACCTTTCTAAATATGGCAAGACATGAGCAGGCTATAGAATATTTTCAATGAGAAACTGACACTCATTATCACTACTATCAATCTATATAATGGACCCAATTATTACCATTGCATCAACATATCTATTATTAGTCTGTGGTACTTGTTCATATTATAGGGATTTAAAATGAGCCTTGAGATTATCCACAATATCCTTGTAGGGTAAAATCTTGTCATCTCTATTCTGATACTAATTTGTGGTTTGATTGATAATTAATTAGGAATATCCATAGACCATTAAGTGCTAAATAACCCACTACACTGAAAGCTGAAGTCCTACAATAAGTGCTTCATACTTGGCCATATTATTGGTATGATGAAAATTGATATGAAATGCTTTGGGAATCAGAATCCCTTATGGTGTAATCAAAAAAATGTTGGTCCCTGATCTAAAATAAGTGAAGGAACCATCAAATTATAACTTCCATTATTCAGGTTCATGTTATACTTCTTTTATTGTCATAATATAATCATTTAGAAATTCAAATCTGAGTGGTTGAGTATTTATAATACGCTGATCTATAATCCTTCAATGAGGGACAAAATCTCATATCCAGTATTAGAGTTGAAAATCAATTCAATGTTGGGTAGAGGAAAATTGTCTTTGGGGCATGCCTTATTGATATATTTAAAATTGGTACAAAGATGTATACCCTATGGCTTTTTGTTTACTAAAACAATGTTTGATATCCATTTAAAATAGTCTAGTGGTCTAATGAAACCTACTCCTACTAATTTCTCTAGTTATGATTTTAACAAATGAGCAATGCATGGATGTATCTTCCTTAATTTTTATTTGACTATATTGGCATCTATATGAACAACAAGTTGATGCTCCAAGGTACACCATTTTAGGATCATCATATGTTCCCAGCTTCAGTTTAGTAGTGTTTTCTACAAGAAGTGTAGATCCATCTTATAGAATAGCAGGTAGCATTTAATCCTAATCTTCTACTTCTTTTACTATTTATTGTTGTTCTTCCCAAAGCTCTAGATAATGTGATGAATCTAAATCCACCAGTTTAGGTAATGACTAATTAGCAAATATTTTAGGAAAGTCAAGAGTGAGATGCTCAAAGACTTGTTTTTTATTTGACTTGATGTTATTACTGGACATGGAGCTAGGACTTGATGGATATTATGTGTCCTTTGGGGATGATCAAACTTTCCCATCCAAGAGCACCTAAAACAAGTTTTCACTCAAGGTTTTGTCTTTTTCTTTACTATTTCCCTAACCAATGAGCACCTAAAAGAGGTTTTCACCTAAGGATCTCAATGTTTTATCTTTTGTTAGGAACCTGTGAAAGCACACAATTTATTACCATATACAAGCAACTTAAGATGCGAAATTAACCAGAAGTAACAAGTAACTAGAAACCAGAAACAACACAAAATATGAGAGACAATACACAACTTGTATTAATACTCATACAAAAAAGAATACAATAAATAAGATGCCACTTCTTCTTCACCACCTCTCAGAGGCTTCCCACACCTCAAGTGAATAGTAATTCTCTCCTCAAAGCTCTCTCTTATGGTCCCAACACACAACTCAAACACAGAGTTGGTGTTCACCTCTAACCAGTCAGTACAACACTGCCAGTTACAACCAGTGCTCCACGTGCTCCAAAAGTACTCAATTGTACTTCAAGTAGATCTCCCCTAAACTGCAACAACCTGTAACCCAAATGATCTCACTTATGGAAGGAACTACCTTGCCTTCCTCTCTTGCTCTAAACCGAGTACACACCGTACTCCAAGTAGATCCTACCTGATCCTGCTCCCTGTTGTGTTGCTGTCCTCCCTGATCTTGCACACCTGCAAATCAATCTGGTTCTACACACCTACAAACCTGGATCATGCACCCACATACACCTGCAGATCAATGATCTTACTTACCCATGTAGATCTCCAAAATTAGCCATGTAACACCTACTGACCAAGATCTTACACACCTGAAGAACCCTACTGATTCTCCAAACCAACACCCACTCTTGGCACTGTGGCACTAGGAGGAACACACCATGCTCTCTTCACACACAAAAGGAGCTAATATTTTGCTCTCTTACTCTCTATCACACTTTTACAATACAGCCTATGAGTCTCTTAAATAGATCTCATGCAACAATAATTAGACACCTAATAACAATAATTAGATCCACAGCTTTGAGTCTAAAATTGGCTCTCAT
This sequence comes from Torreya grandis, assembly GCA_037957365.1. Lineage (NCBI taxonomy): Eukaryota > Viridiplantae > Streptophyta > Pinopsida > Cupressales > Taxaceae > Torreya > Torreya grandis. The sequence goes on along the minus strand of JARHVA010000736.1, from coordinate 2,631,534 downwards.
CATGCAAACACTCAGTTCATTAACAAACTATCTATAACACTCATAGTTTTAAACCACACAGGTGACTAATGTCGGTCCTTATCTACCTGGAGGTGACCGATGCCAACCGATATATGACTGATGTTAGTTTCTCTTCCTGCCTAATCCTGCTGATGTTGGCTGGCCTGACTGACGCCAGTGTCTATGACACTCAGCAGCCTCCTCCTACCTCCTCCATGTCTGCATCATTGAAGCTTTTAGCTTCACAATCTAATAATCTCCCACTTGGAGATAAACAATTGCACTGTACCTGTACCTATACCCTATCTAATCTGTTTCTTGGCTTGTATCCCTCTTCAAGATCAATCCTGAAGACCACCCACCACACAACTTGTGGTGCACCACTTGTCATCTGAGTAACCTGCCACATCTGAACCTACAAACCCATGTAGTGAAGTCTTGACCTTACATAGCATGAATCCCTGCTGCTGGTCCCTCTCAAATACCTGAGAACCCACTTCCCCGAATTGGCTCCTAACTCTCTGACAACACCCACTACTTGGGCAAACTCAGGTCTATGCCAGACCTCATGTGATTTTAGACACTAAATTGTCCAGCCCTAAGTGTGCTCTAGTTCTGCATCCTGTGTAATGAACCTTGCCAACACCTAATTCACATCAGCTCCCACTAGAGACAAAATCAACCTGTGATCTCCATGTCTCCCATGCCAAAGAATTTTGCTGCTCTAAATTCCTCATGACATGCCACTAAACTAACCTTACCCTTAGCTCAGTAAAACCCTGTATGTACAAACCTGCTAGCTAGCATACCATCCACATACAGTAACAGGATAATGTTGCAATCATCATCCACCTAGTAAAACAAACACAGTAGTTACCCTGACATTGACTAAAGCCCTACTTTGTCATCCACCTGTCAAACCCTGTACCACTATCCTGCAGCTTCCTCAAGACCATATGAACTGGTCTTCCATCTCATGTGTCCATTCTCTCTATTCTTTAACCAAGGTATCCATTTGTCTCAGTGCTTTCATATCAGCTGGCAACCCTACCAAATCTCTCATTCGGTCCTACAACCTGTTCATAGCATGCTCCCACTGTTTCCTGGATCCTTCCTGCTCTGTAGTAAGCAACTAGTATAAAGAAGAGGAACAATGAATTTGAGGCTTACTTACCACTTTCAATCTTCCATATGGGCATTTGAGACTCCTTGACAGCTTTTTGTCTGCCCAAAATCCATTATAGTGACCGACCTCGGTCACCACATAGTCTGCATCCGACCGATGTTGGTTTCCATGCGCATGTCCTGACTACTAACTCTGTCGATGTCAGTGTCCCTATTTGCCAATGTCGGTCCTCATAATTGACATTAGTTTTACCTATTCCTGATGTCGGTCCTCATGACCGATGTCGGTCTTACCCTACCCAACATCACCAGCTTCGGTCTGCACATGACTGACATTGGCACCTATCTGTTCGACGTTGGTTCCTCCTGACCGATGCCAGTACCTGTGTTTTCTTGTGAGTGATGAATTTTTACCTGTGAGCTCCTTTGAATCAAAACCCATGTCCAAACTACCCTTCTTAGAAGTATCCAACCCCATCCACTGGTCTCTGTCCGTCATCTCCTCCAAGAACACCAAGGCTTTCTAGTTCTTAAGTTTGTCAAACACATCTGTCTTCCACTTAAGAACATGCATCTCCTTCTTGCTCATGTGACCAAGCCTACAAAGCCACATCTTCACAATAGAAGAAGAATCAATAATATAAGTAGATAGATAAAGGATACCTACTTTCTTACCACCCACTAATTCAAGTGCATCCACTGTGAGAGTTCTTGTGCATCTCTCATCACCCAACTTTCTTGAAGCAATTAGCCGCATCTCCAAGACTGGGACCTGCATGACCTTCTTCAACACCCATGTGTTGGCTGCCTAAAATTTTAGCAACACTTCCCCTTTGCCAATAATCTGACAAGGCTCACCAACCCCTCTACCTGGGGCTACATGGAAAGAGCCAACAGAATCTATAAAACAAGATTCAACTTTATCTAGAGCATCCTGTGCAACAACACCTGCAACATCTGCTTCTTCATGCTGATCTGCTACCAACCAACAATCTTTCTTTTCTTGCTCTTTCTTTCCATAACATCATAAGTGACCATTCATGCTATTTAGTTTCTCCATTCGTAGCTTACTTTCTTCTATCATTGCTATACTCCCACTCAATCAGAAACCCCTGAGAGTGCCCTATAACCAAACACAAACCTACTCCCTGCAACCTTAGCTCTGATACCAACTATTAGGAACCTGTGGAAGCACACAATTGATTACCATATACAAGCAACTTAAGATGCGGAATTAACCAAAAGTAACAAGTAACTAGAAACCAAAAACAACACAGAATATGAGAGACAATACACAACTTGTATTAATACTCATATAGAAAAGAATACAATGAAGAAGATGCCACTTCTTCTTCACCACCTCTCATAGGCTTCCCACACCTCAAGTGAACAATAATTCTCTCCTTAAATCTCTCTCTTATGGTCCCAACACATAACTCAAACACAGAGTTGGTGTTCACCTCTAACCAGTCAATACAACATTGCCAGTTACAACCAGTGCTCCACGCACTCCATAAGTACTCAATTGTACTTCAAGTAGATCTCCCATGAACTGCAACAACCTGTAACCCAAATGATCTCACTTATGAAAGGAACTACCTTGCCTTCCTCTCTTGATCTAAACCGAGTACACACCGTACTCCAAGTAGATCCTTCCTGATCCTGCTCCCTGTTGTGTTGCTATCCTCCCTAATCTTGCACACCTTCAAATCAATCTGGTTCTGCACACCTGCAAACTTGGATCATGCACCCACATACACCTGTAGATCAATGATCTTACTTACCCATGTAGATCTCTGAAAGTAGCCATGCAACACCTGCTGACCAAGATCCTACACACCTGAAGAACCCTACTGATTCTCCAAACCAGTACCCACTCTTGGCACTGTGGCACTAGGAGGAACACACCATGCTCTCTTCACACACAGAAGGAGCTAATATTTTGCTCTCTTACTCTCTAACACACTTTTACAATACAACCTATGAGTCTCTTAAATAGATCTCATGAAAACAATAATTAGACACCTAATTACAATAATTAGATCCGCAGCTTTGAGTCTAAAATTGGCTCTCATCATGCAAACACTTAGTTCGTTAACAAACTGTCTGTAACACTCATAGTTTCAAACCACATAGGTGACCGACGTCGGTCCCTGTCTGCTTGGAGGTAATTGACGCCAGCCGATATATGATCAATGTTGGTTTCTCTTCCTGCCTAATCCTGTCGACGTTGATTGGCCTGACTGACGCCGGTGTTTGTGACACTCAGCAACCTCCTCCTACCTCCTCCATGTCTGCATCAGTGAAGCTTTTAGCTCCACAACCTAACATCTTTTTCATGACTAAGAAAGTTTGCTTGCTCTCCAAAGTAGGAAAAAGAATTCAAAGAAAAATTAAAGCCTTGCTTATGATGGAAAATTGGTAATCCATCTTTGAGGCCCATGTACTCTATAATAGATTCCTCATTATAGAATTCATTAAGACGTATGACCAAAATTTTCTAGTCCCAATCAATGAGTTTGGGATGATAAAGGCAAAGGGAACAATGGGGTGTTATGGTCATAATGGAATTTGAATCAAATAAGTTTGTGTTAGCAAGCTCATTGTAAATACTATAATGGGATGCTACATCACTTCCAAGAGTCTCATCACTAGTCAATTCAGAAGAATCACTATTTAAAGTCATGAGGTCACCCCCAACTAGTATAAATCTGAGACCTTGATTCATGTTAAGTTTACCAACTGATAAAGGTTATAGTACTCATTTCTCTCGTGGCCCAAGTCCTTTTCTTGTATAATCAAAATTATCCATAATCTGATTAGGTATGGGATATTTTAGATTCTAAAAATAATCAATAATGCCATCAAAATATAACTAGTCTCCTTCAATGAAATCTTTTTGATCTCAATTTGGTGAAGTATCAAGTACAAATACCATCATTGGTTTTTGTTTATATTTCTTATTTTGCTAAATCATGTTGCATCCATGAGGGATTTTGGAAGGTTTGGGTTTACCAAAATATTTAGGAGACTTCGACAAGTTAGCAATATGGAAGGCATATTTAAGATGATATGTGGAAATACCTACATCTTTTATAATAACATGTTTTTCAAGGGTTACAAGAGATGGATAAACTAAAGTGGAAGAAATGTCACTAGGGTTAATATAATTAGATTTAGGTAGATGTGAAACTATTTTCTTGTTCTTCTTTGCAATGAATTTAGAACTAGGACAATAGTTATAATCATGAAAGTAAGCCTTTAGGTATTTGCAATACTGGTAATGCTATAAATCGATAGGAATGATAACTTCAATCCCATCTTGGGGGAACATGAGGCACTGATGCAAGGTGGATAGGATAACCTATAATTCATAGATCTAAGGATGACCAATAATTATGTTATAAGACAACTCAATATCCAAAATATGTAACAAGATATGATGGGACATAGACCCAAAATTATTGGCAAACATATAGTACTAGAAGATTCCCTTTAGGTGTTATCATATACCCTTATTGTAATTATCTCTGGCTAAATGTCCTTTATAGTATAACCTATTCATTGTACTATCTTGAGGGACACTGTGTTTAGATTTGAACCATTATCTATAATAACCTACTTGATTTTGTGGTTTTTAATGATGAACTCAATATACAATGGGTTGTTATGGCTAGGATCGAGAGTGGATATGTCTATTTGATCAAATGTGACCTATATAAATGAAGACAAGTTCCCTACAAGTGTTTGGAATTGTTTAGGGTTAATGTCTTGGGGAACAATGGATTATTGAGAAGGCCATTCAAAATAATTTTATGGACTTCAGATATACATAAAATATCTAAAATAGAATTTTTTTAAGGGTTTAACTTATTTGGTCTGAGATACTATAATGCTTTTCAACAATAGGATGAGATTATTTAGCCTTGGCTAGTATATTGTTCAACTTTGGATCCATAGGCAAAATGTTCACATTAGGTTTAGTGTTGGAAGAAGGAAAAGAGCCCTAAAGAGTGACTCACAAGCATCTAGTTATGATTGCACAATCTAGAGGTAGAAAGGAGCCATTATAATTAGAAGATGAAGGCAAAGGGCCTTAGAGGGTGACTCAGGTGTCTAGTTGCATTTACATAATTTTAAGTTAGTAAGATACATTATGATTATAAAAAGGGGTTATATAAATAAGAAACCATGAAAATTGAGGTAAAAATGAATTGTTTTTACTTGATATGATGTTAGTTAAAGGGGAAGGGGTTGATCCTACAATAATGGGTCCAATACTTTGAGAAACATAGGATAGTTCATGATCTTTGATAGTGATGATGACAATGTGGTTTACAAAAATATGCTCCATAGTGTTATTATAATCATAAGACATGTTATTATAACCCAAGTTATTATCATGGGTATTATGATCTTGATTATGATTCTAGCCTTGGTTCTGTTGCCATTAATTCTATCCTTGGTTCTGATTATTTATTGTCAGTTATTGATTATGTCTAGGAAATGGATCTTTGTATATGCTCATATCCTGATTAGTGTTTTTTGAGGCAAGTTTAATTTAAACTTCATGGATTTCAATCAAATATTAAATGATATGTTGAAATTCAAAACATCAATAATCACCATGTCAAAAAACATAATGAAAGTTACAAATTCATCTACCGAATACCAATCAAGTTTGGGTTGATCTTTAGGAAATGGCCTTGGTATAGGCCACACAATCAGATTAACTACTACAAGATTTTGGAACATATCCTTTATAGGCTCTCTCAATTTCATAAAGACTATATATTTGTTATTGAATACCCTTTGTGAAGGGACCCTTTGTAAAGTGGTTGGTGAATTAGGTGGAACTAATTGTACATTTGGAACCGATAGGGCCTGTAGTATTTATACATGTCTAAATTTAGTTATTCCATTTCCTACCATGATCTTGTTTTTATTAAATAACTTAGGTTTCTCTATTGCAATAGTTTTAATAGGTTATTGGGTCTAATTTGATGTTTGACCCTATGAGTAAGTCTTGACAAGGCCTTTGGTAATAAGTGCCTTCTCAATCTGCACACCCTTGTCTATAATTTATTTAAATGTTCTAGTGTAAGTAAGTTGTATATTATGCACCACTTTAGGGTGTAGGTTCTGTGCAAAAATATTGGCCAATTGCTTTTCTAGCAAATTATGTTGAAAGCATCCAGCTAATGCTCTACGTCATTGTAGATATGCTATGAATCTTTCTCCATCTCATTGTTTGGCTTTGCATAAGTTGACCATAGTCAACTAATGTTCGATATTATAAAAATGATTGACAAATTTTTTAGATAGATCATTCCAATCTTTTACCAATCCCTTGGGTAACTTAAAAAGATAATATAAATCTTGTCTCACTAAAATTCGTATAAAAAAGTGAAGAAAATAGATGTTGTTATAGGTTACCTCTTGGTACAATATAATAAATGCCTGAATATGTTCATGAGGTTCACCCTTCCCTTTGTATTTGTCAAAATTGGTTGATTCAAAATGAGGTAGAAAGGGGACTTGAAGATTACTAAAATTGAACAAATATGGATATATCTCATCAAATTTGTATTTCTTGACTCAGTTTCATATCTCCAATTGTGACACAATCTCTTTCATCAAATTCCACTCTTACATGTTTGGTACATTGGTAGGTGGAATATAATTCTATTGGGGTGGTATGTGCCCATGTTGCATTGATTTGTTATGGATATAAACCCTATAATCTATAACTTTATTTTGGTTTACTCCTTGAGTTAAGTAAGTGAGCCCCTGATTATTGGGTAGATAAACATTACCTAAAATCTTCTACCTTAAATTGTAAGTGTTTTGTTTATTTTGGGAAGTTTGTGGTCAATTCATCAAATTACACATTGGTTAACAAGAACTTGCCAAAGTGTTTTGAAAAATATCTTTAATATGTGTTACTTTTTTCATTCCTTGATTCTATAAAGGAATAGGAGGCTCTTGATGATTAAAAAAATGTATGCTCTGTGTCTGGTGAAGCATGTTGAGGAACCTCTTGAGACTTGTTTTTTTTTAATTTGTATACCATGATCCATCCTAAATGTGTTGTCAACTAAATTATTCTATGTTTCTTCAAATACATTCTCTTGTTCTTTGGAAGTGTTGTTATGTATTGAAGTGGCATCTAAAGAGTCGATCAAGTCCATGAAAAACTAGTCTATATATCGTTGGCTTATCTTCTTGATCTTGGTGGTAAGATCTTGATCATTAGGTGTTGAATTTATGAGTGATTCCTTTCCTTTGATAGAATAATCAATTTTTTATTTTGTAATAGTAGCGAGGGATTATTCTCATTATTGTTCTTCTACCCTAACCAAGGTACACAATTATTCCATAGGAAAGTCTAATGGCAATCTAGTGCTAGATTCAATCAACCTTAGGAGAGATTCATCTTTATCCTCTATGAGTTTATGTTCAAAATAGTTTTCCTTAGATATTATAGTCATGTGAATGTATTCAAACACCACATAATTATCTTGTCCTTCATAAACATGTTCTTCCTTGTACTAGGGCCAGAAGAGACCCCACTATGTGTATATGTTTGCTTCATGTCTAAAAGGTTGCTCTCCATATTTGTTAAGATTTGAAAAGTGTTTTTTAAAATTTTAAAAGGTGTGTTGTGATTTTTACAAACAAGTGACAAGGAAAAAAGAGACTATAATAAAATAAGTGGTGTATTACCACACAATTAGAATAACTCAACTTTAGTGGGTTGAAATCATCAAATTGGAAGAGGGTATGATAAATTTAGAGCCTAAAGTGCAAGATAACACAAAAAATTTAGGTTAAAGATACGTTAGTACCATAAAATATAGGTATAAATTTGATGAGTTGTGACTATAAAATTTAAAGAATCTTTCTGATGAGGAAGGTAACAATATGAACTAAAAAGCTCAAGATGTGAAAACACATAAGAACTCCTAGGTATAAATCTAAAACCAAACAAGCATCACAACACCACCACATGGTAATATGAAGTATAATGGTCCTATAACTTAAATAATAAGATAACACAATATGACACAAGTTCACAATGATTAAAAAGGATGATGAGTCTATATAATGGCCTTCAACCTAAACAAGATATGATACCCAAGTTAACTCAAACCAAGTGCAAACAAAAAATCAATTAACACCTTGGCCTAGAACTTAGAAAGTTGAGATTCTAAATTTGAATTAAAAATGAAGGACTTGGATATTTTTGAAAAATGGTCTAGTCTAAAATGGATAACATAAAAACATTGTTTTAGATAAGATAAACTTAATGTTTCAAATGATGATTTGAACAAGGCAAAAAGAGGTTTTGATTTGGTTAGTGTAATGCCTCCTTATTCAGATAAAATTGTGGATAAAAAAGGTGTTTTGTTGACATTTTTTGGTTTTCAAACAAATTTTAGACTCAATAAGACCAAGCAAGTAATGGATAAAAAGATAAAATACAACTAAGTATAACATCCAAAGTCCTAAAACTGACAAGGTTGCATCACACCATTGAATTCTATCTATATAAATGCTCTTAAGAGGATTTTAAGTGTTAATCTAAAAATAAAAGTGCATGAATGAATAAGGTTTTTACACATCCTTCTCCCAATAGATTATACAGTGACATAGATCTTTAGGCTACTCATTCAGCATCAATAATATATCCATGGCAAGTGTGGTTATTTTAAAACTATTTTTTTGTGTGTATCTAGATGGTCCCAAGTGTGGATAAAACTAGATATGCCTCACATCAATTGGATATATATCAATTATATTATTTTGAAAAGGTCTTATCCTTTTCATAACCACTACATCTATTGCTTGCTCATTGTAGTGTGATGTTTGAATTGCCCCTATGGTTTGAGCTAGAGTACCACTAATGGAGTTTGCTTAACCACTTAAGAAAACATTCCATTGGGTCACCCTTGATTTGTATACCCCACCATGGATTGGTTTTGAAATGATAATGGGAGATTAATTCTTGGGTCATTGATTCCCTAGAAAACCCATGAGGAGGTGATGAAATTTCACTCACAAGCCAAGTTACATAAAACTAAATGACCAAGTGAAAAGACTTTAAGTTTGTGTTTAGATCACCCAAACCATAAAAATTTGGGGAGAACCTTAACAACATTATTTTCATGCCTTTGGACAAGGCACAAATTCAAAGAAAGAGAACTTTTGGTCACCCAAGTTTCATAAAGGGGATGGGGGGAGAGCATACACACATCCTTGATTTTGTGAAAAATAAACAATTTTAAAAGATCTAACATAAAATAAAAAATTGTGAATATTTATTTTAATGTACCAAAGTGAAGTGTTTTATGAAATTTGGCCCCTTGGCCTTAGTTGAAAACTTGTAAAACTTTCACAAAATAACTAGGCATAAAACACCTAGATTCCTTTTACGCACCAAATGATATATTCAAGACTTAACCATTTTCAAATTTGACACTTTATCACGCTTGTGTCCTATAATTTTTAGAGCATTTATGTCTACCTTAAAGCACAAATATAATTGAGAAAATAAGATTTGAGAACTTGCTCTTAGGTTTCTCTATTTTTTTAACATAGAGACTGATGTCATTCCATAGGGACTGATGACAGTTTTAAGAAAATTGATGCCAGTTAATAGAGAATTGACATGGGTTGCCTGTAAAAATATAGGAAAAACACAATGATTTTAATGAAAATGTTGTTAATAAAACAAACATACAAAATAAAATAAGTCTATGAATCCTATAATAAAATAGTCAGATAGAGAGCATGCAAGTTATAAAATAGATAATGATAACCAAGACTTTCAAGAAAACTCAAAAACCAAGTTTTTCTATCATTTTATGCCTTACACATGGGTACCAATGATAGTTAGCATAGGACCAACATCAGTTAGAATAAATTGATGCCAATCACCGTGTAAATTATGTGTCATTAGAAAAAATAAAGATAAAACTTAATTTTTAGAGATTTTAAGCGTGTATTAGAAGATATGAGAGTGCCAAATTAGTCTCCTTACTTGTATGGGATGTGTGATCCCACCAGGCATGCCAATATGTAGAGATAAAATCCAAAGTGAGTTAGATCATGCATTAGTCAAGAAAACTCAAATAATCATAAAGAACATAACTAACTAAGCCAACTCATTCATGGGGTTTTGAAAATGAAACTAAGAGCTATTGAAATAAGGAATACAACATAAAACCTTTCCAATATCATCCCTCCTCCAAATGTGGCTCAAAATGTGATTTCCCCCTTAGTTTGGTGCTCCAAGTCTTTAGCAATGATGAGTGGCTTGATCATCCATCATCTCTCAATACACCAATGAAACTAGGCTCATGGTATTGATCAAATGTATGCCAATATTTGAAGCTATCCTATTAAAAATTAAGCATAATAAAAATACATAAAAATAATTTGTGAGGAGAATTCTACATAATAAGTTTACATCAAAGAAGTTTAAAAAGATGAGCGAGGACCCTTATATTTATAAATTTTTGGAAATGATTAAAATCAACCATGACCTTCCATCTTGAGATCAAAATGTGTGGCCATGAATCAATTCAATTTTGAAGGATCAATTCATAAATACCCTCATTAATATTTGAAATAAAGGGGCATTAATGAGGTATGAGAGGGCTTAAACTAGCTATTTGTTCCATTTATGGCTTATAGATACCACCCCACTGATGATGTCATTGGATGATTTAGGTATTAGAAATGAATTTCCAATTAATATATATTCAATAACTTCCATGGATTTTCCACTTAAGCTCTTGATTTGGTTTAATTTGCTTAAGTGGTGTTAATTAAATTTTATGCAATTCTTTGGAAATTGGTTGCCCATTTAATCAAATTGGTCAAAATGTCAAGTTACTAGGTTATAATTTAACTAGAGTATACTTAGAATAAGGTGTAAATTTCATATGAAATAATACCTCATTTAAGACATTATCAATATGATAACATCTTGATATTCAATATATGCAGAAATACCCTTAAGGTAGGGAAACACCATATAATACTCCTTTAGGAAGGAATAACTCCACAATGTCTCTTCGAGGGGACAACCTCCAATATCCTGTTATAATAGAAGAATCAATGCTTACTTGATATCTTTACCATGATAATCATCTCCTATATATATACATCTATCTAACCCATTGATGGATAACCTCCTAATCCAATGTAGGCCGACCATTACCCAATGTACTACTTCCACAAGTTACTCTATTATCTTAATATATTGTACCCATATAACTAACTAAGTGGTTGTGTGCCACATGTTGGCATCTCCATCAACCCATATACATCAATATATCATATCCCTAGGTACATAACATTCCTTCCCTCCTTGACATGTTTCATCCCCGAAACATAGGAAGAAACTAAATAATGAGTGTGCTTCAAATCATTGCACACTTGTCTCCAATCTCGATCATCTAGCCATCCATATGTGATCTTGGCAAGTGATAGCTCTCCAAGCTTGTTTCCAAATTTTATTGTGCTCCTTTGATTTTGTTCATGATCATAATTATACTGCTTTGGGGTCCAAGCATAATTATTCCTCTTTTTATTCCATGTACCATATTCCGCTGCGCTACTCTGATTCCAACCATGACCATAGTAGGTATTCTTCCATGCATAGTCATAGTGATTTCCCCATTCATTCCATGTGCCATAGTATTTTTTCTTTGGATTCCATGCATATCCATAATGATTGGAAATTTTATTTCCTGTATAGACAAAATGATTATTGTTATGACACTTCCTCACCTGGTTCCATGATTGTTTCCTCTCATGATGATGTGGGTGTCTATATACCTCAACCTTTTCCAATACTTTGACCTTATCCACCTTTGCTTCTACTTCTTCTACCTATTCCTTCTTTGTCTCTTTAGTAAATGAAGTGGTCATTTCTAGTTCTATTGTGTCTTTATCTATATCATTTGAATCTTCATCATGATTTTCATCACTTTTTTTAATCTCATCCTCATGATCTACCTGGATTATTATTGGTGCCTTTTTCACTATGATATCTTGTAAAGTGATCTTCTTTTTCTTATACCAAAACTTCATGAAACTTTTTTGAATATTAATATTCGTTATTCCCAAAGTCTCTAACCATGGATATCCAAGAACTATATCCATATCATCCATATCCAAAGCATAAAAATCTGAATGCAAAACATGTTTTTCCATAATGAGCTTCAGATCTTCAAATATTGAAATATTATTACCATCTACTTGAACCTCTTTGATATTATTTACTTGAACATGTATATGCTTGGCAACATTCATGTTAATGAAGTTATACTTGCTAGTAGGGTTTATGGACACAACCACCTTATTCTTTTGAATGCATTTATGAAATTGAAAAATTGACTCGAATTTCTTTGGAGGCAAATTATTTGAACCCTTCTCTTCTTCTTCTGCTGCTTCTTCTTCTTCTTCTTCATTTGCTTCTTCTTCTATTACTTCTTCTACTTCTTCTTCTTCTTGTTCTTCTAATGATTCTTCTATTTCTTCTTCTTTTTCTGCTTCTTCTTCTACTGCTTCTTCTTCTACTACTTCTTGTTTTATAGCCCAACGATCTAAAAAGATTTTTTCCATTTATGTCCATGAAGAAAACCTTTCTGTACAACTCAATTAATCAAACCAATGTAGTGTAGGCCCATACAAAAAAGAAAGTAATCATCTATGCCCAAATTTTTTTATAAAATGATTCTCCAAAAGAAGCCACCATTCTTTAGCATCAATATCATCTTCTCCTGAAAATGTTTGCAACTCCAAGATCCTTAAAAAAAGTAGGGTTCATGAAACCCTAAAATATCAATAACTCATACAAAACTGATCCAAAAAGTCCTAAATTTTTACTGTAGCTTCCTCTTATGATATTCAAACCTTAGTAAACATTTTGTGAAAAAATATAACAAATTTCAACTTGTAGATTGAATATACAAAAATATATAAAATCACAAAAATTCACTCAAAACAACTCACAAAATTCTGAAATTTTTTCTGTAATTCTATTATATCTTCTTACATCTCCATTAAAAATTTTGAATAAAAATTCCCTAAATTTCAGAAGATATAGTGGAATTAGGGGTTTACTCCACACAAATTACCCAAATCAAAGCTCTGATACCACTTGATAAGATCTTGATATTCAATTTATGTAGAAATATCCTTAAGGTATGGAAACACCATATAATACTCCTTTAGGAAGGAATAACTCCATAATGTCTCTTCGAGGAGACAACCTCCAATATCCTCTTACAATAGAAGACTCAATGCTTACTTGATATCTTTACCATGATAACCATCTCCTATATATATACATCTATCTAACCCATGGATGGATAACCTCCTAATCTAATTTAGGCCGACCATTACCCAATGTACTACTTCCACAAGTTACTCTATTATCCTAATATATTGTACCCATATAACTAACTAAGGGGATGTGTGCCACATGTTGGCATCTCCATCAACCCATATACATCAATATATCATATCCCTAGGTACATAACACAATATGAAATAACACATGTACGTGTCATGTACCTCTGAATTAAAAGAATTCAGTAGTTTAGAGCATCAAATTATATTTTTATCATTTTAACTTGAAATGATTTGAGAAAAGTTAATAATCAGATAAAATGCATTGCCCTATTCAAGGATACATTAGCCTAAATTTGCACTTGTATATGACAAGCTCAAACCATTTAGCACATTTTAATGATTTTGGCCTAAATTATGCATTGGAGTGAATTTTGAGTAAGATTGACAATTTCAACACAATGGTGATAGGAATTAGATGTCTATAAATACAAGCTATATAGGTTGATATTTCTTCTAATCTTCACCAATTTACTTCATATAATAGAGTTAGTGTTGCTTATTTCCATCAATCCATAATTGTACTATATGAAGAGGTAGATCATGTAAACCTTGTCCACAAAGTAGTTTCACTTGTTAAAATAAGACAACTAAGAAAAATTGTGATAAGAGTGGTTCATAGAGATTGTCAAAAATCTCATCTCATTTGTCAATAAACTATTCCATTCTAGCAAAAATAAGGTTCACCAAAATGAGTAAAGCTAAAAGTGTGTCTGATCCTTTCTTTGATTTTCAAAAACAATTCAAGATCCATTTGAATCTTGAAGTAAAAATAAGGACCAAATAATCTTTAAACTTACCTACAAGTCCTAAGGCTAATAAACAACAATAAGGAGGTACCTTGATAAGCCAAACACTTGTTATTTATTAGATTATTATACCCCAAAAAGTAGTTTATATAAATATGGTAGTACCTTGGGATAATGAAATTGGGTTGTTATCTCTAGTATAGTTTCATGAACTACCTAGATGCTCTAAAAAAAACTTCCCCAAATTTTTAGGTGATGGGTTTTAGCACCTAGATGAACACATTACTACATTTTCACTGCATGTGTAAATTTATGGGTTGAACATGAAGATGTGGTTTTAAGGTTATTTGTATAAAATATTACAAATGGGTCATCCACTTAGTTTTACCATCTTGAAATAGTTTAATTACTAATTGGAACACTATAAGAACTAAGTTTGAGGTCTATTTCAATCCAACTAAGGATGTGCATGCATTGATTGAAAACTTAACTCATATGAAGAATGAATCTCATGAACCTATGTGATACTTTTTTACTAAGATCAATAAGTTATTGATTAAAATCCCTCAAGAAGCCAAAACCATGTGGGTAAATCATAAATGCTTCTTTATAAATGCATAATTACCCAAGGTGGGTTTCCATTGAAGGAGAAATATATTTCCTAACCTAGAATAAACTCAAGCATTCACCATTCATTTATAAGATGACATGGTTATGGCTAAGAAATTAAGAAGAGGATCTTAAAAATCTAGAGGATAAGATTCAAACTAGGATTTCATTAAGCAACTGATTCAAAAATTGGCAAATGATATTGTCACCTTAAAGAAGTAGTTACCTCAAAAGTAGTTGTGTGACTCAAACTAGGATATCCCTAGAAGGAATTATATTACTAATAACAATAAACATCCTTGGTTTAAAGCTCCACAACCAAAATTGGCTATTGAGGATCCTCTAATAAATGCAATATTAGAAATGAAATAAGTCTATATGTATGATGATGAAAAACTTAAAATAAAAAATCTAGATTTTTAGGAGTATGAAGGTGAAGAACTTGGTGACGACTCCAATAATGCATTTCTCTAATATGAGTGTGTATATGATGATTACAAGGATGCATTCATAGATATGAATGGTCGGTCTTATATGGTGTTCACAATATCATAAGGTTTCAAATAAGATACTAAAAATAAAAAGATAACAAAAAAAACAAGGCAAAATGATTAAAGTTGAGAAAGCCCCTAAGGCATCTCCTACAACTATACTACTTCATTGTTTATCTCTCCTACCCCCTCAAGTGAAGATAAAGTAGTTGGAAGCCAAGATCGATGTTTTTCCTCAAACTCATGTTCCATAAAATCAAAAGATCAGTGTTGATTATAGAAATAATGTTGGTTTGTATTCATCACCCATAAATCTAGACACCACACTTTCTTACAATATTCCTTCATTTGATATCCTAGATCATGTCAATAAATCCAATATCTAGATGTCCCAAGATGAATGCTTAAGATCTAACCCTTACCAACTTAATAATATTTTTTTATTTATCAAGGAAGACATTGACAATAAAAGCAAATCTAATTAAAAAGGAACCCTGGATTCACCTTATAACTCAAATGCCTTAGTAAATACCATGGTTGTATAGACTAATTCTAATCCTGATAAAAAAATCCATTTTATGCATCTATTTCCTTGAAAATCTACAATCTAATAAATTGCATAATTGATATTAGAGCCTCTGATAATGTTAAGATGACCAAATTTATTCACTCTCTATGACTTACCTACATGAGAACTATCAGTTTTTATTTTTCAATGGATACCAAACAAGGCCCATTAGTTGGGCAGATCAAATATGCCTAAGTAACTATAACTTATTTTCCATAAAAAGGGATAAAGTTGACAATTCTAGTGTCAGATATTCTTACCACATATGGAATTTTATTAGGAAGAAGCTTTTGCAAATAATTAGGTGGGGAGATTTAGATGGATTTATCTCATGCTGAATTCTTAGTAAATGGTGTCAATCATAAGCTAAAATTAGAATCAAGGACTCAACTCATGGTGTACAAATAAAAAAACCCAAGAACTAATATTATTTATTAAGATGAAGGCTCAAATAACTACATGATGATGTTTGAAGGAGAATTTGATATACCAAGAATTATTTAAAGTAACTCTAATGATGTTTAGGTTCTAAAATTTGATGGTAGTTTCTCTTTGGCTAGTGCCAAAGCCAAAATTATCCTTGTTTCACCAACTAAATAAAATTTTCCTTATTTTTACAATTTTTGGTTTCAATGTACAAATACGCAACATTAATTATAGGATTTAAAAATGTTGAATAAATGAGAATTAAAAACTTGAAGGCATGTGGTGATGTTGATATCATTGTGAAGCAAGTAAGGAACTAGTACCAAGTAAATAATGATTATTTAATGCACTAAAAAACTCATGTGTGGGACTATAATGAGGCATTCGATACATTTTTAGTCACATTTATTCTAAGGGATGACAATACAAAGGAAAATGCACTTTCTATTTTGGATTCACTAATGATTCTTCCTCCCAAGGTAAATAGAGAAAATTACACTATTGAATTAGATGTTGATGTGGTTTTCATGCACAACAGACCCTGAGTGAGGTAGCTTGCAACATTTTAATATTTCAATTGAGGTAAAATCTATTCCAAGGCATGATTTTTAGGTATGGTTTAAACAACTGGGTGGTGGAATAATTGGTTGAACATGTATTTTTTTAAATAGGTGTGTATGGGTGAATGAAACCTAAAATAAGTTGAAACCTATTTGAGTTAGATGGATGGAAAACTAAACTAAAGTGGGTAGATATTGAAAATAACTCAAAAAAGTGGAGGGTAGATCAAAAAATAAGGCTTATATGATCTCAAAAGGGATTAATTTCAAGTTGGTCTCATTCATGGAAAAGTGTCTTAAATTGATGCTTACAACTAGTAGCTATTATTCACTCACATACAAACATAGTGAGGGATTTTAAGGACAAATGGTATAATATATGCCAAGACTTTAGCTAAAGATTGATTTTGTTTAGAGTATAGTTTGTACACCCTTATAATAATAGATTATAACTTGAGTGAGAGATGTATCTAAGTAAGTTATTTCTCTCCTAGAAAACTATACTATGGGAGACACTTCTACACACATAGAAATGAGAGAGTAAACATTGTTGCATAAAATTAACACTATTTTCTAATCATTTTATAACTATTGCATATCTTATACCAACATAAATTAATAATAACAAGGAATTCTAAGTAGCGTTTGCACACTCCAAATTACTGAATCAACCAACAAGAAATAAAACACAATTAATTACATAGATTTGGAGAAGAAATACATAACATAGTTACATGAAAATTTAAATGTTTCTTCATGTATTAACAAAATTTTCAACTCCCCTTGGAAATAAGAGAATTAAAAGTATATATAGATTTGGGGAGGGGTCACCTCATCCTCTAAATCCATTCAAAGTACCTAATTACATGCTAATAATTAGAATGAGAATTACAATTGAATGTTTAACTTTTCATGTATAATGAGATGGCCAAAACTATGTCTTTTGAATAAGACATAGACTTCACAAAATCATACAATGTGTGCATATTAAAAATTAATCTAATTGACTCTTACATGAACTCATGAAGTATAAATAAACTCCTAGTTACATTCATTAATTTCACATGTAAAATACATATAATATCAACTTGAGAAAACTAAGGTTTACTCATAATCAAGGCCTGCATGGTTGATGAAATGGTACTTGAAGTAGTTAGTGGGACTTAAGTGGTATAGGAGATGAACTTGATGGTGGAGTATAACTAGAAGCTACAAACATGGATTATTTATTTTCCTCCATATCTTGATAATGTTTGTATCTAATATCATGATGAAGATTAATTGCATCCATGTTTAGAAGAGATGGAATATGTAACCTAGTGACTTTCATCAATAGGCATGCTTGCTCAACCTTCCTTTTTCTAAATTTTACTTGAAAGACTTCCACTTTTGTTACCTTCTTCCTGGTAAAACCAAGTTCCCACCTAGTTTCTTCCAATGTAATCCATAAAGACTTTGCTTGAAATTAACAGATGCTTGTTGGAGTAATCTTTCAAAATTATGCCTATCCATTAGTTTCCTCTAAGGGTCTCTAGCTCGAGGTAGCTTTAGTTATTAAAAAATTTAAAATTCCTACTTTTCATGCTCTTATAGCTTTAAGATCAAGGCTTATAGTACTTGACACTCAATGTTGATCTTCCTATGTTTTGATGACCACTAAATTGAAAGAATTGGCTACTTCAAGTGGTGTTATCATATCCAAATGGTTGTAGGCATTATTAGTTATTTATAGTACAAGGAAATCCATTTTATTATTATTGGATGAATATTTTGTTGATCAACGTACTGATAAACAAAATAGGTCTGATTGGCCAAAGTAGGAAGATTAGTCATCCAAATGTGTAGGTTTATCACATTAGAAGGGGACTGATCTCTCCTCTCATCAAGGGGAAGTTCCCTATAGATAGGCTATATATATATAAATAGAAAATAATACTCAAGGGCAGGACAAACCATCCATCTCTCTTTTTTCAGAGATGATGTGTGTGGATCAAAGGAAAAACTCAAGGAAAATGACAGAAATCACTCCTCTTCTTTTAGAAGTATTATTCAAAAAGCCACAAGAATACTCCAAGTAGTAACAAAAAAATGTAACAAAGGATGTAATAACTAGCAAATCTAGATGCAGCATAAAGTCTTCACCTGTATACCTCAAGAGTAAGATACGAAGGACAATGAGGGCACAAAGTCACCCCAAGGTCCTTTACATAGAAATAAAAAGAAAACACACTAAAGGCAATTATGGGGGCACAAAGTCTCTCCAAAGTTGACTCTTTAGGACACCTTTTTGACTGTTGTGACTAATTTTGCTTGTTGAATTAAAGGAACAAAAGATATATTGAAGAAAAAGACATAAGAACAGTTTCCTCAACAATAAAGATATTACAGCACAAAGTCTAAAAAACCATTTGCTTTCTTATTCCAATAAAAAAAATGATAAACAAACTGAGCTCAAATTTTTAGAATTGCATTTCAATTTGGGTAGAGTTTTGTTTTAATTGTGAAAAAAGAGATCCTTTTACAATAGAAGAGAGTTCCTTATATAGCCATTTCAAGAAGGACTCGGGAACATTAATACATCATGTTTCATTAGAATCTGTTAAGAAGATAGGCTAGAACTTAGGAGCATTTTACCCATTTGATTTTATCAATGTAGGGAAACAAGTTGTGCTTATTGAGAGTTTACAACTTTTAATGTCCACCTGGCGATCTGATCTTACCTTCATCGTTCCTCCTTTTCTGGTTAATTGAATCGGGTCCTGGATTCAGTTTGTTGTTCTGTTCCTTCCTCACTTTTTGCTAGTCTTGGCCTTGAAGTCTGTGAATGCATTCTGGTCTGTAGGTTCAAAGGATCAATAGTTATTTTGTTGTCTTAAATTTTTATGTTCACACACCCGTCATTGTGTTTTCAATGGTTAATTTGCTGTGTTGAATTTGACATTTTTGGGCACGTCACCCCTTGATCTTCTTTCGGCTTTCTACTTGGCACTTTTCTAGATTGGACTTGCCCTTTTGGGCTATAGCTTTGAACCTCTTGTTAAACCACTTCGTTGAACCAATCAGTTGAACCAAGCTTTGAACCAAAATGGTTCAAGCCGATGGTTCAATTTAATGAATCAAGTTGATGAACTAAGCATTGAACCAAATGTTGAACCTGCTGTCGATGCTTGTCGATGGATATTTTTATTTGAACCAAGGTAATGAACCAATTCCAAAAATGACCAATTGTTAGAAACTGAGTCTTTTGATTGAACCCACCTATAGAAGTCGTGAAGCCCATTGAACTTGACCTGTTGAGTCCATAGATTTAAGCCTGTAGAGTCCATAGATTTATGAAAAGCTTGAAAAATGAGGAATTTGAATTCCCAAGACAAATTTTAGAAAGGGAAGAGATAATTTTGGTTTATAGGACCAAAATAGTTCAAATGTTGTCCCAAAAATAGCTGATACTTTTGGGGGACAACAGTTGGCTCCAATTGGGGAACTTCTGTCAATTGCAAAAAGAATTGAAAGGACTATAATCTAGAATCTCTAGTGTCTTCATGTGTACCATTGGGTTATGGAGTCATGCTACCCAAAAATGAAAGGCTCCAAAAATGGAAACAAACAAAATAAAATAGAATTGAAAACTGTACAAATATACATATATATATATATATATATATATATATATATATATATATATATATATATATATATATATATATATATATATATATATATATAGATGCAAAGATCTGACACTTCAAGAGTTAAAGTGTTTCAGATGCTGCCCATTGTGAGGCAGAGAAAAGAGTGTGCCATCTTGATATTTCAGCAGAAAGCTATTTTCACCAATGTGCTGATGAATTATAAATGGGCCTCTCCCAAGGGAGTCAAACTTTCCATGCATCCCCTTTGGTTCTCTCCTTTTGTCCCACAGCAGGACTTGATCTCCAATCTAGAAATCATGATTTCTAGCCTTCTGGTCAAAGATTTTCTTTACCAAACTTTGATGAGCATTAATTCTATCTACCACCATGGTTCTTTGTCTTTGCTCCTCTAACTCAGTCAGGCACATGATTCTTTTATCAAAAGAGCTTTCATATGTCTGATCTTCAATTGTCTTTGCCAATTCAAGGCTGGCAATTCTAAGGTGATTGGTATCTCAGCATTGATATCATAAAGAAGTTGAAAAGGAGACATACCAATTTTCCTCTTTGGTGTGATTCTATATGCCCAAAAAGTATCAACCAATGCTTTATGCCATGTTCTTTGATTGTCATCTACCAGCTTCTTGATAATAGTTACCAGATTCTTATTGCTAGATTTAGCTTGTCCATTCCCTTGTGGAAAATAATCAGAAGAGTGAGAGAGTGTAATTACATAATGGAAACAAAATTGTGTAATTTCCTGAGAGGTGAAACAAGTTGCATTATCAGTAATAATTTTGATTGGAACTCCAAACCTAGAAATGATATTCTCTTTGAGGAAGTTGCATACAACTTCTAAAGTAGCATGCTTAGTTGGGATTGCTTCTACCCACTTGGTGAAATAGTCAATTGCTGTAAGGACATAATCATGTCCAGCACTTGAAGATGGGTTTATAGTCCCAATAAAATCAAGTCCCCATTGTTGGAAAGGTTCTTCTATGATCACTGGATTGAGAGGTATAGCAGCTAACTTGGGTCTTCCAACAAATTACTAACAAAGTTCACATTTCCTCACCCACTTATGTGCATCTTGGAAAAGAGTTAGCTAGTAATACTTGGCTCATAAAATCTTGTGAGCAGTCACAGAAGCAAAAAAATGTCCTCCACAGGCTAGATTGTGGAAAGATTTCAAAAGCTAGCTTTGTTGCTCTTTGTCTACATAGTGAAGGAATACTCCATCTATGCTTCTCTTGTACAAGTCGTTGTCCCAAAGGACAAAATTGGCAGCTTTCAACTTGATAGTGCTCCTTTATTTGTAAGAAAAATGAGCAAGACATTCACCATAAGTAAGGAAATGAGAAATATCTAAATACCACTCATTGGTAGTGGAGACAAAAAGGACTATTGGTGTCTCTTCCACTTTAGTTTATTCACGTTGTGTGTCTTCTGACTTACTATCAGTAATTAATTGGCATAGGCCTTTACCCCTGACCAAATTTATCAGCTTGATGTCTAGATCAAAATCTTGGATCTTTGTAATCCAATTACCTCTTTTTGTGCCAAACTCTTGCTGAGTTAATATAGACTTGACTGTAGTGTCAGGAACTAAGGCAGTAGTGTGTGAATTTAGACTATAGAAGCAGAAATGTTTGACTGCTTTCACCAAGGCATAAGCATGTTTCTCTATATTTGAATACTTCATCTCATGGGTTTTGAGAGGGAAACTCATGAAAGAGATATGAGATTCCATACCCTCCTTGTCCTGTTGAACCAGAATTGCTGAAAGAGTGTTTTCAGAGGCATAGCTATATATGATGAAATCTTTGTTGTAATCTGGGCAAACCAAGGTAGGAGCATGAGCAATGGTGGTTTTGATATCCTGAAATGTTGATTTGCCTTCTTTAGTCTAGCTAAAGATGGTCTTCCCTTTCATTATGTTCACAATGTGTCTAGTTTTCTCAACAAATTTGGGGATGAATCTCCATAAGAAATTCACCTTTTCGAAGAAAGAATGAACAAAATTCTTACTTTTAGGCAAATTAAGTTCTTAAATGTACTTGACTCTGTTTGAATCAATCTTTATGCCTTTTTTGGTCCAGCTGAAGATGGTCTTCCCTTTCATCATGTTCACAATGTGTCTAGTTTTCTCAACAAATTTGGGGATGAATCTCTGTAAGAAATTCACCTTTTTGAAGAAAGAATGAACAACATTCTTACTTGTAGGAAAATTAAGTTCTTGAATAGACTTGACTCTGTCTGAATCAATCTTTATGCCTTCTTTGGACACAATGTGTCCAAGGAGTTTTCCTTCTATTACTCTAAAAATAGACTTTTTAAGATTTAAAGAAATACCATTCTGGCGGCAGCGCTCCAAAACTTGTTGTAGGTGACGTACATGATCAGATCGATGCTTTGAAAAGATAGTCAAGTCATCAAGGTATACCACTATGAATTTATCAATCTCATCTTTGAAAGCTAGATCCATTGCTCTCTGAAAGGTAGCACTAGCATTTATTAAACCAAAAGGCATTCTCCTATATGCAAATGTACCCCAAGGTGTAGTGAATGTAGTCTTGTGTTGGTCTGCTTCACCAACTTCAACTTGATTATATCCTAAGAAGCCATCTAGCATTGATAATATCTCTAAACTTGTCACTTTTTGAAGCACTTGATCCATAATTGGCAAAGGATAATTATCCTTAAAAGATGCTTGATTCAGATTTTTGAAATCTACATAAATGCAAATTTTGCCATTCTTCTTCCTTATAGGCACTATGTTTGCAATCCATGTGGAATGATGAATTGGGAAGATGATTCGAGAATTTAACATTTTTTGTATCTCAGATAGAATAGTACCTAATATTTTTAGATTATATTGTCTAGATTTTTGCTTGTATGGCATTGAGTCGGCCTTGAGAGGAATGTTATGGCAGATTTCATCTAGTCTGAGAGACTTCATGTCTTCATAAGAATATGCTAAGACATCCATGTATTGACAGAGTAAAGAGGTGAACTTGAATCTTTCTTCAGGGGTTCAACACTTACCAATATTGACCATCTTGGGATTTTCTTCAGTAGACAGATTCACTTGATTGAATCCTTGAGAGAAACTCAAGTCTGTTTGTTGTTGTTTAATGAATCTATCATTCTTGTCAAATAGATTTTCAAGATAAACTAGGCCTTTGGAAATTTTGTTTCCTTTCAGCTGTAAGAATTCTTCATTTATATCTGAGCTGGATTCAGACACAGATTCATTCTTCTAAGATTCACTACCTTCAAAACATAGTTGTTCAAAATTATCTTTTCATTCTAGGAAGGCAATGATTTGATGATCATCATTGAATACTTACCAATGATTAGCATTGTTAAGAACACTTGGTCTATAGACCAACTCAATGGTATACTTGTCTTCTTTAAAATTTGAATGAGGAACTAAGAGAGTTCCTGAAATAGCAAGTGCATCAGCGCTATCATTAGACTCTCTGGGTATGGCAAAAATGTTGAAAGCATCAAAGCTTTCAATTTGGTCCCAAACCAAGCTACGATAGTGGCATAATCTTTCATTCTTAGTTTGGTATAATTTCCTCACTTGACAAACCACTAATTTAATGTCTCCTTTGGCATGAAAAAACTTGATGCCTTTTTCTTGAGCAGCCTTCATGCCAAGCAACAGAGATTCATATTCAGGTATATTATTAGTGTTGTTAAACTGTAATTTGTAAGATGAAGGGAACATATATCCTTGAGGACATATCAAAAAAATTCCAGCTCTTGAATCGGTGGAGGAACAACTACCATCAAATTTCAAAGTCCATATCTCATCTGATACTAATTTTTCTTTAGACTTTCCTTCATTAAAAATGGAGAATCCTTCTTGGTCTGTACTGCAATCTACTAATTTTTTTGCTGTTCTTGTTGAACTAATTCCTGAGTTGATACTTTTAGGTGTTTCATGCACTTCATCTGTAGACAAAAAATAGTTACCCATACTTACAGATTCAAAAAGAATTTGAGCTTCAAGGGCTGATGTCTAGGTGACCACATTTTTGGCTTCCTTTTCAGAGAGCAATATCTTCATCACGCCTTGGATAGGGATCCTTTCCTTAGATAGATCCATGCTTAATTCTCCTCCCACATCCTTTCAAAAAATTTGTCCAAGCAAAATGCCATAGGATGTTGGGACGTCAGCCACCAAGACAGTCATCTTGATTCTCTTGTCTGGAAAGGCTGCAAATGCAAATTGGTAATCTTTGATTTGCCCCAATAATGGTACTTGCTTGTTCTCCATGGAGAAATATCTCCCAAATATCTTGGTTAGTGTGAGACCAAGATATTCATCTACTTTAGCAGGCATGACATTATCAGATGTGCTTGAGTCTAAAATGCAGTTACTCAGCTTGTGTTCATTAATTAATAGGGAAACATAGAAAGGTTCTATTTTTCCAGGAGCAGCTAGGGGAGTAATGACCAAATTATTTGGAATAAGTGTGTTCTTTGGAGAATCAAGAGTTACCTTTTTAGCCTTTTGTCCTACAGAGATGGTTTGGTTTTTGACATATTGGACCAGTTTATCTAATTGCTTAGGATGGGACTACAAAAATTCAAATTCAAACATTTGAATTTTGGTTCTCTTTATATGGTCAATGATATCAAATGTCTAGAATGAGCTAAGTGCAAAAGATGGGAGTTCATCCTTTTGATTTTTAAAAAGGGGAGGATTGGACTACAAAATTGAAGTAAAAGGCATAGGGGCATTTGAGGTATTTACCTTTCTTGAAACCACCAGGTCCTTTGGCTGGAAAGGAAGAGTGGATCCCCACTTAGCAATTGAAACTACTAGTTGAGGTCGCTCCTCTGCTTTCTCCTTATCAGCTTGTTGAGCTGATTAATTCTTAGACTGGGTGAATATAGCATACAACCCCTCAACTGCATGGCCTTCACTTCTGGCTTCATCCTGATAGTTTAGGAAACCAATATGGGAGTTTCCAACTAATTCTTCTTCTTTCTCAGTGAAGAGATTAACATCATCTTTAGGATTTAACTCAGACTAGAATGAAAAATTCACTTTAGCTTCAAGATATCCAACTACCAAGTTTTTTAGGGGTGCTTCAAGGGCGAGGTTTCTCTATGGGGGAGGAAGGTGATTTTGTTGTCCCTGATTCCTAGTAGCATTCCCTTGGTACGCTTGATTTTGGAATGTCCTCCTGGGCATATCTCTGTATGTAGGAGCAGATGACATCCCTTGTGTCATTTACTTTTTGAGAGCTAGCATTTCATTTGATAGATTTTGTACCATTGGGTTAGTGGTGATTGTAGGGGAGTACTCAAAAGATGAAGAGGATTTACCTTTATTAGGATCTCTCCTTATCTTTCCTACCAAGATAAGGTTATCTTCTACCTCAGTAGCCAAGTCCTGAGTAGCAACAAGGTTTATGTGTCTGGCCTGTCTCAGCAAGAAACTCATTTTAGGTAGTTATGAGTTGATAAAGAAGCATTTGAGGTTCTGAGGTGTTGGTTGGGTGACCATGGGAATCTTGTGCCTCAGCTTCTCTAACTTGCCAATAAAATCTCTCATAGGCTCATGAGGCTCTTTCTTCATCTGAGTGAGCTGGGCCAGCAAAGCATGTGCATCTTCTATAGGCTTGAACTTGGCTTCAAATTTGTCTTTCAGAGTGTCCTAATCAGTGACTGACCTAGCCTGCAGGTGGTAAAACCAATCTACAACAGTGCCTTGTAGTGTCTCCATGAACAACCTAACTGCTATGTCTTCAAATTCCACCCCTATTACATTGCAAGTTATACTGAAAGCTGTAATGTGTTCATCAAGATGAACCTTCCCATCACTAAATAATTTGGGGAAATTCTTCCTTGAACTATGTGGAATCTCATGTAGAGGTGGAGTCAAATTTAGGGGACCAAAAGAATTACCCCAGGGTCCTTAAGCAATGATTTGATTATGCAAAAGTGGGATCACTAATCTAGGTGAAGTGTGGGTAGGTAAGGCTCGGCCAGCAGTAGAAAAAGAAGCTCTGCCTTGTGTTGGTGACTTGGTAGGGCTAGGAGGAAGACTCCTATTTCATCCAAGGTGAGGTTGTGGAGGAAAAAATTCAAAATTACTCTGCTGCACCAACTCAAAAGTAGAGTCGATAACACCTTGGTACTTTTGGCCTCTGGTATAACATAGAGTTGCCAGATTATAGAACAAAAATTGGAAAAGAGTAGGATCTACTTCAGCTTGAAGTTTGAGACTTCAAATTGTGCACTCTTACCCAGCAGAGTCACCAACTAATGTGATAAACCTACACATTTAGATGACTAATCTTCTTAATTTGGTTGATCATACCTATTTTGTTTATCAGTATGCCGATCGACAAAATATTCATCCAATATTTTTTGGCGACTCCACTGGGGAGGTTCCTTATAGATAGGCTATATATATATAAACAAGAAATAATACTCAAGGGTAGGACAAACCATCCATCTCTCTTTTTTTAGAGATGATGTGTGTGGATCAAAGGAGAAACTCAAAGAAAATGACAGAAAGCACTCCTCTTCTTTTAGAAGTACTATTCAACAAGCCACAAGAATACTCCAGGTAGTAACAACAAAATGTAACAAAGGATGTAATAACTAGCAAATTGAGTTGCATCACAAAGTCTTCACCTGTATTGCTCAAGAGTAAGATACGAAGGATAATGAGGGCACAAAGTCACCCCAAGGTCCTTTATATAGAAATGAAAAGAAAACACACTAAAGGCAATTATGGGAGAACAAAGTCTCTCCATAGTTGACTCTTCAAGACACCTTCTTGACTGTTGTCACTAATTTTGCTTGTTGAATTAAAGGAACATAAGATATATTGAAGAAAAAGACATAAGAATAGTTTCCTCAACAACAAAGATATTACAGCACAAAGTCTAAAAAACTATTTGCTTTCTTATTCCAATAACAAAATATGATAAACAAACTGAGCTCTAAGTCTCATAAGTGCCTTTCAATTTGGGCAGAGTTTCATTTTAATTGTCAAAAAAGAGATCCTTTTACAATAGAAGAGAGTTCCTTATATAGCCATTTCAAGAAGGACTCGGGAATAGTAATACATCATGTTGTATTAGAATCTATTAAGAACATAGGCTAGAACTTAGGAGCATTTTACCCATATGATTTTATCAATGCAGGGAAACAAGTCACACTTATTGAAAGTTTGCAACTTTCAATGTCCACCTGGCGATCTAATCTTACCTTCATCGTTCTTCCTTTTTTGGTTAATTGAATTGGGTCCTGGATTTAGTTTGCTATTCTGTTCCTTCCTCGCTTTTTGCTGGTCTTGGCCTTAAAGTCTGTGAATGCATTCTAGTCTGTAGGTTCAAAGGATCAACAATTATTTTGTTGTCTTGAATTTTGATGTTCATGCACCTGTCACTATGTTTTCAATGGTTAATTCACTGTGTTGAATTTGACATTTTCGGGTGCATCACCCCTTGGTCTTATTTTGGCTTTTTACTTGGCACTTTTTTGGATTGGACTTGCCCTTTCGGGCCACAACTTTGAACCTCTTGTTGAACCACTTCATTGAACCAATAAGTTAAACCAAGCTTTGAACCAAAATGGTTCAAGCCGATGGTTCAAGCCAATGGTTCAATTGAATGAACCAAGTCGATGAACTAAGCATTGAACCAAATGTTGAACCTACTACCGATGCTTGCCGATGGAGATTTCTATTTTAACCAAGGTGATGAACCAATTCTGAAAATGACCAATTGTTAGAAACTAATTCTTTTGATTGAACCCACCTACAGAAGCCATGAATCCTGTTGAACTTGACCTGTTGAGTCTGTAGATTTAAGCCTGTAGAGTCCGTAGATTTCTAAAAAGCTTGAAAAATGAGGAATTTGAATGCCCAAGACAAATTTTTGAAAGGGAAGAGATAATTTTGGTCTGTAGGACCAAAATAGTTCAAATGTTGTCCCAAAAATAGCTGATACTTTTGGGGGACAACAATTATCATCTTCTTTTAAAGAATTAAAGAATTTAGATGTTTTAATTAAATGAGGAGACAATTTTGTTCTCATTGAATTAATGGTGTCTAGAATATTATATAGCTTGAGGGATGCATTCTAGACATCATTTTCAATTTTCTTGGGAACATTTACAATTTGTTGTTCTCAAACCTGATCCAGCTCTTGTTTTAGCTCTTGCCTAGTTTTATAGGTGCCTTCATGGAGTTTGATCAAAGCCTATATATGAGTCTAGAAATAGGCTATAAAATATTTTTTGTAAGGAGACTCTCTGGTCCTCATGTTCTTTTTTTAGACAAAGAGAAATCATCCTATATTTCCTATAAAATTAGGCCCTTACTAGATTCATCTTCTATCTTTCTCTTCTTTACTCTTTAGACATTTATTGTTGATTTATAAAATAATAGAGCTTAACATAGGTTTATCTTTGATTATTAAATTTTCCCTAACTTGCATCTTGGTACTTCAAATCCATAGCCCACTATGGAATCACTGATTATATATGATCAACTAGTTGAGTGTTTATAGTAGTGGTCCTTATCAAAATGTCCCCTAAATATTTTATTAATGCTTGTATTTTTAAGGGATCTATTAATTAGGGGGAAATGATATTTTTCTAATCCACATTGCTAATCTGAGGCATGGGGTGCACAATGTATGTGGTCTTCTACCTGTTAGTTCTTGTGGATGAAATGATAGAAGTGGTAGTATATGATTACATAAGGAGACCTAGCTGAGTGGTTTGAATTTATCTATGAGTATTGGTAAGGACTACGTTGGTTTTATTGATGTAAAACTTTTGGTTTTGAGGGTAGTAGGGTCAATAAAAACTAAAGAAATAATGGAAATAATAGGATCTATGGAAATAAATGGAAGAGAAGTAGGAATAAGAATCAAAGACATAACATGGATTGTAGAAGCAATAGAATTAATGGAATCGAAAGAAACAATAGAAACTAAGGCAATAATTTTAATTATAGGAAAAAAATTAAGTGAACCAAAGATAGCCACAATATTAGGAGCATCACCTGGTGATTCAACTTCTATTGGTGCTTTCCCTTTTGACCCCCTAAAGACTCAAGACCTTAGACATCTCTAGTTCCTCATCCTCCTCCTTGAGCTCAATATTTAATAATGTTTGTCCTTGGTTTATAGGCCCTTCTTATAGTAGTCTTTCCACAATTGAACTCATAGGGTCCTTGGGAACTCTTGACTTCCTCTTGTAATAAAGTGTTGTCTTCTTGACTAAGGGAGAAGGTTGTTGAGTAGTGGTGTGGTGAAACATCCAAGTCTGAAATAGTAGGAGTCTCACTTATAGTAAGAGGTCTTAATTATTCTCAATTAGATGAAATAATATGATTGGCCCCTACTCCCCATAAATATCTTGTAATAACAAGGGTCTCTTACACACCTTGTTCTTGATTAATAACCATCATCATAGGTGGTGGTGCTTGGGATGGCCCTGTTTGATCCATAGTCTACTGAGAAGGCCTAAAGGACCAGTAATCTATTGAAGCCCAACCACCTGGAGGTGAAAGTCTAGTGTGTGCCTATTGAATTGTAAGGGAAATATCCCTTTGTATTGAATTTAAGACATCCTCTATTAATCCATTTATTTATGCTTGAGAGAGGACTTCATCATCATTATCAACATTTAGAAAGATATAATCATGCTCGTATGGTTCATTCTAATAAGGGATATCGAAGCCTATGATATGATTTTATATGAGGCCATGGGGATCCAAATCCCTATGTTTCAATGAAACCAATGAGTATAGCTCTTTAATTCTCCCAACCTCTCCAAAATATTTCATGTTGGTATAACAAATCTTACCTATCATCAAAGAAGAGCCATAGAACAAACTCTTGTGTTTCTTCTTCATATCTTCATCGATCTTCCACTAGAGCTGATATGCAATCTCTTTTTTAAAAAGATTTTTTGGGACATAATCTAGTATACAAAAAGTTGAAACCTTGGTACCCAAAACCATGATTATTATATAATCAAGATATAATCAGTAATCACCCCTTGGACATAATGTTTTCTTGATAAGTTTAGATACTCATGCCAAGGATTTATTATGTGTCACCTTTTAAAATTATGGGTAAATGTCCTTAGAAATATTAAATATATTCCTCATGCATTAGTAAATATGTATAAAGGAAAAATAATCACATACCATGTTCTTGATGTAGTCTTAGATTGGATTCTAGAGTGCTTCATTGTAAATGTATACAATGTCCAATAAATAGGACATCATGGAGAAATGGTCTCCTAGGGGTGTTTTATCTTTTTGAAACATATGATTCACCATATTGGTACCAATAATATCCCCAATCATGTATGTAAACTTGAAGGTCAATAACAAATCATAGAGTAGAAGCCACTCCATTTGGAGGTAGTGGATGCTTGCATACCGAAATAACCTATTGATAAGGGCCATCCTAATCCAAATTCCCAACCTAATATTTGTAATTGGAATGAGTGTGGTGGTTTTGAAGGTCTCCTTTTCTACTGGTATTATCCATTGTTGTAATTCATTCTCCACTATATTGGTTATCTTCCATAAAGTTAGCCTAGGACCATCATACATGGCATCTATAATGGGGTTATGTAGGTATCTTTGGAAGCATCCCTATAAATACAAGATACATCTATCTTATAACCAAGGTGGTGAAGGAAACCATTAGAGACCTTACCCATGAATAATAGGTCTCAAAGAAAATAAACACATGACATTACTTCTATATTGGCCATTGTAAAATTTAGTTATTATCATTTTAATGGCATCAAATTAATAACTAGCTACTTTTACTTAACTATCAAGGCCTCCTCAATTGAATGTGCATCTACATTCTCAATCACATCCCACGATGCTATGTAATTGGTGAATTTTAAATCAAATTCAATGGTGTTAAAGATGGTGTATGTATACTTTATGGAATCTTTAATGGAAAATTTGAATGGTGTAAAAATTCCCCTAAACACCTTATAAGATGAAGCCATATTACTCTATAGTGTATTCAAATAATTCTGGTGGCAATTCAGTTGACTCGTCATTTACTATAAATAATTTGTAAATAGATGAAATAAACTAGGGATTTAAGTTCTCTTGGAAGGAAAGTTAGCTTGAGCTATTCAGTAATAAATAGGCATGAAATCCCTTCATAGTTTAATCATATAGTTTCAATATGGGACTTTAATTCCAGCTCGTGCAGCATTAATGTCCAAAAACTTTAGGATTATTTTTATTTGTTTAATTTAAAATAAGAAAATTAGTTTAGAAAGTATGCTATATAGACCTTGTATACATTCAAAAGAATACCACACTGTCATCTTAGGACGCATGCCACTCTATGGTTAATTTTTTGGAAAATAAATTATCCCACATGGCATGTTCTCATAAGTCAGATATTAGAACATTTTTAAAAACATGATTATCCAAATCTTATGATGCCTTGAATGCCTGACATGCAAAGATAAAATTCATGAAAACCCAAAACTTGCATAGATGAAAATAACAATTTGAGTAACACAAATACAAATTATGATGAACATCAAAGTTCTGACAACCAAATCTTGTGAAAAACAAGTCTTAAAAAACAAAATTTTTGATGAAATAATCTCACAAAAAACAAAATTCTCAACAAATAAAATTGCCGATGATAAAAGTTTCTAGAGCAAAAAAAGACGTGAAGAACTAGAATTTCATGAACTATGAAAAACTTGTGGTGTACAAAAGTTATGATAAAAAAAAGTCATGAAAGATCATAAATATCAAATTACAATAGTTGTAAATACCCTAGAATAAATGAACTCAAAATTCAGTAAATTGCAAAAGTTATGATAATCAAAAGTTCTAAAAGGTAAAATCCACAATATGCAAAACTTGGGAAGTGAAAAATATGCGAAGTTAGAAAACCAAGATTTTTAGTTTGTAATTATCATAAAAATTTATAAAACCTACATACATACAAAACTCCCAAAAACCATCAATAGGTTAGTCTAAACAAACCCATAATAAAAACCTACATGTTGGGAAAATAAAATCCAAATGCATTAACATAGAATAAGCATATTTAACCAGAATCATGATCATGAAGGATAATAACTTTAAATATTTTGACCTTGTTAAGTAAACACATAAATTTCAATGAAAGTATTTTCAAATTAGAATTAGGATCTCAAACTGTAATGGGTCCCTATTTAAAAAAATTTAGAGTGGGTGTGTGTTAAGTACAATAAATGGTGACTTATAGGGGGAATACTCTCGAGTATTGAAGAACTCATCTTTGATTAGAAACAATAAACCAAAAATGAATCCTACCATAAAATAATAATTGTATTAAAAACATGAAAGAGATATCAAAACTTAATGCACATAATAGTCTTACTCATAACTTAGATTTGTGTGTGCTGTAATGACTTTATTTTACCCTTGTTTTGAGGTTTTAGCAAAGGTTTGAAATAAAATGTAGGTTGAATTTTGGTTTCCTTATAGTAAATTAAAAAAATGGAATATCAGGCATTGATCTACTACCAACTAGGCATCCATAGAGATATTAGGCATTGATTTGATAGAGATACCTTTTAATTCCACCTCTTTTCATCTCTCATAAACTTGTATGATGAATAATACATTTATCTTATTTCATCATGTTAGTATTTGATCACCTTTGTATTTTATTTGGGTTTATTGATCACTCTTTTAAGATTCATTGGTCCTTTTTTTTAGAATATGAGTAAAATAAGGGGATGGGAACCACTGTGGGCTGGTGTTGTATGAGAAAAATTAAATATACCAGAATGTCCCTATCAATTATAGTTACATCAATGGTTATTGCCTTAGACAAATATTATTGTGATAAGTGTATTTGATCCACTATTGAGAAATATTTATAAATTTGTATGAAGTAATGAGAGAAACTTTTACATACGTGATAGAAGTATTCAATTGTGATATAAACACAATTAAAAAATTATTACATACCTTAATTCTAAAAATATTAAACACAAAGGTATAGAACCTGTGAAAAAACTAGTTTGTGTGTTCCATTTATGATCTTCCCACACTTTTTATCTCTTTGGAAATTTCCTCATGAAATTAGCATATAAACTCAAGTATGCATGAGAATTATAGTGAATTGGGTTTAGCTTGGTCACCAAAAGAAGTCAATTAGATTGTCATGACATAAAAGACATTTATTCTATAAAATAGGGAACTAAACTAGGGAAAGCAAAATGCTAAAGCAAGAAAGACTATTTATAAAGCGTAAAAACTATTATAACATAATCAAACAATAAAAAGTAAGAAAAAGCTAACTATAAAATCAATAAATTTAATATACTACTCCCTCTATCATAAAACTTATTGTTAGTCAGGGACTTCTCTAGATGGCATATCCATGAAGTAGTGCTTTAAAAACTAACCATTGATTGGATGTGTTAATTCTTACCTTCGAGGTCTCTTAAATAGAAATAAATTTTATCCAAAATCTCTAATATTTGATAAAGTCTGATCCATAGGGGGTAAACTTGTCATGTTCTCCTTTTTTCTCTTGGGATTTGTTCCCTAAAAGCACCAAGTTAGATATTTTGAATATTTTAACCTTTGCTCTTCTATCAAACCATCTCTTGACCAGGACCTAATGTTTGATGAAATTATGCAAGGCTTCCATCCTTGAATATTTCATCTCTATTATATCCAACAACTATGACTCTACATTCTCATTGGGTGCCATATATTCTTGAATAAATTTATATGTTGGTAGCTTAATCATAATTAAAAATATTGGTTATCATCTATATACTAGCAAGTATGACAAAATATTGAGGGCCTACTTATATCTCGTTCGATCTACCCATAGTGCATATTTTAGTAGATGATGCCACTCTCTAGGTTTGTCTAAATCTAATTTTTTTATAGCATCAATCAGGTTCTTATTTATCAATTCAACCAATCTATTTCCATGTGGGTAATGATTAGAGAATGACCTGATGGTGATTTGGTTGTCATGGAACCATTCAATAAACTCAACTAATTAGAACACTAACCCATTATCACAAACCAAGGAGATAGGGGTAACAAACCTAGTTTTGATGTTTTATTTAATAAAATTGATTACATCTTGTGCTCTAAAATTCCTTATTAATGATACTTCCATCCATTTAGTGTAGTATTCTGCAAATATGAACATAAAATTGTGGCCAGCTAAGGAATTTGGGTTGATGACACTGATGAAATCCAAGCCCCATTAATAAAACAACCTTCCTTATATTATAGGCTACAATAACATTATTACATGCACTTTTCTTTTTGACAAGACCTAGCATGTTCTCACATGAGCGTGTGCATCTTTGAATACTATTGGTTAATAATATCCCATTCCAAGAATCTTATGTGCTATGGTGTTTCCATATAGATGAACAACACCTATATTTTGGTGTAGGTTCTCCAAGATACCTTGAGATTATTCTTGGGACACACATCTCAAGTAAATGCCTTCATACTTTCATCTATAGAGAATCTCCTTTTGAATCATTTTGTGAGCAACTTTAAGCCTCAAGGTTCTCTTTTATTTTTTTTTGAATTATGGGGGTAAAGTACTTGTGAGTAGATATCAAGTGATATTTTCATACCAATCTCCTATAGATATGTGGGTCTAAAGTACCTCTTCAATGGTGTTGCGTGGGTCAGGCTCAATCATAAGCTAAATGACGCCTTGTCCTCTAACAATTTTAATAGGATTGATTTATATGTCAAAATCCTAAAAAATTTATATCCATTTGCCTTGCACTCTCCTAATTAATTATATCCCAAAGTTATCTTGACATTAGGATCTAGTACAATAGTAATAGTTTTATTTCTCAAGATATAATGCTGAAATCCTTTACTGCTTTAACTAGATCAAAGATCTATGTGCCTATCATGGAGTAATTAAGATTTGATTCCTTTATATTGGTGATAATAAATGCAATAGGATTCTCACTTTCATCTTTATTCTAGGTAAGTAAAACATCAATTTTATCTCTGATTAGTAATAATCCATATCATTTTAGGATGTTTACCACAAGTATGTAAATAGTAATATATATGCCTAGCTTATATACAACTTGAATATGAATGCTAGTCAATTCTCTAACCACGAGCATTACTGTCTTGTCCAACTATGAAACTGCCCTCTTAGATAGGCTTGGAGTTAATCTGAGCTTTTAACAGATAGATGTTGGCATCATAGTAGCTAAATATCCTAAATAAACTAAGTAGTTATTTATATTCTTACCAAATTCTCTAGTATTTAACAAGAAAGGAGTAATGTATGACTTATTCTTGTATATGACATTTGTATAAGTGGCTTTTGGTTTGTCCACATCAGATTTTCCCATTATAGAATTCCATATGAGATCCTTTTGTTTTATAATCTAACCCAACTTATGGAGGGTTATGTTAACCTTTATTTTATTCATATCTTCAATAATATTGTATCCTCTTTTACCCTAGTTTTATATGTTCAGAGGTTGATTATTCCATTTTAGGGGAGGTGGATTATTATCAAACTTTAAATTTAGGGGATAGTCAGTTGTTTAGAGGAGTAGATTTGGTGAACTATTGTTTGGTCCTCAAATTTTATTTTCCTCTTTGAAACTTTTGGAAATCTTGTACCTATTATAAATTGTCCTCTAGTTCATTATCATACTTGCTTGGAAATGGAAACTCATGAGTTTCAAAGGCCATAGCTATACTCAAGGATCCAAGAGTATGGGGTGATTATTCATCAAATATTGCCTCACCATTTCTCTTTGGAATATTTCAAATGATGCACAAAACTCAACACAATCAAGTTTACCATGTTGTGATGTGTTGTGAATCATGCACTAATTGGGCAAGGTTATCTCTATTATGTTAATCTTTTTCATCCTGTTAGCCTATTTTTGTTTTGTATTATTTGTAGGCTTGTTGAAAGGCATGTTGTATCTTAGAAACCCAAAATTCTGATTATTATTTTATCCTGAAGTATTGTCCATTTTCTTTTGCACGTTCATAAAGTCATTACTCAACTTTTAAACCATCCTATGTATAGAATCCAATTCTACCTTGGTAAAATCTACATTTTGGGTGGATGCTATGTTGAATGGGATTGAATGCTGATTCTACTAATGATTACTCATTTATACATGGATGTTAAAAAAACCATAATTTTGATTTGGTGTCACTAAAATTAAAGGATACAATGTACATAACTAATTTTGATTGTACATGGGAATATTTTGATTTATATGAGGCATTGAATTTAAGGTTGGAAATCTAGTATTGAGGTTAGGAAATATTGGTACCTAAGGATTAAGCTACCTATAAATGTTGATAGCCTCATCATAGGCCAAATCTAATGTGTTGATAGTGGTAACCCTTCGTATAAAAACTATATTGATCAGATCCAAATCATTATTTTACATCTCTAGTGCTAAATCTTCTGATGGCTTATATGTATTATTCACCCAAGTGTACATCTTCTATAACCTAGTGTTGAAAGCATAGATTACCTCATTTGGATACTTCTTCATATTAGTGAAGTGCTAATATAGAAGACTATGGTTGGTAACTTACCAAAATTAAGCAAGAAAAGTATTTTGGCAATCATCCCATGAAGTAATTAAACCTTCTTTTAAGTTGAAGTAATTGAATATAAAGGCATCAAATAATTGATATGTTCTTCAGTTATTCTTATTCTCACAAGAGATAAATAAGGTAGGTACTTATCCATATTCCTTGGTAGATTATACACATCACCTATAATAGTGATAACATAACAAACTAACAATGGGTAAGCCATATGTTGATTAACGGGTTGAGCCACTCTCACTAGAGATGGTTTTTAGTCTTAGGGTATCACAAGGATAAACAATGTAGATCTAGGTCTTTAGCAAGTTGATAAGGGTGTGATAATAAGAATATCTTGAGCCTTATCCCTAGTTACTCTCTTGGGTGTAACCAGTAAAACTCAAATTTAAAATATAAATTCTTTTAGAAAAAACATATGAAGTTTTAGGTCCTCCTTCTAGTGCCAAAAATGGGGATGTTGATGTGGTTTTCATGCATACCAGACCCTAATAATGTTTGTATCCAATAACATGATTAAGTGTAATTACATCCATGTTTAGAAGAGATGTCCTATATATATTAGTGACTTTTTTCAATAGGTATGTGCACTCGACCTTTGTGGTTATGAATTTTACATGAAAGACTTCTAGTTTTGTCACCTTCTTCTTGAAAAAACCAAGGTTTTGCTTAATTTCCTCTAATGTACATCCATGAAGACTCTAATTGAAATTAACAAAGGCTTTTTGGAGTAATATATCAAAATGTGCCCTATCCATTAGTTTCCCCAAAGGGCCTATAACTCAAGATAGCTTTAGTTCTTCTAAAGTTTTCAAACCCTATTTTTCATGATCTGCTAGTTTTAGGATCAAGGCTTGCACACTTGACACCCAATAACAATCTTTGTACATTTTTATGATCACCAAATTGAGAATTGGAAGTTTCAAGTGGTGTTATCACATCCAGATGATTTTAGGCCTTATTATTTATGTAAAGTATAAGGAAATTCATTTTATTTCAAAGAATTGAATAATTTAGATGTTTCAACCAAATGAAGAGACAATTTTATTCTCATTGAATTAATGGTGTAAAAAATAATATACAACCTAAGTACAATATTCTATGCATAATTTTCAATCTCCTTGGGAACGTGTATTATTTGTTGTTATTTTTTCACTTGATCTAGCTCTTGTCTAGATTGATCAATACCTATATAAAGTTTAAACAAAGACTCTATATGAGTCTAAAAATAGGATACAAAATATTCATTGTAAGGAGACTCTCTTGTCCTCCTATTATTCCTTTTGGATAAAGAGAAGACATCCTATCTTTCCTCTAAAATCAGACCCCTACCAGATTCATCTTCTATGTTTCTTTTCTTTACTCTCTAAGATAGTTATGATTGATTTATCAAAAATAGAGATTATCATAGGTAGCTCCATGATTAATTTTTTTTTCCTTTATATAGATTGGGCCTTCAAATTTTCATTGCACTATGGAATCACTAATTTGATAGGATCAACTGGCTAAGTGTTTGAAATAATGGTCCTTATTAAAATGTCCCCTAAATATTCCATTAGTACATATATTTGTAAGTGATCTAGTAATGAGGGGAAAGTGATCTTTTGCCAATCCACATTACCAATCTGAGGCATGGGGTGCACAATGTATGTGGTCTTATTCTTACTATTTATTAAGGATGAAATAAAAAGAAGTGGTAGGAGTAGTAGTATATGATAACATAGGGAGACATAACTAAGTGGTTTGAATTGATCCCTGGGTACTAGTAAGGACTACCTTTGTTTTCTTGAAGTGAGTTTTTTGGGTTTAGGGGTAGTAGGGTCAATAACAACTGAAGAAATAATGGAAAAAATAGGAACTATGGATGCAATTGGAATATAAGAAATATTAGGAACCAAAGACATAAAAGGATTGTATAAGCAATAGAACTAATGGAATCCAAAGAAAAAACAAAAAATGAGACAACAATGGGAACTATAAAAATAAAATTAAGTGATCAAAAGATAGCCATAGTACTAAGAGCATCACCTAGAGATTCAATTTCCATTGGTGATTTACCTTTGAATCTTAGAGACTTAGGACCTTATCCATATCCATTTCTTCATCCTCCTTGGGATTAATCTTCACTAATTTTTTCTCCTAATATGCAAGCTCTTATTGTAAGAGTGTTTCCATATTTGAACTCACAAGGTCCTTGGTAACTCTTAACTTCCTATTGTAATAAAGTGTTTTATTTTAGACCAAGGGAGAAGCTTGTTGAGTAGTGGTAGGTGAAACATCCATGTCTAAAGTAGAAGGAGTCTCACTTATAGTATGAAGTCTTGAATCTTCTAAATTATATGAATCAATGTTGATTGGTTCCCCTGCTCCCCCTAAAGGGATTATAACAACAAGGGTATCTTCCACACTTACTCTTAATAAACAATTATCATCACAGGTGGTGGTGGTGCTTGAGATAGCCCTACTTGGTCATGGTTTGTTGGGAAGGATTAGAATATCAATAATCTATTGAAACCCATCCACTTGGAGGTGGAAGTTGAGTATGTGTTGACTAAATTTTAAGGGAAGGATCCCTTTGTATTGCCTTTAAGATATCCTCTATCAATCTAACCATTTATGATCTAGAGAGGACCTCATCATCATTATCAACATTTAGAAATATAAAATCATGCTCATGTGATTCATGTTGGTAAGGTATAACCAAGCATATGAGGTGATTTTGAATGAGGCCATGGATATGCCAATCCCAGTGTTGCAATGAAACCAATGAGTATATCTATTTTATTCTCCCAACCTCTCAAAAATGTTCTATTTTGGTGTAATAAATCTTTCCTATCATCAAATAAGAGCCATGTAATAATCTCTTGTGTTTATTATTCATATCTTCATCAATACTCCACTATAGATGACATGCAATCTATTATTTGGTGATCTTGTTTGGGACATACTTTGGCAGACACAAGGGTGAAACCTTAGTCCCCACAACCATGATTACTATATAATCAAGATATAACTAGTAATCACCCTTGGTCATAATGTCTTCCTAATAAGTTTATATACTTGAGCTAAAGGTTACTAATGTATCACCTTCCAAACTTGTGGGTAAACATCCTCAAAAATATTGAATATAAATGAAAAGTAATCACATACCCTATTCTTGATGTAGTCTTGGACTGGATCCTAGGCTACTCCATTTTAAATATAGATAGTGGTCATAATAATGTCTAATAAATAGGACATCATGTATAAGTGGCCTCCTAAGGGTATCTTATCCTTTTGAAACATCTACTCCACCATTTTTGTATTAATAATCTCCCCAAGTACATATCTCAAATCAGAGGTCATTATAATATCAAGGAGTGGCACCTACTATATATAGAAGTAGTGGATGGTTGCACACCCAAAAAACCAATTGAGTAGGGCCATCCCAATCTAAATTGCCAACCTAAATTTTGTAAATGGAATAGGGTGATGGATTTGAAGGTCACCTTCTCCCCTAGTATTATCCACTTCCGTAATGTGTTCTCCATTGTATTGGTTGTATTCCTTGAAGCTATCTTGGGTCCATCATATATGGAATCTATAATGGGGATCCATAGGTATATTTGGAAATCACCCCCAAAAATGCAAGACATAAATATATTATGATCAAGGTAGTGAAAGAAAACATTAGAGACCTTACCCATGAATAATAGGTCTCAAATTAGACAAATACATGACATTAATTCTAGCTTGGTCATTGTAAAATGTAGGTGATATCATTTCAATGGTATAAAATAACTACCAACTATTTTTCCTTGGCTGTCAAGGCTTTCTTAATTAAATGTGCATCCACGTTATCAATCATGTCTCACAATGTTGTGTAATTGTCAAATTTTCCATCAAATATAGTGGCATTAAAGATGGTGTTTGTATACTCTATGAAATATTTAATGGAGAGCTTGGATGGCATTGAAAATACCTTAAACACCTTGGAAGATGAAGCCATATTATTGTGTAGTGTATTCATGTAATTCTAGTGGTAATTTAATTGACTAGTCATTCATAGGAAATAGTTTTTTAATAGATGTAGAAATCTATGGATTTAAATACACTTAGAAGGAAAGTTAGCTTGAGCTCTTTGGTAATCAATAGGCATGACATCCCTTCATAGTTTGATCATATAGTTTTAAGATGGGAATTTAATTTAAATTCATGCACCATTAATGTCAAATAGCTCCAAACTTATTTTACTTCATTGAATTCAAACTGAGAAACTTAGTTTGGCAAGTATACATTTAAAATAATTCCATGCTATCATCTTAGGACACATGTCATTCTATGGCTAATTTTATGGAAAACCAATTATGCCACGTAGCATGCTCTCATAAGTTAGGTGTTATAACTTTTGTTAATTACTAATTAGCTAAAACTCATGACACTTTTTATGCATGACACATGAAGACAAAATTCATGAAGACCTAAAAATTGGGAAGACATGAAGACCAATTTGAGTGATGCAAACAAAAATCACAATGAAGAAAAGTTATGACAAACAAATCTCATGAAAAATAGAAGTCCCCACAAACAAAAGTTTCCATGAATAAATCTCATGCAAAAAAAAATCCTAATAAACAAAAGTGTTGACGACAAAATTTGTGAAGAGTAAGAAAGACACGAATAATTGGAAGCCAAAAACTATTCAAAACTTGTGTTGTATAAAAGTTATGACAAATAAAAGACATGAAATCTTAGAAATACTAAAGTACAATAGTTGCAAAGACTCTACAAGAAGTGAAATCAAAAGTCATGAAATTTCAAAAGTTTTGACAAACAAAAGTTCTAAAAGATAAAGTCCACAATATGCAAAACTTGATAAGTACAGAATATATGAAGGCAAAAACCTAGGATTTTAAATT
Organism: Torreya grandis; assembly: GCA_037957365.1. Classification (NCBI taxonomy): domain Eukaryota; kingdom Viridiplantae; phylum Streptophyta; class Pinopsida; order Cupressales; family Taxaceae; genus Torreya; species Torreya grandis. Next base: position 2,589,414 of record JARHVA010000736.1, on the reverse strand, counting down.
TCTAGTTGTCATGAAAATTCAAAAAACCTACATACATACAAAAGTCTTGAAAACTATCAATAGGTTAGTCCAAATAAAACCCATAACAAAAACTTAGATGTTATGGAAACAAAATCGAAATTCATTAACATAGAATAAGCATATTTTACAAGAATCATGATCATGAGGGATAAGAACTTTAAATCTTTTGACCCTGCTAAGTACACACATAAATGTCAATGAATAGGATTTTCAAATCAGAATTAGGCTCTCAAAATCTAATGGGTATCTATTCAAAAAAAATTGAGAGTGGGATGTGTTTATTATAATAATAGTGTCTAGGTCTAGTTTCCTTGACAATGCAGAACATTGGCAAGTTTTCAACAATGATGAGAAAATTATTGTCTTCCATGAAATGCAACTAATTTTAGAAATTTGTAATTCAAGGTTTATGCTTCCACATAATAGGAATCACACATTCAAGATGTTGTATATGATATTGTTGATATCTTCTCAACCAAAGCTACTTAAGGATCATAAACTCATGATGGAAGTGATCATGAAGGGATGATCTAGTTAAAATGAAATAACATTATAAAAGGTTTATTTTCCAGAGAAGACCTATTTAATAAGCGTGATAGGTATGTCAAAGTAAAATTTAAACATTGGAGTCCCTTAGAGAACCTTCAACTATAGAAGAATGCCTTTAGAAATCATCAATGTTGGAGCTAAGTTTCAAAGGGTGATGTATTTTATAGGATTGTTGTGGCCAACATGCCCACTTTTCCTTGAAATAGGGGACCCCTCAATTGAAATTATTAAACCAAAGCTCCTGGTTCCACTCTTTTATTCTCATCGACCTCACCTATACTAGACCCTTAGAATATGGTCTCACCTTAATTTCCCCAGGTAATAACAAGCCTTGTTTATTTTATGACTAAGGTAAACTTCTTGTTTTTAGGATTTGAAGAGCTCACTTTACAAGTTGAATTTTAAAAGGATTTCATGGAGTTTTGTTCCTTTCCTAGAGTAATGGACTTGACAACCTTTGTAGTGAGTCAAAATATTAATGGTAGTCAGGTAATTTATTAATGTCTTTCACATATTTCTATTTCTTACTCAGCCTTTTTGTGGGTTTTGTAGGGGAAAATGGACAAATAAGAGGGTGACACATCACCAATTATCAAATTAGTTAGTCCCTCAGATCTATCAAATATTTTTGAGCTCAAGAGACCCCAACCCACTCAGAGTTTACTATGTCACCAATTCTTAAAGTGGATAGTCCCTTAGACTTATCATAGATGTCAGATCATGAGAGAGCCTGACCCACTCAGAGGGTGCCACATCTCTAGTTTGTAAAACTACTAGTTCCCTAGACATATCAAAGATGTTAGAGCCTAGGAGAGCCTATCCCACTTAGAGGGAAGCATGCCATTAGTTATTAGAGTGGCCAGTCCTTTGGACCTATTAAAGATGTCAAAGCCTAAGAGAACCCAACCCACTTAGAGGGTGCCACATCATTAGTTATCAGAGTAGTCAATCCCTAGACCTATCATAGATGTCAAAACCCAAGAGATCTTGACCCCCTCAAAGGGTGCCACATCAGTAGTAGCTAGAATGGTCAATCCCCCAGGCCTATCAACTATGTTAGAGCTCAGGAGAGCCCAATCTACTCAAAGTATGCCATATAAAACATGATGTAATATTAATGGGTGGACACCTAATGTCATAAAATGGTTAGAATAGGGTATAGATGGATCTTAAAGACTAGTCATATGATGCCATGTGTACTCAAGTGACACGTCATCCTTATTAAGGGTATGACATGGAGTATGAATCCATGTTTAGGTGATGACTGTTAATAGGAGGGTTAATAAGAACATGAAATGTGTCAAAAGGTAGGATTTAATCAAGAATCCTCAAGAAGATATGATTACATGCTTACCATACATTGGGCATTAATAAAATAGAAAACTTAGTTTGATTGGATAATTTTAAAATATTTCATCTCCATTTCTAAATCTGGTTGGTAGTGGAGGATTGTGAGCTTTGAATTTAACTCTAGATTAGAAAATAAAGAGAAGAGATCTAGCCACAAAATCAAATTTGAATTCAAAACAACTAATCCATTAAACACCACTAATATATGAGGATGAATGTGTGAATAAATAAAACCTTAAGGAAATCTCACTAACAATTATTATTATATACCTTCGAGAGTACATCAACTCCTTATTTTCTAATTCTTGTCACATGCCCCTAAATTTTTATCCCTATACTCAATAATTTCCTATTTCCCTTCTATCTTGCTATAATGGTTACATCATCTTCAAACCCTAAGGTCAAACTTGAGTACTAGGATACCATATTCCTAGAAGGCTTGACCAAATTCAAGCACTATAATGACATGTTCAAAGTAATCAAATAGGTACATAGAGACTCAAGATTTGAAAATGATGAATAGGTAGAATTTTAAGATGCACTTTGGTCTTAAAATAAATGTGGTCTTTGTAGGGTCGTGACTAGACCATAGGTGTTCCCATATGCTGACTTGTTTAGAAACCTACTTATCACTACCATTCATGTATAGAATGGATTCCATGACTAGGTTTACTTGCCAAACTCTTAGGATCATATCATTAACATAATTGAGAATGCCTATAAGGTGTATTACTCATTCCTAAATTTCACCTTCTCTTATGATGTTATAGCTATGAAAACATGGATTGAGACCTTCTAGATATATAAAATCTTGTTGTACTAAGCTATGAACTTGAATTTCAAGTGGGTCAACAAGGAGGACATCAATGTGTATATAGTCTTTACCTTCTAGGAGGAGGTTTGGGTAGGAATGATCTTATTGAATTGATTGTTAAGGCCCTAGGACTACTTGTACATTAATGAATTATGGGTGCCCCACCTCCATATGATCATCATAGGCTTTAAAGTTTTAAACATGGGAGGACTGATTAACTTCAAGCTAGTTAATGCTATAGAGGATGCCTAAGTGGGAGGAAATTTATACATGATGAGCTACCTTATAGACATGGTCCACATAATGTTCACCTTCAAACCTTTAGATTTTATTATGTTGGTTATCAGGGGCTTAGTGGTCCATATAGTATTTTATAAACTACATGGCCATAAGTACCATAACCACATCCTATAAATATGTGATAACTTATACTTGGTGGTATTCAATGTAATCAATGTGTCCCAAATTCCCCATTTATCAAAGGATTTATAAGACTCCATTATAGCCATTGGTGACTATTGGTACTATAGGGAGGAAACCATGATTTGAATTGTAGGTGTTTTCAAGCAACCCCTCTGCTTACCATAATTCATATTAGATCACTTGGTAGAGCAAGATCTCACCTACTAGCTAGTAGAGGGTATTTTTGACTTTTAAATAAACCACTAGAAAAAGGCATGTCTAATACTCCCAATCTCCATTAGACACCATGTCTACAAGTCCTTCCATCCCCTTCAAAAAATGGTGTCTAGATAAGACTCCTTTTCCCTAGGGAGATCTGATATATAGTATTAGGGACCCTAAGGGAATGATCAAATTTCACCTAGTGAGGTATTCAACCCACCTTATTATAAATTATGGCCACCAAGAAGAGGATGATGATGATCTATACTTGGATTTTATGTATGACTAAGAGGTGTTTTACCAGATCATAAATTAGAAGAAGAAGAAATGAAATAAGGTCCAATCAGGCCCATCAATTCCCCATCCAACTCCTGCTCACTCTATAGAGGATCCAACTCTAATTTCTCTTGCTATATCCAAGAGTATTTTTTAGGGAATTCCTCCCCCTTCTCCTCTTATAGATATAGATCCACCTTTTCCTCCTCTAGAATCACCCACTCCTCATGCCTTAGCTCCACCTCTACCTCCTATAGTAGCTCTGATAGCCTAGCCCCAATTGAGCTAGACCCACATTACTTAGTGATAGGTATCCCAAGGGTAGGCAACTCAACCACTGACACCTTAAACTTAGATCATATAAACCTTGAGGTTTGATGTCACTAGCAGTCTAGAGGTAAGCCTAGACTGAGGCTCTTAGTAGGCACTAATATAAGTTTCACCCCTTACACCTCTAGTTTCTTCTATCTCCCTTCCATGCCTCACTCACATTACCTTCTATCTCCTAATCATAACACCCCCAAGTTTTGTTCCCCTCCCATAGGCTAATAAAAATACCCCATTTGGCCATCTTGACACCTCACTAAGTAGATCAACAACCTCCATAGTTGGTCCCTATGGCCCCTATCATTCCTGATAGTACTTCTACCAAAACATCTAGAGCTGAGATGAGTAAAAAACCTAATAAAATGAGAAGTCAACTCACCTATAATCTTCAATTTAGATATATTTTTCTCTATTTGACCTCCTACACCAAAATCAATGGTTATTTTGACCCCAGTCATGATGCCTCCACATATTTCCCTTTGAACCCTTCTTCTATTACTTTAGGCACCCTAGGATTTAGCTTTAACCAATTAATCTCTTCCCTTCTGTTGAAAACCCCTCTCTTTAGATTTATTGGCCTTTAATTGGCCATGAACCAAGAGTAGTGGAAGGCATAAATGTTCCCATGTGATTCCCATTTCATCCTTCCTCCATTCAATCCCATTACCCTTACTCCATTGCTTTCCTCATTCACCCCTTTCACTTCCTCCATCTCCCCTCTACCTCATCCTTTTCCCTTCACCATAATATCAACCACCTCTATAACACCTCACATAACTCAAGGGATAGTTACAAGGTCATAATAATTGGATATCATAGTCTAGGGTGACCCAGATGTGTAGTAGAGATTCAACCAATCCTCAATAAGCATGAAGAAGACTCTAACATAGAGGTTTATCCAAGAGGGGAACCCAGTGGTGTGAAAAACCCATAAGTATTTTTTATCCCTCACCAAGGTGATGAATTCTACTGGGTAATAAAATATGGCTAAGGATCCACTCTCTATTCTCTAGGAAACTCATAATATGTTAGAGAAGCTCTTTAAGGACATGAAAATCCAAGTTCAGACATTAAAATCCTAGGTGAAGAGCTCCTTCCTCATTAGGCTGATTGGGAAAATCAAGGATGCCTTCTTACTACTATTCTTATATTTGGGGAAGGTGGTGGACACTATGGTTGAGACCAATGTGCTTATCTAATAGACTCAAGATTATATGGAGAGGATTGCAAAGATTGATTGAAAGTGTAGGAAGCTACTAGTGGTGATTAACAAAGGTATGTACCCAAAATTAAAATTAATGCCCACTTTAGACTTGGGGTTGTATTAGACATATGTTGGGAACATGAAAGTAGCCATAAAGGAATGGATGGTTGTGGCTCATATTATAAAAAGACCCTTAGAAGAAGGCAATAAGAAGATATTGACCTAATTCAAAGAGGTCAATATCTCTATTCTATTCCACCCAGATGGATCCTTGTTGGACATGGGAGAATTTGGAGTCTACCTGGTTCAATTTGACCAAGTCATAAGGGAGAAGGTTATCAAATAAAATAGGGAAGGGGCCTAGTTGGTTTTTGAGATATCAACATAATCCATGATGAGCATCAACTAAGTATCCAGGGTCTAAGTATTAATGAAATATCCCTTCCAAGTTTATTGGAGGATGGTGACTCAAGTCAAGGTGATATTCAAGGAACCCCTAATGAAACTTGATAATTTGGACAAGGAATTTGACCTCATGATAGATGTATTAAAAGCTATGGATGCAAGATCAAAATAATTGGGAGTCAAACCTTCATATCCACCTCCATGTATCAACTAAGTGATCCCCCATGGATATTTTGTGGACTTGAAGGGAATTCATTTTTTTTACATTTTGAATTATGGTTGTAACTATCATGAGTGGCCTCCATGTCCTAGGATGGGAATCTCATGCTATTTGGAGGTAAATCCCATCTTCATCTATAGAAGGAAAAACCATATTATAATATAGGGGTCAACAAAAACTTGATCAAAAGTGATGTTAGATTATATAAATTATTTCACCTACTTTTTGCCTCATCTCTTTGGACTATAGAGTTAGCTAGGATTGATTATTGTAACAACACTTGATTTTTTAATGAATACAATTCCTATTTTTTGCAAAGGGCTAGTTATGCATCTTAATTATCTTTCATCTCTATTCTGAATGCTTGTTAAATGGTAGATTGATTAGACCAATAAATTTATACAACATGTATGTTATGATTATGATATGTTTGTTTATTATAATCCTATTATGAGCTCTCTCATTTCTCTTTTTATAGTACTATTAATTTGTGTGTTAATCTAAAATTTACCATTGGGTATTTATGTGTAGTTTAGTATAAACTCCTAGTACTTATATTTAGTGAGGGTTCATATTTGAGGCACACTCCCCTATTCCCTTAGACTCTTCCCACTATGAGTTTTTGGAGGTAGAAATTTAGTGAAACTTAGTCTATAGTGATGTAACTATGGCAAGGGCACTTGGTTTGATGGTTAATGCATTGAGTTTATTCTATACCTAGAGGCTCTCTTTTATGCCTTACTCTACCCTCTCTTTTGAGTTTATTTTAAAACACTAAAATACCCTCTTCCCTTATGTTTATAAAATATAAGAGAATAATACATAAAATATAATAATAACCTTTGATAATTAGATTTGTGTGCAAGAACCCCATATTGATCTTTTAGTGGTGACACTGTATCTCTTGGAGGCTATTCATGCAGACTCCATTATGAATTCAAATACCCACAACCATGCCCTTGGTTGATCCTAGACTAGTACTAAAACATAAGATGAAATTTCATCATTATTCCCATCTCCCTCTTTTGGGGAATACATATTCTCATGGGTATTTCATGAGACTATTTTTTGCAAGAAAAAATAGTTACTACTAGGAGGGTTGAATCCGTGTATCTTAGACCTATTATTGGTTTATTAGTTTATTTGAAAATTGTGCTTATTGATAATAACCTACTTCCCACTATTTGATTGTGAAGCATCTTAGAGAATAGTTCTCCTATTAGTAGGGCTAGGTCCCATCATAGTTAATTGGTAATTTCCCCCTACTTTTCCATAGAAAATCTAGGCTCAACCAACCTAGACCTACTATGATTCTAATTAGTTTGTCCTTACAACCTCTTCCAAATTTATAGCTTAAGATGTCTTGGTTAGTTGGCTCTACCATTAACATCCCAAGAGTTTCCCATGATTTACCTAGGAACCTTGAGAGGTATCTTCCCCATTTCACCCCTAACATGGGATGAATTACTAAAGAACTTCTTATAAAAGTAACCTGAGGATTCTAAATGTAGAACATGAGGATGTGGCATGTAGGTTTTTAACCTTCATGTTATTAGAATTAGAATATGATTAGTTCTTTGACCTCCCTAAAGAATTTATCCTGAGTTGGGATCATTTTGATACTACTTTCCTCACCCAATTTGGGCAAGTGATAGACCCCAGTGTCCTATACCATCAATTTGATTATATCAAAAGTGAGACCAATGATCTTATAAATAACTTCAATGCTAAGTTTCAAAATATTTATAGCCATGTCACCATGATTTATCAACCTAACCCCCAACCATCACTTAAAATGTATAAATATATGCTAGAACCTTGGACAACCATATTCCTAAGGAGAGATGAAACCATAACAAACTTATCCCTAGCTTGTGAAAGAATCATCAAGGTAGATACGCAACTCAACCCCCACTCCTAGTGTGATACCATAGATTCTTACATTGAGCTTTTATCCCAACATTAATCATAATACCCCAATGCTTTAGCCACTCCCTATAATGCATTAAATCCTATTAGATCATCCCACTTCAAATGAATAACTAGGTTTTATTAACCCAGGAGGCCATGGACTAATTCCTCAGACACCACACTAGGTAACATTAGTAATAGATAATAATACCCAAATTATACCCCAAGAGTACACAAATAATTCCTCAAACACCACACTAGGTAACATTAGTAATAGCTAATATTACCCAAATTATACCCCAAGAGTACACAAATAATGAGTTGAATGGCATTCAATGAATGCTATAAAAACTCAATAATGATTTCCTTGGGCTACAAAGATAGGTGAATAAATCTAATGTAAAAAGTTCTAATGAAAAATTCACGTATCAAAGACCAAGTGGGAACTAAAAACAACCTCAAAATCCCATTAAACCATCACAAAATAAGTTTCTAAAAATCATTATCTTTGAGATAGCCTTACTTAAATGGTTTTGATTGCATAACATGGAAACCTATGGGGAACTAGACTGCACAAAGTTTAGTTCTGATTTTGAGATCTTATAAAATGAAATGGAAGAATATGAAGTGGTCACCAATCACCCTGAATCCTCCAACATGGGTAAATCCCCTAGTATTATTGTGGTGATAAAGACCATGGATTTCTATAGACATTAAGAAAATGAGCCAAATTAGGGTATTAGTGAGGTGTAATCATTTCATCAATTCTAGAAGAGAAACTACACCTTCAATAATAGACAATAAAAATAACCCCTTACTACCTCAACCCCTAATTATGGTGCAACTCCACTAGACCAAAATGCTAAGAATGATCCCCCATCTTTGAGACCTCAAGAACCTAAGGTACCTATGGAAACCCCACTAATCCAAAGTAAAGGTGGTTATAACATAGTGGAGGATATGAAAAAGATCAAATCCAACATCACACTTCATAATCTTTCTCAAATCACTAAGTCATGGGATCTCCTATTAAAATCCTTATCTCAAACAAAACAAGAACAACACACACCAATGTGATCATTCAAAAAAAAAGATGGAGGTTCACCCTTTCCTCTTAACTATCCAATTATTTGGGAATAATATACATAATAGATTAGTATATTTAATAAACTTAGCCAATGTGATTCCAATAGGCATATGTGAGAAGCTTGGGTTGGTCCCCATAAATCAAATAAGGTAGTGGTCTAGCTAGATAATTCAGAATTAAAATTGATAGGTGAACTACTCAATCTCCACATCTAGTTGGAGTATAATCCTATGATTTAACACTTCATAGACATCTAAGTAGTGGATATCCCTGAAGGCTACAACATGCTCCTTAATAGAGATTGGTAAAAATCCTTAAATGGGTATATGGCCATATATTTCTCCCATATGTGGTGGCCATGAAGAGGAGTAACCAACCAAATATAAGTAAATATATAAAATTTAATGAAACACATGATAAACAATTACAATGCCATTAATAAGAAGGTAAACTTACTTTCTTCAAACCTAGACATCTATACGTTGAGCACAAAGCCACCCAAATATCAAGATAGTCATAGCCCAAGCCTATGGTCTCTCTATATAGATATAGATTATTACAAACAATGCAATGGGGATGGTGTTATACTTATATACTCCCTAGGGAGAAAACACTTAGCATCATATATGTTGTACTTTCCCTACACAAATAATCTAGTGGAGTATGAATCTCTACTCTTAGTATTGCAATTTGCATTGAAATATAAGGTAAATGAACTAAGATTATTTAGTGACTCTGAGTTGGTGGTCAACAAAATTAAAATTAAATTTCAATCTAGGTTATCATACCTCAAAAGGTATAATCATAGGGATTGGGACCTAATCAATATTTTTTATACATTTAATATCATCTCTATTCCCTAGGAGGAAAACCAAGTAGCCAACTCACTAGCATCTATGATAGCTAACTTAACTCTCTTAGATGCCAATGAGTTATTAGATTTCTCTATGGAACTTTTCCATTTCCCTCTATCTCTAAAAACATGAAAAAAATTTAGGTCTTGGAGGATAACCATATAATTTCTTAGTAATGAGGGAATATTAGAGACCCAAGTTATAGATGATAAAGATAGAGACAACCCTAACATTGAGTTAGATAAATATGGGATCCTAAATATTCATGGTAACTAGATCCTAAATGGGATTATTTTATTAGAAATAGAATTCAATGCTTTATACCCCATATTTCAAGTGAAAAATCCTAAGTTTGAGGACCAAAAGTGCCGACTCATCAACCTTGGTCCTATAGAAAGTCCATAAATGATCAATGTGGGTCCTGACTAGTAGGAATATGAATTAGATTAGTTATGAAGGTTACTATTGATATATAAGGATGTGATTTCCTAGGCTTATGGGGACATTAAGGTCTTTAACTAGAGATTAATCAATCACACTATTCCCCTCAAACCCAGTCATAAACCATTAGACAAAGACAAAGGCTGGTAAATCCAATCATAGAGTCATTAATACACAAAGAAGTCCATAAGTTACTTTCTACAAGGATAATTATTTTGGTTCGTCACTCCACCTAGGTAGCCAACCTAGTGCCTATGAGAAAAAAATAGATAAATATACTTGTGTGTGGACTTATGGAATTTAAACCAAGCCTTGGATAAATATAATTACCCATTTCCATCCCTTGATGAGGTGATCCAAATGATGAGTGGATCTCAAATGTTATCCTTTTTGGATGACTTCTCTAGATAGAACTAGGTCTTTTTTAATCTTGAAGACGTAACTAAGACTACTTTCACCACCAAGTGGGGTACATCTAATTATAAACAAATTCCCTTTAGGTTGATCAATGCTAGTGAAATTTTCCAAAGGACAATGAACATCACTTTTAAAGTATTGATAGGTAAATGTATAATAATCTAAATGCATGACCAAATAATGTTTTTGAAATATAGGTTAGATCATATGCACCATTTGGAGAAGGTATTTTAAAGATGCAAAAGGTATCACATTTCCATAAACCCAAAGAAGAGTGTGTTCCTGTCACTAAAGTTAAACTTCTTAGTCACATTTCTACAAAAGAAGGTATTTCTATCAACCTTGAAAGAGTAGATGTAATTTCCAAATTTACTTTACCTAATAATAAGAAATAACTAAAATATTTCTTTGGGAAAATTAACTTTGTGCATAAGTTTATTTCCAGATTTGATGAAATAGCAAAACCCTTCTATGTAATGTTGAAATAGGATGCAAAATTAGAATGGAATGTTGAATCAAAGAAGGATTTTTAGAATATTAAATATGACATTATGAAATCCTTAGTTCTCATTAGCCTAGACTATATGTAGGATTTCTATATCTACCCCTTTGCTTTAAAACACAACATTGTTACTTGCCTCACCAACATATTATAAGAATAAGAGAAACACATCGATTTTATGAGCACCAATATTAAGGATGACAAGATAAGATATTCTCCCTTATAAAATCATGCCTATGCCCTAGTCAATGTAGTGAATAAATTAAAAGATTATATCCTCCAAAATAAAGTACATGCAATTATCCTAGACTCAGATATAGAGTAGATGCTGGTGTAGAATCAGTTGGACAAACAAAAAGGTCAATGGATGATAAAAGTACAAGATTAAAACTTGGAAATAAAATTGGCCAAATTATTTAGAGGATAGGTCCTTACTCAACTAATAATAGATATAGATCTAAAAATTATGGTGCACCAAGTGGACCAAAAGAGAGTGCTACAATTATAATGGTATGCCCCGATCATGCATTTACTACTCTATGGAAATATACCTCTAGGACTCAACCACACATAAAAGAGGGATATAAATTGAAGGATACATAATATATACTAAATAAGGGAGTTTTATTTAGAAGGAACCATGAAAAAATCTACCTCCAGTGTGTGTCAGAAGAAGAGGCCAAAGAAATAATGGTAATTTTTCATGAAAGTTTGGGAGCAAACCACCCTATAAAAAATGCCATGGACCATAAAGTTATTTAGGTAGGCTACTACTGGCCCACACCATTCAAATATTTTCATGCCTATGATCACTTTTACCATTAGTTTCATACCTTTGTTAAAAGAAAAACCCATGCAATAATGTCATTACATCCGATCATGGAGTCTACACCATTTGCATAATGGGGGATGGATTTTATGGGGTTATCAAACCCAATTCATCAGCTAGACATAATTTTGTCCTCATTGTCACAAAATATTTTATGATTTGGTTTGAGATAGTTTTAAGTAAACTAAGTACCACTACTAAAGTTATCAAGTTCCTAAAAAACATCATAACCACCTGTTTCAAGGTCACCATCACTTTGGTGTGTGATAATGGTCCTACCTTTCAATTTTTAGAATCCACAGAGTGGCCTTATGATAATGGAATCACACTAAGGTTCTCATCCAATATATATACCCACAAGGGAATGGATTGGTAGAGTCCACTAATAAGAATTTGATAGATGCCATCAAAAAATTAGCTAGAGAGAAAACCCTATGAATGACACTCATTACTAAAGTTAGTTTTATGAACATACCACACCAAGTATAAATAATACCTTAAAATTTATCCTTTCCTACTAGTTTATGGGCTCGATCTAATCATGCTGGTCATGTTTAGGTTGCCAACTTATAAATTCATGCAACAATTCATGGAATTGGCTTATAAGGTGAATTCTAGACTCCTAGACCTAATTTAGTTAGAGGAGGCCTAGGATGAAGCCCTGTTAAGCTTTGGAAAACACTAGGATATTATTAAAATGTGGTTTCATAAAATATCTAAGATTGAAGCCTTTAGAATCTCTGACCTAGTCTTAATATGAGATAAGGATCATGAGAATAAAGGCCAACACTCAAAATTCAATCCCCTATAGATTTGCACATATCAAATAGATAAAATCCTAGGTCAAAATGCCTTCTATTTGAAGGATATTAAGGGAAATGATTTGCCACTTATAGTAAATTGATAGTTTCTAAAGCACTATTTATTAGCTATCATGCCCAGTGTAATCTTTGAATAATCTAGGTAAGGGTGGAAATGCATATATGAGATAGGTTTGCTTTCGTTGTGTGCTTGCTTTCATCATGTGTTTGATTTTATTTTATGTTTTGTACCATAGGGTTATGGTTTATTTTTTTGGTGTTCCTTTGATGCCTAGCCCTATTAGTAGCTACTTTATGTGATGGTTGAAGCCTAGGAAGGATTATTGAGAAGAAGGAAGACCCCAATTGAATCCTTCAATCTAAGAAAGTCAGGGATGGTAATTGAACTTTTTAACATTTTATATCTGAAAGGCCAATGATTATAATAGAAATAAGTTGATTTTAGAATATCCCATATCCTAATAAAACCACAAATCTTCACTTAATATAATGCCTTAAGAAAATATTAGATCATCTGAGTAAAGAAAATACTATCTGGGTATTCAAGGCTTCCTCATCATCCTTTCACCCTTGGCTTGGTCCCAAACCCTCAATAGATGAGACTAAATAAAAAATATTTTCACAAGGAAGCTTAAAAAAAGGCAATAAAATCATGCAAAATCTAAATAATTCTTCCTTGAAAGGGATATATAGGGAATCTCCATCACAGGCTTTTCAACTTGGATGGCATTGGATCAAGGCCATGAATAATAATAGAGGAATATTTATTGGGGATATAGATGCCCATATGGTAGTAGATAAATACATGATTCATCCCCCTCTAAGCCATCAAGCTATTAACACATTTGAAGGATATCGATACCCAGTCTAACCTTTGTTGATTGAATAAAACTTAGAATTGAATAGAAAATGGAAAATCACTTCTTACACTGGTGGTTGCTTATAGGGTGAAAGATAAGTATGCCACTTGCTATTATGAAACTTTAGTACCTTATCTTTTCTACTATGTATGGATATCTCTCTTATAATCTATGTTATGTGTAGGGGAGTAAAATTAACTAGTTGGGTTTTAAGTTCTTGTCATCACTTTCCCTATGGAAGTTAACATTTGTTATGGCCAACATGCTCACTTTTCCTCAAAATAGGGGACCCCTCTATCAAAATTATCAAACCAGAGCTCCCAAGTCCATTATTTTATTCTTATCAACCTCATTAAACTAGACCCTTAGAATATGGTATTGCCTTAATTTCCCTAAGCAATAACAAGCCTTGTTTATTTTATTACTAAGGTAAGCTTATTGCTTTTAGGATTTGAAATGCTAACTTTGTAGGTTTGTTGTTAAAATGAGTTCCTAGAGTCTTGTTCCTTTATCAGAGCACTGGACCCAATGCCCTTCACAGTAAATAAAAATATTAATGGGAGTAGGTAAGTTATTAATGTATTACGCATGTTTTTATTTCTTACTCAACCTTTTTATGGGTTTCATTGGGGAAAATAGAAAAAATAAAGGGTACCACATTACCAGTTATTAGAGTAGCCAATCCCACAAACCTATCATATATGTCAAATCCCAAGAGAGCCCAACCCATTCAAAGGGAACCACATCACTAATTGTCATATTTGTTAGTCTCCTAGATCTGTTAGAGATGTTAAAACTTAGGAAATCTTGACCCTCTTAGAGGGTGCCACATCACCAATTATTAGATAAGTCAGTCCTTTGGAATTGTAAGTGATGTTAGAGCTTGGGAGAGCCTAACACACTTATAGGGCACCAAATTACTAGTGTCAGAGTATTTAATCCCCTAAAATTTTTAGAGATGTCTAAGCCTAATAAAGATAAAGAGATCTTAAACCACTTTAAAGGCACCATGTTGATAGTTATCGGAGTGGCTAGTCCCCCAGACTTGTAAGAGATGTCAGAGCCTAGGAGATCTTGACCCACTAAAAGGTTACCATATCACCAATTATTAGATAATATAGTCCCTTAGGCTTGTTATAGATGTCATAGCTCAAGAGAGCCTAACCCACTTAGAGGATGCAATGTAGCATAGAATGACATATGAACAGGTGGCCACCTAAGGCCCCAAAATGGTTAGAATAGGGTATGGATAAATCTTAAAGACCAATCAAAGGATACCATGTGTCCCTAAGTGACAACTCACCCTTATTAAGGGTATGGCATGGATTAAAAATCCATCTTAGGTGTTGAATATTAATAGGAGGGTCAATAAATGGATGACATGTGGTACAAGGTGGGATTTAATTGAGAAGCCTCGAGGAGATGTGACTGCATTCCTACCATGTTCTAGGAATGAATGAAATAGAAATTTGGGTCTGATTAGATAGTTTTAAAATGTCACATTGACATTTTTGTAGTTTAGTTAGTTTTGAATTCATTTAATTTACCAAGTGCTTACCAAGTTTTCCAAGTCAATTCTAGGCTTATTACAATTAGGCTTAAACATAAACTAATCCTGTGGTGCTCAAAATTTGTCACTTGGCTATGTTGGCATCAATTTACATAAGGTACAAGCCTTATGCACTCAACTAAAGTACAACAAAGAAATAACTAGGGCCCATATTGGGATAATTTTTCCATGACATAACTCATTCTTCATCAGACTTGGTCATTACAACAAAAGCATTGGCAAGTTCATTGGTGCAAGTTATTCTAGGTGGGGTCTGATGGTCTATAGGTGCAAAGCCTATTTGGAGACCTCATTATGGTCATATTACCACAAGTATTTATTGGGTTAGTTCTATAGCCTCATGGGTGTAAGCTTTTAGTTCCTTTAGCTTAACATCATTCAAGTGCTTAGAGGGTTTAGTGGAATTTTGTAGATCATGGGTTCATGCTTAGGCTAGTGATTTATGAATAGATATCATTGCTTAGAATGGGGTATTTCCTATACTTATATTATGTCTATATAATATAATAACTTCATCATTATCAAAGAGATTCTATTAACACTCTAAACCAAAAGCTTTTTGGAACTTAGTGTTCATATATTAAACTAAGCAGTATAACTATTACAAATATTATGCAATCAATTTGCAATCAAAGAACTTAATTATAACCATATAAGATAAATTAAACTCAAAAGGGAAACTCCATTATTCATTAAAAATTGTTAAGATATATAGAGTACACAAAAAGTGAAAATAGAGCAAATGCTCATATAATGATACTAAAGGCCCAAAGGCTCACAGACAAACTTAAGCACTACAATGTGGAGCCTCAAAGGCACCCATGTTAGTCATAATTTTTAAGGTGGTCACTTTACTATGTATGGAACCAATTATTAAGGTATTTAATATATCAAATTTGTGTCTCTTATCTCACTATTTTGAGCTTGATTTTATAGCCTTAGGAGCACATTTTGATAGGGTGGAACTGTGCATGTTGATTGTTGAGATGGAGATTTTAGAAATCATTCTATCAACTCCATTACTTTTTGCCCTTCACACTATGATTACCACATGTTTCCACTCTTTTAAGATGAACAAAGCATCATAAAAAATTTTAGTCTCCTACCTATTGGTACAAGGGATATCAAAAATAGCAATCATCCTGAATGATTGCCTCATACAAAAGTGACTATCTGACAATTGGTGCAAGTTATCTAATCATTCCTCTAGCTAGCATAAAAGGTGACAAAAAAATCATTCTAAATGACTACCTCATACCAAGATATCTTCTAAGTTGGCATGGATTCATACTTAATCAAAGAGGGGCCCAATATTTTCTCCATATAAAATTACAAGTCTACCCTTAGACTAATATTTTAATGCTCTTGACATGTAGAACTCCAGTGTGTTATCCTTTAGTTTAGAATTGAAGTCCTCAAAGCCCTTAATGGTGATTTTGAGTTATTCAATGGCATTGTCTATCTTTGTTGAGGTGGTTTTAATCATGAGGAGATCCATCTTCTCTAATTCCTTTAGAAATGCCTCAAGGTTTACCTTATATTTTTCAACTCTTCTATCCAAGATTTATCCTTGTTTTTAGGCCTTGGTTTTCAAGGTGCATAAGAGTGCTTATAGGATTTATTCTTGGTATTTGATTTGAATACTCAAGGCATTGAAATTTCCCATTATTTGGATAAACTCTAATCTATTCATTGTGTATACCTTCACCATCAGCTCCTCCTTCTCCCCCTTTACCTTTTTGAGGCACATGTCTATCATTAATGCCTAGTTAGAGAAGTTGTAGAAGATGGAATTGGCAACATATTAACCCTCTTGAAGTTGTGTAAAGAGATCTTAAAACCTCTTCTATCTTTGTATCTAGTTCTTATTTTATCATGGCACATTGGTCTTCCTCTTCTTTTGGTGCTAGCTCTACCTCAACCTTGGGAGTATTTTCTCCACTAGCACACACACCTTGTCAACCTCTAAGAAGTTATAAGTGTAAACAACATCCAAGAGGGATAGCTCAGCTTCCTCTACATGTTTGGATTATTGTTGTAATTTAAACTTCATGACCTTCACTTCCTCTTCTATTTCTAGCATGATCTTCTTTCACTTTTAATCCCTAACATCATTGATGAGTTTTTTTGTGCTACTTTAGAGGCCATGCAGATGAGTGTGTTGTCCAACTTGACTAGGTTCATTATGTGTGAGTTTATGAGAAGGGAGTCATGCCCTTATTCTAGTTCCTCTATGCATAGGATGACCTTCTATGGCACCTTAAAATGAGGCTCATCCATATAACTATCAAAATCAAATGGTAGCTATTGGTGTGTCCTTTTTATGGAAACTGTAGGGGGAATGTACTCAAACACAATAATATTCATCGATCCACCCCTTCTATGCCTTTTATCTTAGGCTTGGCTCACCACCATCTTCCTTAATGATCAATTCTATTTGTTTTCCTTCCTCTTCATCGATGCAAGCACTCTCTTCAATAGTTCTATCTAAGCTTCTCTCCTCTTGTTCCAATAGGGGTTCTTCCTCAAAATTTTCCCCTTGGTATATTTCTTCTTCTATCTCAATGCCAAATTTTCCCTCTTATTTCTATTTGGTTTCTTATGCACTCTCTGTTTACTCTTTCAAGGTGCTAGTATCACTTTCTTTATCTCCAAACACCCCTTCACTACTTGGGCATGCCTATGGTATATATTCTTTTTTTGTGTTGGTAGGGGTTCTAAGTGCCTTTATTGCTCTCTCCTCCATTGGTTCATACTTGAAAAAACCTTCTTCTCTTCATTTTGTTTCTTGGCCCTTTCCTATGGGGCCTTCTTTTTCTCTGTCTTCTTCTTCTTTATTAGTGTTAGGGTATTTTCTTCCTCTACCTATATTTCCTTAGCCTTAACCTTCTCAATCTCTTCCTGGGTCATGCTAGTTGCCTACATGGCCTCTCTTTTTTTCTTTATCACCAGCACCATATCTATTTCTTCCTTATTGAGTCCCATTTTCTTCCACAAGACTATCTTTTCCTCCTCAATTCATGGAGGTTATGTGGAAGGCTCTTTTGATGAGGTGCTGGACAAATTTCTTGCCTCTCTAAGTGTAGTAGTAGTGACACCTTAGAGGGCCTCCTAAAATTATTTAGTATTGGGCTCTTTTTCTACTACTTATTCCTAGATGATGTAAACTTCCATCCATACTTATTCCTCCTCCATATCTTTCATGCATCTCTTGTGCTTTCAATTCCTCATGTGCTTCTTGCACCTCCATATTTTCCAAGGTTATTGTGGGCATTACAAATATCCCCTTTAACTTCTTTTTCTTTTCCCTTTTCTTGGGAAAAGTAATCCCTAGCATGAAGGTCATTAATGAGGCCAGGATATGCCCAATAAATGTATAATAAATTACCTCATCTTACTATCTCTTTATATTAAGTTTGATTGCATTTTTGAACTTTTATTTTGATCTGAGATGAGTTAGGATTTGATTATCCATCTTTTGTTGATTGTGATTCTAACATTTTAAAAGACCTGTAATTCCTAACAAGTGTGTTGGAAAATTCTAGTTTTGCAATAAAATAGGTCATCATTAGGCTAAAGAACAAATATGAAGTGGATTGCATGTTTCTGGAAGCATTGGACTCAATTCAGATTAGTTATAGAACCTACAGAATCTATTTTGAAATCATCATAGTTAGTTCTAAAACCTACAAAATCTATTCCAGAATCATCACAGTTAGTTCTTGAACTCCACCATACTATTTCAAGTTGTCATATTTTTGGACTTAGCTCCAGAACTCTATATTTAGCTCTGGTAATCCTATAGATAAGCTCTAGAACTTTTGCAGCTAGATATGGAACTGATGAGGGTCTATTCCAAACGGCTGGTGATCTATCAAATCAATGATCCCATTAAATCAAGAATAGATTCCTAATTTTTTGAACTTGCAGAATCAAGACATTTATCACATAGCTGGACATCTAGCTACATCTTGATTCAACATCTATTTTGGGTATGATTTAGTTCCATTGTATTTATGAAACATTTACAACTATCAAAACATCTATATATACAGACCTAGGAATTTAGTAAAAGGAGACAGATATAGAATATAGAAGATAGAGAAAATCTTTGAAGAATAGGGAGATAAAAGATAGATTAGTAAATTTGTAATACAGAACATTTTATCAATGAAATAGCCATTTCTATTTTGAAAGCAAATTAAATTGTTCAAATCATGTTCTAGGTGGAGCAAGGGCCCACTCCTCCAAAGAACCAGGATCTTCATTTTTGTTGGTATTTATATTTCTATTCACAAAAGTAAATAGTTAACTCTGTTAAATTTATAAATGCTTATGACTCTTTAAATTTAAGATTTGTTGTAAATTTGTTCCTATAGGTGTTTTAGATTAAATTTTCATTTCTGCAACGTGTGTTTGTTTCCAGCAATCTATTTCATTTCTGCAATGTGTGTTTGTTTCTAGCAATCAATTTCATTTATAAAATGTGTGTTTGTTTCCAACAATCAATTTCATTTTTTCAATGTGTGTTTATTTCCATTAATCTATTTCATTTATGCAAAGTGTGTTTATTTCCAGCAAATTTGCATAGTTTGATTCCAATAAGGTTTTAACCAAGAAATCCTTAAGACATTAAAAATCCCCCAAAACAAATAAAATACAAATACCTCCATTAAATTACTAAATCACTATGATTCCTCTTGTTACATATAGCTTTAGATACAACCCTGGTTAAATATGACATCAACAAAAAGTTGATTAAATGAAGGGGATGACGACACCCATCATTTTTGGTGCCGTTGCTAGGGAACACTAGTTGGAAATTTCTAATTAGGTGTCAACAAAAGCAACAATCATTCAATTAGTAATTAAAGAATTTTTCCCTAATTTATGAGTAGACCATGAGATTCCAAGGGTAGATTTCTCCCCAAAATATCTGAACAAGAATTTCCATCATCCTCTAGATTAAGAAAGGACATTGAGCAAGAATTGGAGGCACTATTATCTCCTGCAAGACAAGAAGAAAAATTGCCATCTTTAGAATTTTTGGATCAGTCACCAGAACCAAGTAAAACCTTAGGGAGGAGGATTATTTCTCAATATCCATTGAGGGAAAGTTTTGATTCTCAATCGAGTAGTCAACCCCCTACTCTTGACTTCTCACCATCCCCAAAATAGACCACATGCCACATTGATTGGGAGAAGGGATTAGAAAATACCAGAGAGATGGAACGAGAAGCTAGAAGAGAACTAGAAAGAACCTTTACCTATCCCATTCATATCAAGGATGATGAAACCACTATGGAAAACATGTCACCTACACACTTTCCCACATTTAGAGGAATGCCATCTGAGGATCCTGACCAATTTTTGTTTGAGTTTAAAGTACCATGTCAGACTTATGATTACAAGATAGATAATCAAAAATTGAAGTTGTTTCCATCTACCCTGAAGGATGCAACAATGAGGTGGTTTATGGGATTAACATCTAATTCTATTACCAATTGGGAACAAATGGAAACTGTCTTCCTAGACAAATATCAAGATTATTTTAGAGGAAGAAATCGAAAGGAAGATTTTTTCAAAATCAAATAGGAAGAAGATGAAAATATAGAAAATTATTTGGATAGATTCCTCTTTATGAGTAAAAGATGTGGATTTGTGCTTCAAGAAGATTTAAATAAAACCATTTTTCTCAAAGGCCTGGATGATGAATCTAGGGAAACCCTTGATTTAATTGGCAGAGGAAACATTGCTCAATTAAGAATGGATGAAATCATAGAAATTTATAAAAACTATTCAAGAACAAGGGGTGGACCTAGAAAAGGGAAAAAGGTTAAAAATTTGAATCCAGATATGAACAAATTGATGGATGAATTGGCAAAATTTAAAATAGACATATTAGTTCAATTAGCCTCCACCATGGATGGATTGAAAACTAAAGCAAATGCCCAACTTGAACCATTATCCATGTATTATCCTAGATGCAGGAAGAAGCATGCAATAAGGGAATGCCCTTTGGATAAAACATAAGTATGTCTTGTCTATGAATCTAAAGAACATGATACTCACACTTGTTCTCTTTTTCCACTCATAAAAAATTAGCTCAAACAAAACAATACATCATCCACCATAGAAGAATTAAATTTTGTTTAGAGACAACCTAACTAAGGACAGTTTATGCCAAGACCAGCTCCTAATCCCTAGATGATGCCATGGGTAGCTCAAATAGTACCACAAAGTTGGGGACAACCACCTTGGGCCCCTTAACCCACATGAAATCCTTAGGATTGGGCAAGTCAATCTTGGTATACTCAAGGACATTAGCAACCTTGGGCTGGTCAAGGAAATCCTTATGCTTAGCCACAACCTAGATGGAGCCCTAGCAATTATGTGCAAGGAAAAACATATCCAAATCAGAACCAACAAGCCATAATGGGACCTCCAACACAAAATACAAAGATTGAAAACATAGTCCAAACCCAAATGCTAGCACAACTAGTATCAAACCCAATAAACAAACAAATAACTCCTAAATACGAAACAAAACCAAAAAAATTAGTTGATTTAAATATAATGGATTGCAAAAACATTCAAACTAGATCTGGCAAAATAGTTAACAGTCCACCTATTATAATCACTAAGATGACAGAAGAAGCTAAAACCCCTAGCACAGTTACACCTAAGGAAGATGTCAAAGAAAAAGATAAGGAACCAAAAAGAAATTCTACTGAGATTCCATTTCTAGAAAGACTTAAAGAAACCATAGAACTTAAAGAATCTGAATTGGTGCAAGAACTAAGAAGATTGAATATTGAAATACCATTGTTACAAGTAATTAAAGATATTCCAGATTTGAACAAGTTAATCAAATTGTTATGTTTTAAAAAACTTGGAAGAAAGAAGTAGTACCCCAGGACTATTTAGGTAGAAGAGAAACTTGTTGATTTATTAGCAGGAAAACTATTACTACCTAAATATAGAGATTCTAAAAGCCTTATTATTTTTGTTTCTACAGGGAATAAGGATATACATAATGTTCTAATTGATTTGGGTGTAGCTATCAATGTAATGACAGTGGACACTTTCAAAATATTACCATTAATAGGCATATAACCTACTAATACCATATTACATATGGAAGATCAGTCTATAGCAAAACTAAAAAGAGCTATTGAAGATGTGGTAATAATGGTGGAATCATGGGAATATCTAGTTGACTTCCTTATATTTCAGCCAAAAGGTAAAACACTTAGTTATCCCATTATTTTGGGGAGACCATGGTTAGCTATAGTTGCTGCCTTAATTGATTACAGGTTGGGTGATATGACTATTTCAAATGGTAAGAATTCTAAGAAAATTTCATTATATCCATTTTCATGACCTTTTATTGATAATTAAGTGAAATTATGGGTTGATAATCCTGATATTAATGAGGAAAATCTATCTTCTTTGGCTATGATAACATTGCAGGATCATGTACAAAAAATAGATGATATGGTTAATCCTTCATTAAATGAACATCAATCATCATTAGAGCAATCATGATTAGTTCCAAAACCATCACAATTAGTTCTAGAACCATCATAGTTAGTTCCAAAACCATCACATTTAGTTCTAGAATCATCACATTTAGTTCTGGGACCATCATAGTTAGTTCCAGAACCACACCAATTCTCTGCAAGTGAAGATAAATTCACACCAGAAGAACATGATTTCTCTTGGGGAGAGGAAGGATCTGTAGCATCAACTTTATAGATATCAGGAGATGGTGAAGAATTTTTGGAAAATAGTAGTAACGAGGAGTTTGACCTACAACAAAATAAGTATCATAACTCTTCCCATTATCGTTTGTCCAACATTCTGCCTCTAGGAACTTTCAGAGATGTTGCTACATATCATATATTGTTACCACATGCCTATCCACTAAACACCTTAATGGAACCCTTTCAACAAATTAGTTCATCATATCTTGGAACCAAACATGTTGAGATTCAACCAGGAATTTTTTTGAATATCAATAGCTAGTTACAGAATGATGACGAAGCCAAACTATTTGATGTTTTGAAGGATCATAATAAAGCATTTGCTTGGGACTATAGAGATGTGAAGGGAATTCATCCAAGTATCTACACCCATCACATTTATACTAAAAATATTAGACCAGTTAGGAAACCTCAGAGAAGGATTAATCTAGCCTTAAGGGATATAGTCAAACAAGAAATTGAAAAACTATTACAAGTAGGTTTTATCTACCCTATCTCAGATAGCCAGTGGGTATCTCCTCTTGTAATTGTCCCTAAAAATAATAGAAAATAGAGAATTTGTGTTGACTATAGGGAATTGAACAAATCCACCCTAAGAGATTATTTTCCATTACCATTCATAGATCAAGTCTTAGACAACCTTTCAGGTAAACAGTACTTTTCCTTCTTGGATGGATTTAGTGGATACAATCAAATCAAAATTACTGCTAAGGATTAGGAAAAAACTACATTTACTTATCCATGGGGTACCTTTGCTTATAGGGTATTTCCATTTGGAATATGTAATGCTCCAGCAACCTTTCAAAGAGTTGTATTAGCAATTTTTGCAGAACTAACAAATGACTGTGTGGAGGACTTTACTGTGTATGGAGATACATTTGATGATGTCTTAAAATTTTTGGACAGAGTATTAACAAGATGTGAACAACATCACTTGTCTCTTAGTCATGAGAAATGTTTGATGATGGTTGATGAAAGGATTGTACTAGGGCACCATATTTCAAAAAGAGGAAATCAGGTTGACTAAAAGAAAATCAAGATTATTTCATACTTGCCTATTCCTCAAACTTCACAGATATCAAATCATTCTTAGGACATGCTGGATACTATAGGCATTTTATCAAGGATTTTAGTAAAATTACTGCCCCCATGTTTAAATTACTTACCAAGGACTGTGAATTTCTTTGGGATGAATACTGTCAACATGATTTTGAATAAATTAAAGAGAAATTAGTAACTGCCCCAATATTGTAAGGACCTAATTGGGAGAAACCTTTTCACATCCAAATTGATGCCTAAAATACCTCAATTGGTGCAATTTTTGGATAGAGAGATGAAGAAGGAAGAATGTATGCTATTTACTATATCATTAAAAATCTTACTCCCATTGAAAGAAATTACATACCACTAAAAAACAATTTTTGGCTATGATCTATGCAATCAATAAATTTAGACATTACATTATAGGGTACAAAATATTTGTACATACAAATCACTCAGTAATTAAATATTTAATGAACAAACTAGTGGTTGGAGGTAGAATAATTAGATGGTCATTACTTCTACAAGAATTTGATATTACCATGATGGAAAATCTAGGCAAATCTAATGTGGTGGCTGATTTCTTGTCAAGATTGACCAGTACAGGGGAGCAAGATCCAGTCAAGGATAACTTTCCAGATGAACAATTGTTTGTTATTTCAGCTAACACACCATGGTTTGCTAACATAGCAAATTATCTTGCAACAGGGAAGTTTCCTCCTTTCACTAAAAAACAAATAAAAAAATTAATCAAAACTAGTGCACAATTCAAATGGTTAAATGGAATGCTATTTAAATGTGGCCCTAATTTGGTTTTATGCAGGTATGTAAGAGAAGATGAAATTTTTGACATCCTCTGGGCATGTCATGATGAACCAAGTGAAGGACACTATTTAGTGAAAATAAAAGCTCACAAGATACTTGGCACTGGTTACTATTAGCCATCTCTATACAAAGATGTGAAGAGATATATCAGATGGTGTGATCCTTGTCAAAGGATGGGATAACCAACCATTACCAATGAAATGCCTCTGTAACCACAAGTAGTGATTGAACCATTTGAGAGATGGGGATTAGATTTTGTTGGACCTTTTAATCCTCCTTCATAAGGAAAAGAGCATAATCTTGTGTGTACTGATTATGTAACAAAATGGGTAGAAGTGTAGGCTTTAACAAATGCCACTAAATAAGTAGTTGCTAATTTCCTTTGGCACAGAATTATGGTAAATTTTGGAGCACCAAGAAGCTTAGTTTCAAACCAGGGACCACAATTTATGTCCAATACGATATAGGCTTTCACAATGTATTACCAGATCAATCATAGGAAGTCATCTCCCTATCTCCTGCAAGCAAATGGATAAGTTGAAGTAACCAATATAGAATTAGAAAACATCCTCACTAAAATAGTTGAAGCTGAAAGAATAGATTGGGTAAAAAGACTACTTGAAGCTATCTAAGATTACAATACAACTTGGAAAACCACAATAGGGTTTTCACCATATGAGTTAGTCTATGGGAAAAAACCCTTGTTGCCTATTGAGTTTGAACTACAGACATTAAGGAAAATAACTAAGGTGGGAATTGAATTGTATGTAGCTAAAAAGGAGTGAATCCTTCAACTCAATGAATTAGATGAATTTAAAATGGAAGCACTTCACTAGACAAAGATAATTCAAGGTCAAAGGAAGCAATGGAATGATTCACATATCAAGGAAAGATAATTCAAAGTAGGAGACTAGGTATTGTTGTTTGATTCTAAGTACCAAAAATTCAAGGTAAATTAAGAACCAAATGGTTGGGACCTTATCAGATCAAGCAGATATTTGATAATGGTTCTATCCAGTTACTTCCCATTGATGGTAGTAGAAGAATACTCTTGGTCAATGAACACAGGCTAAAACTTTATAGGAAGCCTCCTACTAGGGATGAATTCTTGAAGTAGATTAAAGTAAACAAAGAATTTGATCATATGGAAGAACCCAATTCTTCCAAAATGATCAAATAATTAGATGAAAAGATCTAGAATAAAGGGAAGATAATGAAAACCAGTAAATGGCATTTTCTTCCCAAAAAAAAAAATTAGAGATCAATTGAAAATCAGTGATGATGGTTGATCTTCTCAAATAAATGGGTAATTCAAATAAAACTTTTTTGAATTCTAACTATTTTCTAACCATTTTTCAGGGATGATGTGTCAACATGATAGAGGGATTACATCATCAAGGATGGTAATTATGTTTCTAACTTGTTAAAGGTTAAATGGAAAGCTTGCATGTGTGATTAGACTCGATTTAGAAAGATTAGTATGATGAGTCATCTATTATACATCATGGTTAAATGTGCAAAATCATGAGAAGGATATTGATGATGGAATGAGTTGGCAGATAACCATAAGAATCATTCTTGTGATTGAAGTAATTGAATCTGATAATTATGTAGCTGAGTACAGTAGTTCTGTAGCCAAAATTGATAAGTTCCATAGTTGAATACATTAATTTTGCAACCAAATTCACCAAATCAACAATCGAATCCGCTAGTTCTGTAGCCAAAATCATTAGTTCCACTGATATGATAAGCAATTTTTAGCTAACCTGTGAAAGATTCAAAGAAGAACGAATCATAAGAATAAAAAAGAAGTCAAAACTAGACAATGATACCCAACTCCTTGCAGATGAAGAAGTAGCAAGTATCTTTCAACAAGCAGGATGATTGGAGTTTCTAAGGAAATTTTCTAAATACAATGATGAACTGGTAAGAGAATTTATTATCAATTTAGAGAAAACAAGGAAAAAGATTATGAAGGTTTTCATTCCTTTTTATGTGAATATCATAAGTGAGATGTCTGGAATACTAATAATGCATGTCCCAAACCCTGTCAAAGGGACATTGAAAGACCTGGCTGAAACCCTATTGAAAGAAGGGGAAGCGGAACCCCAATATATTTATAATACAAAGAAAATCATCAAAGAAGTTAAGAGGGCTAGCTTGCCCAAACCCTTTGACAAAGTAGCATTTTGGATAGTTAAATATTTAAATTTTGATAGATAATTTGGGACAGTAGGAAAAGAAGTCCTAAAAATCCCTATACACCTTAGATATGGAGCCAAAAAACTAGAATATATAGTAAACCTTCTAGGGTTTTGTTTTGACTCCATCCATACCATATCCCAGAGGTATTTTTGGGGTGTAGGAACAATTAGAAATCATGGGTTAGTACATTTAGTATGCCGACACCATTTCCTTTCCAAGAAAAATGGGGAAGAAATGTGGGACAAATTTCTTGGCAAATTTGGACAAAACCTTGGTATTCCTAGAAGAACAATAGCAACTCCTCCTGCTCCTTCAGTTCATATGAAAACTGATACCATTACTGAGGAAAAGAAAAGATTATGGGAAGAGGAAATAACAAAAAGAAGAAAATCTAGAAGAAAAGTTACATTACAGACCCCACTGTACCTTTTCAAGCCATTTCTTCTTCTGTTGAAGCTATAGAAGAACTAATATCTGTCTCTGACAATGACAGTTCACCTAGGCCTAAGCAAAAGGTGAAAACTAGAAGAAGTTCTAAGAGAAGACCTATGTCTACATATTTTGAGGCTCCTCAAGAAAGAAAATGTCATAAAAAGTCTAAACAAAGTTTAGAGGAGATGGAAGAACAAGAAAGGCTAGAAACTGAAGCTGCTAATATTTTGGGCAGCATGGCCATGACTCCTCCTGGACCAAGCCAAGCATAAAAGGAAAAAGAAGATGAAATGTTTGAGGAGCTAGTTTTTCAAGAAATGGGTGAGACTGCAACACCATCACATGTAGAAGATGAACATGCATCTTGGAAAAGGAAAGGGAAATCCCCTATGGTAGAAGAGGAATGCTTAACTCCCCAAGAACTTTCAGAAAAAGAACAAAACTAGTAGATTAAATAGGCTCTATTTTTGTCTAGAGTAGAACTCATTATCAAGGAAAAGGATGAGGAATTAAACTTCCTCAAACTCAAGTTAGAATCGAAGGAAATGCTCCTTGTAGAATTAACAAACCAGTTTATAGCCAAGAATGAGGAATTAACAGAAATTAAAAGGCAACTAATGGAGAATGAGAAAAAATGTACAATACAAACCTCTGTGTCAACAGTCTCTGCACAGACTAAATTAACTTATCTACCACTCAATCAGTTATGGGATGACACATGTAGAGAACTCAATGAAATCAAAGCATCCAATACAGACTTGAAAGGCAAACTAGCAGAAGAAGAGAAAGCAAGGAAGGAATGGGAAGGCAAATTTTACAAAGAGGAAAATGATAAGTATAAATGTCTTATGAAAATAAAAATAGTTTGTATGATGAGTGATAAGTTGCTTGCATGAAAAAGACCTTATCTTGTTTATAGCATGTTTTTAGAGGAACAATTCATTCATTGGCAGTTGGCAAGGATAGCATGTGGCCTTCCACATGAAATAAAAGATGAATCTAATTTCTCAGCCACCTACTCCTTAGCTAATTCAGAATAGAAAAATCTTCTTTGTGAATTTTACCTCTACAATTTTATGCTAGAAAGAAATACAATATTTATGATCAATTTGTATGTAGGAGAAAGCTAGCTTAATGTATTTGTCTGTGTTCTTCAAAATTAGATTGCATGGAAAGAAAGAGAGTCAGAGCATTGGTCAAAGGCTAGTTCATCCAATCTCTGTATGAGAATTCATATTGGTAATCCACTCACCTTTGCTACATATTTCCAATCCCATGCATTCAATGATAAATTCAAGGGACCTTATCTTTTTAGTTTACAGCAAAGCATGGATGTCTTCACCTCTTATGAAAGGGCAAATTTTGATAATATCTATGATGCATGTTCAAAAAGATGGGAATTTCTCCCAGTGGCATTGAAAAGAAGGGAAGTAATGTCCCCTTCAAATTTGATCTAGAGTTTAGAAAGGTAAAAAGCTTTATGCACAATAATTCTCTAGATTAGTGAAACTCCCCTGAGCATATGGATAGGAATACGGACAAGGCCACCTCTACTTCTCACCCCCATATCTCCTTGGCAAAATAGATAACCTCAACATCCCACTCAATTTGAGGAATGGAAAAGAAAAGTAGAAGCAAGAGCAGGGTATAGTACTTTTAAATCAAAGCATTGGGATATTCAGTTCCAGCCATTTGATTTAAGCAATCAAATAGAATGCAGGATATACAATCCCAAATTTGAAGAGTGAAGTTTGTAAAGGGACTTAAAAACAAGTAAGTATGGGGGAAGTGATGAGGCCAAGATATGCCCAATAAATTTATAATAAATGACCTCATCTTACTCTCTCTTTCTATTAAGTTTGATTGCATTTTGTAACTTTTATTTTGATCTGAGATGAGTTAGGATGTGATTATCCATCTTTTGTTGATTGTGATTCTAACATTTTAAAAGACCTATAATTCCTAACAAGTGTGTTGAAAAATTCTATTTTTATAATAAAACAGGTCATCATCAGGCTAAAGAACAAATATGAAGTGGATTGCATGTTTTTGGAAGCATTGGACTCAATTTAGATTAGTTTCAGAACATGTAAAATCTATTCTAGAATCATCACAGTTAGTTCTGAAACTTGCAAAATCTATTCTGTAACCATCATAGTTAGTTCCAAAACTCCAACATACTATTTCAAGTTGTCTCATTTTTGGACTTAGCTCTAGAACTCTATATTTATCTCCAGTACTCCTACAGATAAGCTCTAGAACTTTTGCAGCTAGATATCTAACTGATGAGGATCTATTCGAAACGACCGATGATCTATCAGATCAATGATCCCATTAAATTAGGAATAGATTCCCAATTTTTTGAACTTGCAAAATCAAGACATTTATCACACAGCTAGACATCTAGCTACATCTTGATTCAGTATCTATTTTGGGTATGATTCAGTTCCATTGTATCTATGAACTAGTTACAACCATCAAAGCATCTATATAAACAGACCTAGGAATTTAGTAAAAGGAGACATATATAGAATATAGAAGATAGAGAAAATCATTGAAGAATAGGGAGATAAAGGATAGATTAGTACATTTTTAATACAAAACATTTTATCAATGAAATAGCCATTTCTATTTTGAAAGAAAATTAAATTATTCAAATCCTGTTCTAGGCGGAGCAAGGGCCCACTCCTCTAAAGAACCAAGATCATTTTTGTTAGTATTTATATTTCTATTCACAAAATTAAATAGGTAACTTTGTTAAATGTATAAATGCTTCCAACTCTTTAAAGTTAAGATTTGTTGTAAATTTGTTCCTGCAGACATTTTAGATTAAATTTTCATTTCTGCAATGTGTGTTTGTTTCTAGCAATCTATTTCATTTCTGCAACGTGTGTTTGTTTCCAGCAATCAATTTCATTTCTGCAATGTGTGTTTATTTCTAGCAATCAATTTCATTTCTATGTGTGTTTATTTCTAGTAATCTATTTCATTTTTGCAAAGTGTGTTTATTTCCAACAGATTTGCATAGTTTGATTCCAATAAGGTTTTAACCAAGAAATTGTTGGAAATATTGTCATTTATGTCAAAGGTCTAGCATTATTGGTGATAAAGGCCCCATTGCATTTAATATTATTTATAATAGATATATCTTGGCTAATGTGAGTTAATATTTATTTAATATTAATGAATATATTTTTGGTTGCATATGAGACAAAAGAAGGGCCCATGGAGAAGTCAAAGAGCCACAGGGTAAAGACAAAAGAAGGATGCGATGCATTTTCCCATTAATAGTCATCTTGGGGAATTCCAAGAGTCAGCAAGTGAAGACAAAAGAGTAAGGGTTCAATTTCTCATGAAGGGACACTTTAAGGAATATGAAAAGTCACCAAGATGAGGACAAAAGAGGGAAGGACGTTTTTGCTCATGAAGGGTCACCACATGAATTTTCAAAGGCAAGGATATGAAGGGTCATACACGTTTGGTGCCATTTTCCATGAGGATTAAAGGGTCACAAAGGGGGATGGCCAAAGGTCATTTGGAAAGCTATAAATAAAGGCTTGAGAATACATTTATAATATGAGTGATAGAGGTTGATTTGATATTGTAATATCTATCTTAAAAGAGCAATTGTGAGAGATGAATATGATTTGTATTTGTTATATCTAACTTAGAAGAGCAAAGGTGAGAGAGAGGAAAGAGATGTTGTAATGAACTATCATTTGTTGAGATAGCAACATTGAGAGATAGGTGTGTGGTATACACAAAGGGGTTAGTGCTCTTATGGGTTGGTGCTCACAAATTGTTGCTGGGTTGGTGCTCGGTAAATGGGTTGGTGCTCACGAATTGTTGCTGGGTTGGTGCTCGATAAAAGGGTTGGTGCTCCTATGGGTTGGTGCTCACGAATAGTTACTGGGTTGGTGCTCAACAAAAGGGGTTGGTGCTCCTACAAGTTGGTTCTTGAAAATATTGTTTGAGTTGGTGCTCATTCATATACTTGAGATTGTTCTCTATGGTTTTTCCCACATTGGGTTTCCACGTTATATCCAGTGTCTCTCTCTTGTGTGGTGTTTATTGCTTTAGTTTTATTGCATATCTTGAATGTTTGATTAAGTGGAATTTGTTTAAGGGAAAGTTTTATAAGATATATGATATACTGATTCACCCCCCTCTCAGTATATCCCATGCTTAAAAATTGGTATCAGAGCAGGTTCCTTTTTGAAAAGTTTTACAGCTTGAAGGTAGATCAGGAAAGCATGATGGCTGGGTCACAGGAAGGATTTTCTACAAATAAGGCACCTTTGTTTGATGGGATGAATTATGCTTTTTGGAGCATGAGAATGAAGGTTTATTTGATGGCCATTGGATTTGACATATGGAAAGTAGTGGTGGAGAAATATGAAGAGCCACAGACATCTACAATTACTCCTATAGAAAAGAAGGCAAGTGAATGTAATGCTAAAGCTTTAAATGGTATTTTATGTGGTTTATGTGAATCTAAATTTGTTAAAGTTATGCAATGTAAATCTACTCATGAAACTTGGGTAAAACTTGAGAATATTTATAAAGGTGATGGAAAGGTTCAGCAAGCTAAGCTTCAGACTTTTAAAAGGGAATTTGAAAGTTTGAAGATGGAAGAAGAAGAAGATATAACAAGTTATCTCTTGCAAGTTGATCAGATAGTAAATCAGATTCAAGGTCTTGGAGAAACATTGGAAGAGTCAACGATGGTGCAAAAGGTTTTGAGATCTCTACCAATGAGATATGATGCAAAGGTTTCAGCAATCAAGGAGATGAAGAATTAACCAAGCTAAAGATGGATGAGATTCATGGTATTCTCACGGCATATGAGATGCAGATAGAATAAGATAAACCCTCAAAGAGAGAAGTGGCTTTCAAGACATCAAAGAAGGAGAAAGCTAAGATTCAAGAATCAAGTGATAGTTCAAGTGATGATGAAGATGACAATGGAGCACTTTTCATTCACAGGCTGAAAAGAGGAATAGGTAAATATCAAGGAAAATTACCTTTTAAATGTTTTAATTGTGGAAAGATTGTACATTTTTCAAATAGATGCCTAGATAAGGTTAATGATGATGAAGAAGAAAAGCCTACATACAAGAAGAATTTTAAAGGCAAATCCAAGAAGGGATTCGAGAAGAAGAGCCTGTATTCTAAGAATCCTAGCTCAGTCAAAGATAGTGGAGTCAGTGATTCAGAAGAAGAGATTATATTCATAGCCATACATGAAGATGATCAAGAAGAAGAAGAGGAAGCTGAAGTGAATATGGAAGGAGAACTCATTTGTGCCCTAGAAGAGTTAAAAGCTGTTGAGAAGAAGAATCAAAGATTAAAGTGCTAGATCGATAAAAATGAATAGGAGTCAAAGGAAATGATTAAAGATCTACAAGCACACTTTGAAGAAGCCAAGAAGAATGAAGAAGATCTCACAACACAATTGGAAATAGTAATAAAATAATGTCAAAGGTATGTTATTGAAATTGCCTCTTTAAAATAAGATATTGAGAAAGCAGTCAATGATAAAGTAGTTAGTGATTCAAAATTTGAGGATAGCACTAACATGTTGAATAAGATATTGGAAAGTCAAAAAGAAAATTCAGATAAGACAGGGATTAGATTTGAAAATAAAAAGAGATATGGTAAAGCTCTGACAAAAGAGAAAATAAAAAGGGGAGAAGTGAAGAATACAAAGGACATTTCAAATAGAGAAGGCTGGAAGGAACAAAGCTATAAAAGACAATCAGGTCAGAGATATACAAACATGTCTTATTTTTATGGCTATTATTTTTATTGTAATGGATATGGTTACAAGAAATTAGAATGTAGAAAAAGAGCTAATAATTTCATAAATAAGGAGAAGGAAATTCAAGTAGAGTCAAGTAGAAGCCAAAACTCTTTTGCTCCTCTATCAAGATTTGATTAAGAGACCATAGTATGTTACAAGTGCAACAACTTCAGACACATAGCTCGGTAGTGTAGAAGCGTGTTAGAGTCAGTCAAGAAGGATCAGAGCTTCAAAGATCCATTCATCAAGAAGAAAGTTTAGACATGTTCATGGCAAAAGAAACAACTTGAAGATTTGATGGTGGTTCAGACAGCTCTGCATGTAAGAAGTAAAGATCAACCATGGTTAATTGATAGCGGATGTTAGAGGCATATGATAGGAGATAAAAGTAAGTTCATATCTCTAAAGAAGATCAATGGTGGCACAATGAGATTCAGAGATAAAACCATTACTAGGATAGCTGGAAAAGGTACTTTGAGTTTAGATTATGGTAGAACTAAGACTAAAAATGTTTTGTATGTAAAAGGTCTTAAGCATAATATATTGAGTGTTAGTCAAATATGTGATCAAGGATATAAATTAAAGTTTCATGCTGAAGGTTGTGAGATTAGAAGAAAAGATTCAAATGAGTTGATTGCAGATGCTCAAAGGACAGGGAATAATGTGTATGTATTGTTAGATATCTTCTCAAAGGCATGATCAAAGGACACATTCAAAGATATACAAGAGGAGTTGGGAGTAATTTCTATTATTTCTTTCCATTGATGTTCAGCATCAGTTGAGGGGGAGCTAAGTGTTAGCTCTAGGTAGTCCCTTTGCCATTGATGTCAAAGGGGGAGAATAATAGGTACAAGTATAGGTACAAGTTTAGAAATAGGTACAGGGAATATGTACAGGTGGTTACAGTAAGGGGAAGTTACTGTATGTTTCCAGATGATAGGATATGCAGGTGACAGGTTATGGCAGTTTCAAGATTGAGGTTTCCATCAATGACAAAGGGGGAGATTGTTAGAAATATTGTCATTGATGTCAAAGGTCTAGCATTATTAGTGATAAGGGCCCCATTGCATTTAATGTTATTTGTAATAGATATATCTTGGCTAATGTGAGTTAATATTTATTTAATATTAATGAATATATTTTTGGTTGCATATGAGACAAAAGAAAGCCCCATGGAAAAGTCAAAGAGCCACAGGGTAAAGACAAAAGAAGGATGGGACTCATTTTCCCATGAAAAGTCATCTTGGGGAATTCCAAGAGTCACCAAGTGAAGATAAAAGAGTAAGGGTGCAATTTCTCATGAAGGGATACTTTAAGGAATATGAAAAGTCACCAAGATGAGGACAAAAGAGGGAAGGACGTTTTTGCTCATGAAGGGTCACCACATGACTTTTCAAAGGCAAGAATATGAAGGGTCATACAAGTTTGGTGCCATTTTCAATGAGGATTGAAGGGTCACAAAGGGGGAAGGGCAAAGGTCATTTGGAAAGCTATAAATAAAGGCTTGAGAAGCCATTTGTAATATGAGTGATAGAAGTTGATTTGATATTGTAATATCTATCTTAGAAGAGCAATTGTGAGAGATGAATATGATTTGTATTTGTTATATCTAACTTAGAAGATAAAAGGTGAGAGAGAAGAAAGAGATGTTGTAATGAACTATCATTTGTTGAGATAGCAACATTGAGAGATAGGTGTGTGGTATACATAAAGGGGTTGGTGCTCCTATGGGTTGGTGCTCATGAATTGTTACTAGGTTGGTGCTTGGCAAAGGGGTTGGTGGTCACGAATTGTTGTTGGGTTGGTGCTCGAAAAAGGGGTCAGTGCTCCTGTGGGTTGTTGCTCACGAATAGTTGCTGGGTTGGTGCTCAACAAAGGGGTTGGTACTCTTGCAAGTTGGTGCTTGCGAATATTGTTTGGGTTGGTGCTCATTTATATACTTGAGATTATTCTCCATGGTTTTTCACACATTGGGTTTCCACGTTATATCTGGTGCCTCTCTCTTGTGTGGTGTTTATTACTTTAGTTTTATTGCATATCTTGAATGTTTGATTAAGTGGAATTTATTTAAGGGAAAGTTTATAAGATATATGATATTCACCCCCCCTCTCAGTATATCCCGTGCTTAACAAAAATCTTTAAGACATTAAAAAATGCCCAAAACAAAAAAAATACAAATACCTCCATTCAATTACTAAATCGATATGATTCCTCTTATTGCATATAGCTTTAGACACAACCCTGGTTAAATATGACATCAACAAAAAGTTGATTAAATGAAGGGGATGATGAAACCCATCAATCATGAAATTATTATTTGGTGTAGAGGGATTGGCTTCATCACCAAAGGCAATCTTTAATTTGATGCAATCTTGCATCTCCTCAAGTATCTCTCCCATTTTATTTTGGGTAAAATTCTTCTACACTATCGACGTCAACTTCCCTTCATCATTGATCTAGAGGGGGAGGTCATAGTCCTTCTTGATGTTTGAACCCTTCTTTCTCAGCTTTATCTCATAATATAGCATGTGTATGTGCTCGAGGATGACTTTCTTTTGGATGGGATGGATGTCAGTGCAATCTAAGTCATCCTCCTCATCCTTGGTTTCTTTCCCTCCTAGGCACACATAATAGTGCCACAAAT
Source organism: Torreya grandis (assembly GCA_037957365.1). Classification (NCBI taxonomy): domain Eukaryota; kingdom Viridiplantae; phylum Streptophyta; class Pinopsida; order Cupressales; family Taxaceae; genus Torreya; species Torreya grandis. The sequence continues at coordinate 2,553,616 of JARHVA010000736.1, read as the reverse complement.
TACTTGATTCAAAATCTAAGGCGTTAATTTGGATGTCCATCTAGTGTTTATTAGGAATTATTTTGAGTGCATCCCTGAAGTATTTGTCTAAAAATACGTAGGGGAGCTTCAACCAAATTGATCAATTACCATCTATGAGCACTAAGTGCACTACATAGAAGTGTTTCATAATAGTAAATGTTACCATTCCAAACATGTTTTGAGGGAATTTGTTGGGGATGCACCATTCTTAATCAAATGCTTAGATATATTGGGTTTACCACCCCATTACTCTAGTCTTGTACTTTTGGGAGAAGGTGAGGGGTAGGTTTAGTACTTTAGCACCGGGGAGTCCTTATTCACTAAGGAGACCCAAATATTGTCATCATCACCATTAGGCATGTCAATATCCACCATTATAATTAGAATTAATATTGACCCCCATCAGAAGGTCTCTCACACCAAATGACACTCTAGCACATTCTTCACCATTTCCTCTAAAATGAACTTTGCTATATCAAACTTTACCCCCTATGATATGTGGTGGGTGATGCACAGGTAGGCCTTAGTGATGTTTATCCACTAACCATTGGGGTAAAGTTTCAAAATCTTGAGGCACATAGTTACCCTCATTTTGGGGTCCTTGATGTCTTTGATTGGGAACACAAACCCTCCCTTGTATTACACTAGGAGTTTTATGACCCTTTCAACTTCAACTTCAACTTCAACATCATCATCCATCATTTGGTGGATGTCTATGCTGGATTTTAGGAGCCTAATGATTCTACCAATGATGTTTTCTGATAACTACATGCACCTCCTCACAAAGTAGAAGTGGTCACTATGGATGTATGAGAGGAGGAACTACACAAGTTCCTCTGGCTTCCTGAAACATGTCAACTCATAGAGAGAGTTGAGTTACACCAGTGTTTGCAAGTTTGTCTTGGATGGAGACATCAAATAATGTCACACCTACTTCATTCTTGGCCCTCGTATTAACCACCTAGTCTTACACTAGATCTTGTACATTTCTTGAGGTATAGTGGTTGTATTCTTTGATTTGATAGGTGTGTATGAAAGATGCCCAAATATCTCCTACCAATACATCCTTAAGAAATTACATCTCTTGGTAAGACACTTTTACAAGTGCTTTTAAGTCAACCTCGATGATACTAACTCCCTCTACCAACTACACTTTTTTTCTTTTCCACAGCCACTTCTTCTATCATCCATGTCCTTTTGGCATCCTTATACACCTATGATGGGCTGGAATTCATGCATTTATTTCCCATTTTGAACTAGCTAGTGTTGAAGCATGGTCTATTTACTTTGTTGAAGCCTATAATTTTTATTGGTGATTCTTATAGTCATGAGATCTATGATTACAACTTCAACTCTTGAGATTTTCTTGTTATTCATGGTGGTCTCGACATCACTCCAATTTTTTGCTACCTTGTTCCCATACAAATTGTGCCCCACACTTCTCTATGTCAATCTAAAAGGTAACAAAATTCCTATCTCTATTTAATCATTCACTTTTGGCATCTATGGGTACTCAAGGTCTCACTATAGTAGTGTTTTCTTGCTTTGGCTCTAGTTTATTATTTTGGATCTAGTTTTCTACTCTGTGTTTTAGTTCAAAATTAATTTGAGGTTTGTAACCTAAACTAATCATCCCTTCATTGATTTATGCCCCTAATTTAGCTACCTTCTTAATTATAGGTGAGTAATGGCATGACAGTGCTTACATTTGTTTAAATTCATTAAAACCCATGAAATCCATGAATATCCACTACCACATACACATTCAATGCATATCTTTTTGCCTCCACCATCACCTCAATAAACTCTCCTAGTGGTATTTTTGGTGAAGTGATGTGTAGTTCAAATGATCACTTCCCATCTCACTTTGGGTAGATGTTAGCTTATCCTGATGATCTTTCTCCTACACTTTATTCACTTGGCATGAATTTCACCTTCCTTATGGAAAATTGGGTGTAGTTCCTCACATGTGTGTGATTTAACCTCAATGGTTCCATCTTTTTTTCCTACTGCATTTTCATTTCAAGCATGCTTTCCTATCTTGGTCAATTTATATACACTTTCATCTCTTTGCCTTGGCATATCCTACCCCATACAAATCCCTTGCACTAGCCTTCCATTATTTCACTCTCTAATTTTGATCTCTTACACACAATCATAGTGTGCATATTCTTTCTACATCTTACATATTTTCATCCTATGAACCTCTCTTTGTTAATTGGTACTCATATTTTCAAAGTCTGGCAAGTTCTATGTGCCCAAAAACTTAGGTGTCTAGCCTCAAGCACTTTAGAAAGCATCCATGATTGACTCACCCAACTAGATTTATGTGTAGAAGTGTTATAATATTTGTTTTATGGGTCTAAAAGTGTTGTTTATTCACTCTACAAGAATAATAATCACAAAATACAAGGAAATGTTTGGCTTATGCCAAACATCATTCAGGTTAGCACAACACAACTAAATTTTGACTGATAAATTGGTATTTGATGGTATAAATGCCATATTATTACCTATAAAGCTTCAATCTACTATTGTTGAAATGCCTAAGGAGTATTTCACTACATAACATGTGCAACTTGCATATGTCATTTTCCATCATGATGTAGATAACATATGGAGCCATCCACCTAATTTGAAGCTTTCTTGGGTTCTTGAGGTACATGGAGTCATGGATCAAGACTAATGATCCTTTAGTTAGTACCTTATGCTTAGTATGATTTTCATGCCACAACTTCTAGTGCACCTTCTCTATTTATTAGATCCACTTTTCTTGGGTACACACTTCATCCAAATGATCTAATTCCTCTAGCCTTGCACTCAATTATTCTTGGTCATCCAAGCTACTAATTCATGCAATACCCAATGATGGTACCAAGAACTCCATCGGTAGAATTTCCTCTATGCCAAACACTAGTTGGAATGGTGTAGACTTGTTTAGGCACTTATAGGTTGTGTGGTATACCCATAGAACTCTCGACACTCAATCGCCCCAATCGTTGTGACCAATGTCACATATTTTTATAAGGAATATTCTTAATATCTATTGAATTATTTAGCTATGACATTTTCTTAGGGATGATATGGGGTGGTCTTTTGGTGTACCACCATGTACTCAGCTAGTAGGATTTTCACAGTTTCATTGAGTAAGTGTGTTCCTCTATAATTAGTTAAACTAAGTGGGTACCCATAGTGAATTATGATGTTCTCTGATATGAATCATGTGATAGTGGTGGTAGTGAAATTTTTAGTAGGCATTGCCTTAACGTAGTTTTTGAAATAATCAATGGCCACTAAAATATATCTTATGCCTATATGCATTGCTATGAGAGTGATTAGACCAAAAAAATCAATGGCCCATTTTTCAAATGGCTCTTGGGAAATAATGGGCATGAGATGCATCTCATCCCATTAGTTTGGATTCCCTATGTGCTAGACTATGTCATATGTCTTAGCATAATCCTTTGAATCTTGAAATAGGCTTGGCCACCACAAGCTTGATTATATCACTTTACATGTCATTACATCTCCAGTGCAATTGCCTCCTATGATCCCCTCATATGCCTCACATAAAATGGAGTCTCTTTCATGTTCCAAAACACATTGGTGTAGGAATTCATATTGACTTAATTTATATATCTCCCCACTAATGATCTAAAAGGGAGTGGCGCAAATATCAAGCTACTTCTTGTCTTTGGTTGTCATGGTCTAGGGTTGTAAACCTAGACATTAGAAATGTGGCTATCTCTACCAAGTATTTGGGAACACACTAAACTCTATAGAGTTGTGAATTCAACATGTCATCTTCAATGGGTGTTATTACATCACCAAAGTCAAAGTGGGATAAATGGTCTAGTCCTGAATTCTACTTCCCAGGTTTCACCACAACTAAGAATTGGAATTCTTGAAATAAAACTATACATCTACAAATGCAACCATGGATAATGGACTTATTCACAAGGTAATTGAGTTCCTCATGATTAATTAAAAATATGAATGGGGTCACCAACAAGTATTGCCTAAATTTTTGTGGGGTCTAGACCATGGCCAACACCTTATGCTTGATAGTTATGTAATTTTGATCTATTAGGGTCAATTTATGCCTTAAAAATAAGATAGGATGATCCATCTTACATTCATTAAATTGTACCAGAATGAAACCAATTACAAAGTTGGATGAATCAACATAGATGTGGAATGGAGTTATCTAGTTGGGAAACTGAAGGATAGGCATGCTAGCCAACTTGAGCTTTAGAGTTTCAAAGGCATCCTCTTGTGTTGTGCCATAGTAGAATGGGCCATCCTTTCATAACAACTCCTATAGTGGAAATTTGATCCTTTCATATCTCCTTATAAAATTTATATAATATCCACAATGACCAAGAAAGGTGTAAACATCTTTTTGCATTGAAAGGGTCTAGAGATGTAGAATAATAGTAATCTTTGTGGGGTCAATGAGCAGACCATCTTTACAAATGATGTGACCAAGTAAATTTCTAAATGGTGTCAAGATGATGAACTTCTTAAGGTTTAAGGATATCTATATCTATTATCACCTCTCAAACATGAGGTTCAAGTTATCATAATGGTATCTCATAAGGCCATACATAATCTAATCATTAAGGTATACTTGGAGGAACTTATGGATAAAACCCTTAAATACAGTGATGACCACTCTATAAAATATGGCTAGCATACTATTGAGCCCAAAAACCATCACATTATAGGTAAAACAACCCTATTATATTGAAAATTTTATCTTTGGCTTGACATCCTCTTCAATTTGGACTTGATGGTATCTAGAGAAACCATTAGTGAGTCTAGATTTCATAGCCTATGACTCTATCTAAGACTTTGTTAGTGAATGAAATTAGGAAGGGTTCAATGACATAGGCAACATTTAATAGTTGATAATCAACACAAATTTGGATGTGCCCATCCTTATTAATGCTAATCACCATGGGGATCACCCATTCTAACTCTTACACCAGTTAGATTACTCCTATGGATAACATACCATCAATCTCTATTTTAACCTTAGCATGGAGATTGGGATTAATTTTGTAGGGGCACTTTTTGACCAGTCACACACCATCCACCAACTTTATGCTCATTTTTATAAGGGATGGGTGGGTACCCTTCATGTACCAGTAATTTCATGAAAACAAATATTGAAACTCCTTCAAGAGATCCATAATTTGCACCAAATCCATGTCAGACCAATATGTGCCTAAAGTAGCCACCTTTGGTTCTCCTTCTATGCTAATATCAGTTTGGGTGGTCTTGAGTAGTGTACGATAGGGATCATTTCTCTCCTAATGTGTGTTGTTAACTTGCCTACTCCCCTTAGTTTTTTGGATGTGGAGATAAATAGGGTCTTCCTCGTCAGGGGCACTATCATCCACTTATTGTATGAAATTCCTCTTTCCTATCAAGGATGTCTAATTTAATGATTTATAGACATATTTATCTTCATCACTCGAGTCACTATTGAGTACCTGCTCTTTGAAAAAAATTGGGAGTTAATCCTTTCTCCCCAAACATATATTGTAGGTGCTCCTCTAAGATTGTAGTGTCCTCAAACACTACCCTTTGAATGACTTACAATGGCTTGATCAATTCTAGGTTATGTGAGGAGAATGTATGCACAAAATTATCCTTCAAGACATCCCAATTGGCTCTCTCATGGCACATTTTGTTGACTATATACTAAGATTTCACCCACATCTTCAAGGTTTTGTAGAAGGTGTGCACCCACAAGTTCCTTAGGGCATTTGTGCCACAATCAATCCATGTTTCTTCACATAAGCGTATGTACACTATTGGGTCTAAATCATTAGAGTATAGAGAAATGTCTAGGTTATCATTGATTTTTCTAAATATAGTGTAGATGGCTACTTTTATATCTTGCCAAGTTGGTAAGCTAGGCCTCTGCATTGCCCACCAATGAGCAACAATGCTTCTCAAGGTATACACCAGTACACCCATTATATCTACCTCCTTAGGAATGTATGAATTGAGGTTGCAAATGTATGCTTCCATAGGATTTCTCCCCTTATATCTCAAGAGTGCAATAAGTTTACCTTTCCTCAAGTGAAACACTCTCTTCCCCTTCTTTCTATTATAAGAGACCCATCTCTTTGAAGTATGATCAATATAGACCCATCTTGTCCTCATAGGTTTTGGTGCCTTGGTGATCACTAAATAACACCTCTGACCAATGGTTTCATAAGATTATTTGACCCATCAATCATAATCTACATCAGTAGTGTCTGAGGCTAACTTTACATCATCCCAAGAAAGTACTTCTTGGTCCTTATGATTGATATTTTTGGTGCCTTACACTGTGATGTTATAGATATGGTTGATCTCATCCTCAAGATCAACACTTTCTACATAAGGGGGTCCTTGGTCACTTGAGAGGGGGATCATGACCCTCTCCTTGCCATTTTTAAAGGTCATATAGCACTTATTGAAGCACATGTTAACATTATTTATGTAGCACCATGGCCTATCCAGGAGTGCTGGATAATTATCTTGCTTAGCCAACTTGATCTCTTCAATGTCAACATAGAACTCTACACCCATAATATCTATAATGACACCTTTTAGAATTATAATTGGTTACACCCTATATTTTTTGTCCATAAAAATCACATGAGGGGAAGGTCTTAAGGCTAGCCTACCCATATTCTTCCATGTATTCCTTTTCAATGTAATGACCTTAGTGCCTGTGTCCATAAGAACCTCATGTATAGACCATCCATCAATGGTAGAATTCACTAAGAGATCTTCATTATACTCCAGATTTTGTTTATGCCTTAACTCTTACACCCTTTCCATGCATGGTGTAGTAATTTCAAATAGCTTCTAATTGGCATGCTCTAAAAGAAAATTCTTCAAAAGGGGAAACATCCATTCTATCTATAGGAGGTGCAGGATCTCTGTTAGCTCTTATACCTCAACCTCCTAGTTATCTTAATTCTTATATGAGGCAATAAATTATGCCTCTAGATCTCACACCAGTTAGAGTTATTTGTGCATGTTTTGAATGACACTCATGGCCTATTGCAAGACATCCTTCTGGTGCATAGGGTTAGGGTAAGGTGCAGCTTTGGGTTTTGGCTGTATGATACACTTAGTGTGACTTAATTATCAATATTCCAAGCATAAATCTAGTACTAACACAATTGGTGGTTGAGTGGTGAGCCCACTATGAGTATTCACCTGCACCTTGACTTTATTGATGCTGATTAATTATGCCTTTAAAGCCCATTTCTCTACTTTTAGCTCATACCAGATCATTCCTTCACCTTTGTCTATGTCATCCTAGCCTTGGGTTAAATTTTTATATAGGTTTGGGAATTCATTAACTTATGTGTTCTTTGACAATACCCACACATTAGATGTGTAGGAAATTTATGCTGATAGTGCTTGATCAAACCACACTTGTAACATGATTGTAGTGGGAATTTTCCTCCACTTTGTCCTCCACCCCACCCTTTGGTGCCTCTTTGCATTTTATATCTTGCACTTTATTGGTTATAGGCTATATTCTACTAGACATAGCATACATTTTTTTGGCTATAACTTGCATTTTACTGACCATATCCCTCATTTTATTAGATTTTCCTAACCTCTAGCTATTAGATTTACTTGTTATGCACCTTTATTCATATTTTCATGCACCTCATTTATTACATGGTAATCAACTATTGTATGAATATAGGCATCACACAACCAATAATATATGGTTGTGTTAACCTGTTTGGCATGTTATAATAAAGGGTAGTTATGAACATCATGCACCTCATGACAAACCCCACAACTTTTAAGCAATGCACGTAAATTACTTTGAGGGTAGATATTCCTATTATAGCCTTCCATCTTGTAGTTAGTTCACCATAATCTACTTCAAGTATCTTATGATAAACTAGCAGTCAATTTTTGGAGTTGGCTAGCCATGGATGCAATTTGCACTTCCATGAATGGGTTGATCCCAGTGTTGGCACTTCTGACTCACTTGACTCTAAGCACAGCTTAAAGTTCTTCTCAAGGATTTGTGAATGTATTCATAGAGAGAGATCTTATAAATGGTACTAGCAATCCTCTAATGAACCATTGTATGTGTGGGAGGGGTGAATGCCATAAGGAAGCTTAGAAAGAAGAGTTTTAAACCTAGCATCATATAGGTGCATGCTCTTTGATAGACCTTGGATAATTTCCTTGAGCATGATGATGCTCTGCTATTTAAACTTAGGTATGTCAAATTTCTTTATAAATGCTTCCTTCAAGGTATCGTAATCAATCATATCATGGTTAGTATCAAATTTCCTATACCAGGTATGAGCATGATCAAGCAGTGTTATCATGAAATGTGTTACCTTGCACTTTGACTAGGTTATACCCTAAGCATGCCATTAAAGCTCATATTTTAACACATACTTTGCAACATTTTCCATTCCATGATATTTTGGTAAGTGCATTGACATATCATAAAATATTTGTTATGGGGGGATGCTAGCATTTATGGTACTTACCCCCTTAGTACTCATCTTGGTGATAGTCCTCTAATGCTTTCAGTCACTGGGTTGGGTGTCAACCTCATTATTTTGGTTGGTGTCATTGAATTTAATGACATGATGCTACTCACTTATAGAACTAGGCCACTTTGTATAGGCTATTTCCTAGTCTGTGCAGTTGAAATTTACTAAAATTGAATGCTTATGCTCATGTTTTTTATTGTCAAACTAGCTCCTAATGGTCTAGAGGTATCCTCACTTATCTCTTCATAAGAAATATCTTGTTTAATCACAAAATTATAGTCCAAGTCTATAAAATTTTCAAAGTTAATATGGGTAACAAGGTCAGTTATCACTCTTCTTTCTTCTAATGGGAGATCTAGTACATGAGATATCACCATAAGTTCAAAGGGGGCATGTATTTTTGATACATCTTTAATGGCTAAATTATATAGGGACCCAACAAATTATTCACCCATCAATAGTTAAGGTTGATATATGCCTTCATTGTTCCTCTCCTCATGTTGTTGCAATTTAAGATATCCTTCCCTATTCTCACTCTCTATGGGTTTTCTCGACACTTATAGGTTCTAGTTCTTCCATTAGCCTATGCCTTCTCTTATTATAAGTCTATCTTCTAAGCTCTCAGGTGTTAATCTACTTGTCTCATTCCATTTTGCTTCACTTACACATACCCTTCTTCCCTATTATGCTTCTCACATGAAAAAGAAATTTAATCTTACATTTTTATCATTTCAAAGTCATAATCCACCATTAGTTTCTTAATCTCTATGTTAAATTATTTCATAAATGTGCCTTTGGTCTTCTGCAAGAATTGATACTCTAATTCTTTAGGGTAGGAGTATGTTGATACTTCAAAATCAATCACATAGATATTTAACACTCCTTGCCATGATTTTTGTATAACTATGGTCCAAGTGGCATCAAGGTGCTCAAGTTTATCTAGGAAATCTTTCATCCACTCAAGGAACTATCCATAACTTCATCTTCTATGGCTCACATAGATAGCCAATCAATGGTATACATGCTTAGGTAATTTTCATAAGAAGACCTCATATAGAACTTCATATAGGTTGTTCTGGACCCACTTCCTTGGATTCTATTCTTTACAAGTTGAATGCTTCAGCACAAAGCTATCTTCCACCTATTGCAACTAGTGCTTGATGTTCTTGACGGAGAGTTAGAGCATTATTCTATTGCACCATTTTAGAAAAACAATTTAACATGGGTCCCAAAAAAAGAACCAAAATGCTATAGTTCAATAATTTGTAAATTCATTTAATATATCAAGTGCTTACCTAGTTTTTTAAGTTAGTTCTAGGCTTGTTATAAGTAGGCACAAACATAGACTAATCATGTAGTACTCAACATTTATCACATGACTACATTGACATCAATTCACATAAGGCAAAATCCTTATGTGCTCATCTAAATCATAATAGAGAAAGAATTGGGACATGTATTGGGATAATTATGTGATACCATAACTCATTCTTCATTGGACTTGGTCATTACAATAACAACATTAGTAGGTTCATTTTTTCAAGTTGTTCTAGGTGGAGTCTAATGATCTATAGGTGCAAAGCCTATTTGGAGAGCTCATTTTGGTCATATTAGCACAATTATATATTAGTTTGTTTATATATCCTCATGGGCACAAGACTTTGGTTCCATTAGATTAGTGTCATTCAAGCACTTTGAGGGTTTAGTGTAATTCTTCAGATCATGGGTTCATGCTTAGGCTAACACTTTAGGCATATATATCATTACTTGGCATGAGGTTTTTTCCTATACTTAGAGTATGTATATATATAATATACTAAAATCATAATTTTCATAGAGATGCCATTAATTCTCTAAATCAAAAGCTTTCTATAACTTAGTGTTCATATACTAAACTAAGCATTATAACTATTACAAATATTGCACAATCAATCCACATTCAAAAAACCTAATTATAACCATATAAGCCAAATCAAATGCAATTAAGGGAAACTCCATTATTAATCAAACATTGTTTAGATAAATAGATTACATAAATTAAAATATAGTAAATTATCATTTAAAGATACTAAAGGCTTAGAGGCTCATAGGCAAGCTTGGGCACTACAATGTGGAGCCTCAAAGGCACCCATGCTAGTCCTAAGTTTTAAGGTGGTCACTTCACTATGTTGAGAACTAATTATGTAGGGATTCACTATATAAAAGTAACATCTCTTAGATCACTAGTTTGAGCTTGATTTTATAGCTTATAGAAGCACCTTTTACCAGGGTGGAGTTATGCACATCAATTGTTTAATTGGAGATTTTAGTAATCATTCTATTGTTTCCATTACTTTTTACCCTTTACACTATGATCACCATATACTTCAACTCTTTGAATATTCCCAAAAAATCATATAATTTGTTAGTCACTTGCTATCTAGTGTAAAGGATATCAAAAATAACAATCATCCCAAATGATTGCCTCACATTAAAGTGATTGTACGCTAGCTGGTGCAAGTCCTACAATGATTCCTCTAGTTGGTGAAAAAGGTGCCAAAATAGTAATCATTCCAAATAATCTCCTTATGCCAAGATATTTGATGAGTTATCATGAATCCATACTTAGTCAAAAAGTGTCCCAATAACCATTGCTAAATTGGGTTGGTGGTAGAGGATTTGATCTCTGAATTTAACTATGAATTGGGACATAAAGAGAAGAGATCTAGCCACCAACTCAAATTTGAATTCATAACAAGTGATCCTCCAAATGCCATTAATATAGGAAGATGAATGTGTGTATTTACAAAACCTTAAGGAAATATCACTAATGGTTATCATTTTTTACCTTTGAGAGCACTTTTAAAACCTTGCTTTCCAATTCTCATCACGTAACCCTACATTTTTACCCATACACTCAATACATTCCTATTACCCATCCATATTTATTAGTGGTTACATCTAATTTAAACCCCAAGATGGATCCTAAGTACTAGGATAACTTATTCCCATAAGGCTTGACCAAATTTAAGCACTATAGTGACATGTTCAAAGAAAATGAATAGGTACCTAGAGACTTGGGCTTTGACAATGATGAACATGCATAATTTGATGATGCCCTTCAAGCCTATGAGAAATTCAATCTTGATAGGGTTGTGGACAAACCATAGGTGTTCCCCTACACAGACTTGTTTGGCAACCTACTTCTCACTATCATCTAGGTGAAGAATGGAGTCCATGACTAGGTTTGTTTACCCAAATATCAACACTAAATCATTGACATCACTATAAATGCCTACAAGGCATATTACTCCCTCCCATATTTCACCTTCTCTTATGATGTTACAGCTATGAAAACCTAGATTGAGAGCTTATAGATATATAATGTCCTATAAGAATAGGATAAGAATCTATATGTTAAGTGGGTCAACAAGGAGAACTTCAACACTTACATAGTCTATGCCTTCTAAGAGGAGGTCTGAGTAGGCATGATTATGATAAACTGATTATTTGGGGCCCATAATTTATTGCAAGTTAACACATTATGGGTGCCCCTCATCCATATGATACTTACATAATCTAAAGTTATGAACATAATAATATTGATCAACTTCAAGTTGGTTAATGACATAGAAAATGCCTGAGTGGGAATAAATTTATACATGATAAGCTACCTTGTGGATGTGGTCTATGGGATACTCACCTTCAAACCTTCAATTTTTTTTATATGGGTTCCCGAGGGATCGATGGTATATGTATTATTTTATAAAACTTATGGCCACTAGTACTAGAATCACATCAAATACATATACAAACAATTCTACCTAGTGGTCTTCAATGTAATCATTGAGTCCCAAATGCATCATTTATCTCAAGAAATATAGGACTCTATTATAACCATCAATGACTACTAGTACTACAGGGAAGACACTATGATTTGAATTGTAGGAATTATAAAGTATCCCCTTTACTTGCCATACTTCATCCTAGATCACTTGGAAGAGTAGGAGATCACCTACCATTTGGTAGAGGGTATTTTCAAATTTTATATAAGCTACTAATAGAAATCATGTCCACCACTCCTAATATTCATTAGGCACCATGTCTACAAGCCCTTCCCTCCCCTCCAAAAAATGGTAGTCGAGTGGGACTCCTTCACCCTAAAGAGAGACAAGCTTTGGTATTAGGACCCTAAGGGCATGATTGAATCTCACCTAGAGAGGTATTTAACTAGACTTAATACAAACTATAGACACCATGTAGAGGATGATGATGAGATCTACTTGGATGCTACAAAAAACCAAGAGGTGTTGTCTTAGATCATAACTCTAAATAAGAAGAAAGGAAAGAAGGTCTAGTTAGGCCCATATGCTCCCCCTCAGCTCTTGCTCACTTTGTGGAGGATCTAACTCCGACTCCTACTATTATCTCTAGGAGAATTTTTTAGGGCATTATGCTACCTTCTCCTCTTCATAATACATCTCGACCTCTACCTCCTCTAGAAGATCCTATGCCTCATATATGCCTCCTCCATTGGCACCCACTCTTCATGCCCCCACTCCACCTCTACCTCCTCAAGTATATCTAGTATCCTAGCCCTAGTTAAGCTAGACCTGCATTACTTGGTGGTAGGTAGCCTAGGCACAAGTGACTAAACCACTATCACCTTGACCCCATGACACATAGATCTTAAGGTTCAACATCACCATAAGTTTGGAAGCGAGCCCAAAATAAGGCTCCTAGTAATAACTGGTATAGGTTCCACCCATTACACCTCTCATTTCCTCCATCTCCCTTTCACCCCTCACTCATGCCATAATCTAGCTCTCACTCATAACACCCCTAAGTTATGTTCCCATCCCACAATCTCCCCAAGTGGTGCATACTATTTTTCCCATTACACCCACTTTATTTTTCACCTAGGTGCCTTTGGCCTTAGTCTTCCTAAATATCCTTACCTATTTGTTCCCATTTACCCCATCTATTCCATAACCCATAACCCTACCATTGACTTCATTGGGCATGCCTTCAATCTAAGTACCTACAAGTACATCTTCATTGGCAAGCATATTTTTAACCTTTAGGAGTATATCTCAATTGCCTATAGCTATCATGGTACCCCATTCGACCATCCTAATGTCTCCCTTATCAGCTTAGAAACCTCCATAGTTGGTCCTTACGACCCTTACCACTCTTGTTAGTCCTTCCACTGTAACATTTAGAACTGACCCACGTAAGAGACCCAAGAAAAATAGAAGGAAACTCACCTTCAAGCTTCAATTTAGATACCTCTCACTCCATTCTATCTTCCTCCACTAGACTTAATGGTTATTCAACCCTATTCATAGCATCTCTGCATATTGTTCCCCAACCCCCTCATTTTATTACCTTGGGCACCTATGGATTTGACTTTAACTAACTGATCTCTTCCCTTTTATTGAACACCACTCTTTAAGGAGTTATTTCCCCTCAAGTGGGCATGACCCAGGAGTAGTGATAGGCACAAATGTTCCTATGGGCTTCCCATTTCATCCTTCCTCCCTTCACTCCCATGCCTCCTCCTCTTCCATTGATTTTCACATTCACCCCTTCCATGTCCTCCATCTTCCCTTTACCTCATCCTCCACCCTTCACCACCATCTTAACCACCCCTCCAACACCTCCCATAACTTAGGGGATAGTCCCAAGGTCATAATCACTAGAGATGATAGTTTAGGGTGACCCAGATGTGCAGTGGAGCTTTGACCAAGCCTTAAGAATCATGAAGAGGACTCTAATGTAGAGGTTTATCTAGGAGAGGAACCCAATGGTATGGAAAACCCATTAAGTTTTTTTCTCCCTCAACAAGGTGAGGACTTCCACTAGGGAAGAAAATATGGATGAATATCCACTCTCCATTATTTGAGTAACTCATAATATGTTAGAGAAGCTCCTTGAGGACATGTAAAGCTAGGTTTGGACATTAGAAGCCTAGGTGAAGAGATCATTCCCTATCGAGCTAATTGGGCAGTTAAATATACCGTTATAATAATATTCATATTTTTGTGAAAGATGGTGGAGACTATGGTTGAGACCAATATGCTTATTCAAAAGACTCATGTTTATATGGAGAGGATTGTATAAATTGATGGGAAGTGTAGGAAGTTATTAGTGGTGATTAAAAAAGGTATGTTCCTAGAATTAAAACTAATGCCCACCTCAGACTTAGGGTTGTATCCAACATATGCTATGAATATAAAGGTGACCATAAAGGAATGGTTAGTTGTGGTTCATATTGAAATAAGACCCTTGGAATAAGGAAAGAAGAATATATTGATCTACATAAAAGAGGTCAATATCTCTGTACCATTCCACTCAGATGGCACCCTATTGGACAAAGGATAATTTGGATTCCACCTGGGTTAGTTCGACCAAGACACAAGGGAAAAGGTTACTAAATTAAATAGGTAAGGAGCCCATGTATTTCTTGATATACTAACACAATCTATAGTGATAATCAACCAAGTATCTGAGTCTAGGTGTCAATGAAGCAACCTTTCAAGTATATTAGAGCATAGTGACTCATTTCAAGGTGATATTTAGGGAACCCCTAATGAGCCTTACTAAGTTGGACAAGGAATTCAACCTCATGGAAGATAAATTTAAAATTATGGATATTAGATCAAAATAGTTTAGAGTTGGACATTCATAACTACCTATACATATCAACTAAGCAGTCCCCTATAGATGTGTTACAAACTTGAAGGGATTTTTTTTTGAAACCTCCATCATGGCCTAGGATGAGAATCTCATGATATTTCGAGGTGAATCCCATCCTCATCTATGTAACAAAAAAGAATATTATAATATAGGCATCGACTAAAACTTGCTCGAAAGTGTTATCAGATTATAGCTAGGATTTCACCTACTTTCTCCTTCATCTCTTTGGCTTGTAGATTTTTCTAGGATCAATTATTATAATAAAACTTTTTTTAATGAAAAAAATTCCTATTTTCTACAAAGGGATTGTTATTCATCTCAATTATCTTTCATCTCCATTATGAATGCTTGTTAAATTCTAGATTGATCAAACTAATAACTTGATACTACATGTATGTTGTGATTATGATGTGATTGTCTATTATAATCCTATTATGATCTCTCTCATTTATATTTTTTATATTACTATTAACATGTTTATTAATCTATAAATTACCATTGGGTGTTTATGTGTAGTTTACTATAAACTCCTAGTACTTATATTTAGTCAGGGTTCATATTTAAGGTATACTCCCCTGTTTCCTCAGACTCTTCCCACTATGTGTTCTTGGAGGTAGAACATTATTGAAACTCAGTCTATAGTGGTATAACTATGTCAAAGGCACTTGGTTTGATGGTTAATGCATTGAGTTCATTCTAGACCTAGAGGCTCTCTTTTCTAATTTACTCTCCCCTCTCTTTTGTGTTTGTTTTCAAAGACTGAACTACCCTCTCCCCTTGTGTTTATAAAATAGAGGACAAAAATACATGAACTCCAATAATAACCTTTGATAATTAGATTTGTGTGCAAGAACCCCATATTTAAATTTTAGTGGTGACACTGGATCTCTTGGATACTATTCACATAGACTCCATTGTGAAATCAAATACCCACAGCCATCTCCTGGGTTAATTTTAGATCAATCCTTAAATGGAGGATGAAATCCCACCATTGTTACCATCTCCCTCTTTGAGGAATACCTAGACTCATGGGTATTTCATGAACTAAAATTTAGAGGGAACAACAAGGATATAAAAAATAAGATCATATTAGTTTACCTAGATGATCTTATGATTTTCTCAAATATAATCGATAAGACCATTATGATCACCGATAAAATGTTTTTACAAAGTGTAGAAGTCATGGTATATCAGTTGACCTCAATAAATATAAGTTTAGAGTAACAAAATAGAAACTTTTAAGCCAAACTATGTCAAAATAAGGGATAAATATTGATCCAAAGAGGGTTCATGCCATCCAAAGTCTAACTCTTCCCACCATTAAACTAGGTTTTCACTCATTCAGAAAGAATTTTTTGAGGAGGTTTGTATCAATTTTTCTAAGGTCATTAGGAATATTGCATAAATGATGAAAGGGAAGGTTAATTTAAAGTGGAGTAATGAAGGTAAGGAATATTTTGAAGAAATAAAGACTGTCATTGTCATAACATTGACCTTAGTGTGTCCTGATTTGAAAAAGGATTTTATGATCTATTCATATTCATCAGAATACACTTTATCAATGATCTTGGTAAATAAATATAATGAATGAATTGAGTCACCCATAGCCTTCATGAATTTTGGTTTTAAGATCATTAACCTAGGTACTCCTCAATTGAGAAACATGCTTATGTAGTATTCAATGTGGTTAAATAATTTAGATATTATATGTTAAACTTGTATATTGTCATGAACCTATCTTGACACACTAGAAGTTTGGTTCAAAAAGAGAAAGTTTTGTAGAAAAGGTGCCAAAATATTATTTAGATATTAATATGACTAATATTATTCAAGGATAAGGTTTGTGTCAGCTTATAGTTGAAAATGAACCTGATAATGAAGACCTAAATAAATCACATGAATATGAATTGTATGAAGACATACCTATAGTCATTTTTTTTAGTTCCACTGATGAATGGTACACTATCATAGAATACTTCCTCACATATGGAGATTTTCCTAAGAATCTCAATTTCAAATAAAAAAGGTTGATAAAATTGAGAGTTTCTAAGTATGTTATATGGGATAATACTCTTTGTAAGAGAGGGATTGATGGTATTTTCCTAAGATGTGTTAATAAATAGAAGTAAAAGAGAATACTAAATTATTTTCATAAAAAAGCATGTGGTGATCAATATTTATCTCTGTTTACAACATATAATATCCTAATAACTAACTACTATTGGCCTAACCTCTTCAAATACACTCAAGAGTGGGTGTCATTATGTGAATCCTATCAATAATTTGTGGGTAGACCCAAGTTTGCATCACTACCATTACATCCATTCATGACCGAGGATCCTTTTAAGCAATGGGGTATTGATTTCATATGCATGTTCAGCCCACATTCTAGTGCTAGTCACACTTATGTTATTATTGTTATCACTTAGATTTTACACCCATCTTTGTGTGTTAGTGTGTTGTATAGTATAAATTACAAATTGTGGAAAATATAATGATACAATAGGATCACCTCCAAGCTGTGGGACATTGGAAAATTAAGGTGAACCTCCACAAAAGGATGAATTCCTTTCACTAAGCTCAATACAACTAATGTATTAATAGTTCACGTTAAAATGCTACTCCTTAGTGATCTTGCTCCTAACTAGGGTTTGACTTATGACACCATTAAGACAAGAATTTTGATTATGCGGTTAATCACAAGGATAAAACCACTTGTTTTATTTTGTTAGTTTGTTCTAAACATATATAATGGATTTATAAGTACTTGGTGCAGGTAGAGCATGGATGTTTAGAGGCTTTGTTTGCATAGTTTAACTTTGGGATTGTGAGCTACCTTAGTATGGTTGCCTATTGGGTTGGTATGTTTGGTCAACTTGATAAGACCTTTAGTTTTGGGATTGTTGCATTTTCATAGCTACCGACTCATTACCAAATATTTTATGTAGTGACTTAACTTCATATAAATCATTAGTAGGGGTAGGAGTCAAAGCTGGTGCATTGATTATGGTGGGAATTGGGGCAATAATGGATTGCATGGGAGGCACTTATGGAAATAGAGGCATTGGAGGTTATGGGGTAATTTTTATAACTTTAACAAGGTAATTTCCTATGCTTATTTCAATTTCATAGGCATAAGGGAGTGTGGTTCCACCCATTGAATGAATCATGACAACTATATCCCTATTTAAGGCTCTCAAGTAATACAAGAAAGCATTGTTTAGGGTTGGATTGACCAACACTAGGATTTTATTCCACATCTTTTGAAAGTGTAAATTGAAATCACTCATTAAATCATGAGAATCTCATTTAATCGTGGTTAGTTGTTTGACCAGGGAGAGGTGGTCACTCTTATCTTCAAATTAGATGCATAGAGTAGACCCTAGATCATCCCATACACAGATGGAATTTGGAAGTAGACTTCTATAGCACTATAAGGCTTTACCCTTGAATGAGGAGGCAAGAAGTCTGATTGTAACATTTTACTATGTTATATTATGGACATAGTATATGTTAACAATATCATATATATGTTTAATGGGAGTGGTGGAAGTTTCACCATTAAAATGTGGAAGGATTTTTAGAGCTGAGGTGGGTATATCATCATATTGAGCCAATTAAAATGGGCTGCTTCCATTGAAGGGTACAAAATTTTGATTTCTCAGGGCCATAATGAGAGGTATGAAACAACTATATGTATTTTTAGGTGATGCAAATAGATTTTTAGGATATATTCTAGTATAAGGTACAACTGATCTTGATTTCTTTTTATATGGAAATGACAATTTTTGCAAGTCAATTCTCTTACCTTTAGTATAATATCTTGTCTATATCTTTGGCATACATAAACTTGGATTTCTTGAATCCGTAATCTAGTGGAGTCATCAGGTACTTTTGAAATGTGTATGTGGCTCATATAATGCTTTTTGAGAATAACACCAATCTCTTACCTATGATTTTTAAGTCTCACTGAGTGTCATAAATAAATCCTTGATGGTTCAAAGCATATCAAACACCCAAATGCATTAAGAAGAAGCTACTACCTAAAAGGAAGATTCACAAGAGCCTTCTCAAAATGAGTCTACTCTTTTGATTGGCAAGAGGAGAATTTTTGTGGTGTAAATTAGGAGGAAGTACTAACTAATGGTGGTAGTTTAGTGGCAATGAATACATGTTATAAAAAGAGGGAAATATAAAGTGATCAACCCGCTAGGGTTGAGTAGGATATACCTTCTAAATTTGCACAAGATTTTACAAAAGGCAACATATTTCAAAGACAATCCAATGTGTTGTTGGGTCAGTCAAAGTCAAAATTATTGACCCAAAACCTTGTGAACGAAGATATAGCTCCCACAAAGGCACTAGCAAAGGTTAGTAACATTCCTTTTATTATTGTTATAAAAATGAAGAAGACTAACTTGAATGTCACCATGTGGGAAGCACTATTTATTCCAATACATATGGACTTACTTCAAGAAACATTAAAAAACTTCCAAATAACAAATAAGGTCCCAAGTAAGGGACCCTCTACTATGATTAATTTAAATCAACCTCAAATGGACATGAAAGCAAGTAAAAATTTAAGCCTCCCCCTTTTTGACTTTAACTCATAGTTTGGAAAAACCTCATACATAACTCCATGTTAGATTTAGGGGATAACAATTCTGTAATGCCCAAGAAAATAGGTAATGATCTTGGTATTAAATATACACCTATCACAAAAGGTGTGGTTTAATTTAATGGGACTAATCTCCAAATAGTTAGGACTATAAAAGGTTTAAACCTTACCATCCATGCATGTCCAAGTATGTTAATTTACTAAGATATCTCAGTTATTGATCTACCCCTATTTTGTTATCTACCTTTCCCAAGATTTTACTACAAAAATGGGAGGGAATATATCTAATTATTGGTCCTATATGTTTCTTAGGATGAGATACACAATGTGAGTGAAAATAAGATCTGATCCAGTTGCTAAAGACCACATCGAGATGTACACTCCTATCCCTATGGAGATGAATTGCATACTGCAAGATCAGGAGGAGGAACTTGACCATGAGGTTGAAACACCTATAGAATAAATCCTAGACACTCATTTGTATGAATGGGGATAAAATCTTCAATTTTATCTTTAAGATTATGTAAAATAAACCAAATTGGGTATGTATTGCATTCATGAAAATGATGTAGTCATCCCAAACTTTGTGAAACTAGCTAAGGATATCCAAAGAATGTGGCAACTATTCTTTGATGGCTCAAGAATTATAAGTGGTGTAGGTTTAGGTATTGTTTTTTATCTCTCCTCTAAAGGAGAGTTAATTTTATTCTTTTAGACTTTAGTTTAGTTATACTAACAATGTAGTTGAATATGAAGCATTGATTTGAGGTCTTCAGTTGGCTAAGGAAATGGGAATATAATCCCTATAAGTGTTTGGTGATAGTGAAATGATCATTCACCAAGTAAGATATAAAATCAAAAGCAAGAATAACTTGTTTAGATCTTACAAACATAGGGTTTGGGACCTATTAGAAGATTTTATCACTTTAAACATTCAAGTAGTACCAAGTGTAGACACTAAAAAACTACACACAATTTTTTATGACTAAATGCCTTGGGACCCACTAAAGACCCCATAAAACTTATTAACCCTTGACCAACCACTCTTAACCTAACCAAATCACTATTCTCCTAGTCACATAGTACTATTCAAAATTACTATTCACTATGGGACCCACTATCACTATTCATGATGACATGGCATGTGACATGGAAAGTGACACGACAAGTGACATGGAATGTGACATGGCATTGACATAGTAAGTGACATGGAAGTTGATTTCGAAGGTGATATGGCAAGTGACATGGCTTAGAAGTGAGGTGGTTAGATGTGGGACATCATACCCCACTTAAGACCATTTCCCAAGGTACTTAATGACCTCAATTAAGCATCAAAAGGGCCCCCATTTTAAATATGGTGAATTTCCCCTTAAGGGGCCATCATTAAACATGAATTTTTACTTCACACATGAAAGTGGCCTTCAAAATGAGATACCTACCTCTTTAGTACTTTGGGAAAGACAAAGGGCACCCATTTTTAACTTTTTAACCCAAATGAAAGACTCACCAACCCAAATGGGAATCACCACCAACCTCATCTTTAACTCATTCATGCACCACATAGAAAATTGTGCCACATTTTGTGTGCTATCTCTTTAAGTGCTTGGATAAAGATAAGAAAGGGTGGTGAAAAGTCTTTAACCTCATTTAGACCCATGTGCATGATTCCCATTAAAAATTATACTCATGTGCAAGGTGGGAGACTCACAAACCTAAATGGGAATCCCCACCAACCTCATATTTGAATAATTCATGCACCACATGGGAAATGACACAATATTTCTACTATTCCTTCTTTTGGCATGGTTCTTGACAACAAATGCTATAAATACCCCCCTCTCCTTCACGCAAGGTTAAGTTACAAGTTAGTATTTGGTTATTAACATCTTGTTTCATGTATTTATATGAGGTCATAATTTTGGAGGTCATCCACATCTTGAAGGAAAAAAATTCAAAGCAATGAATCTTTACCAATATTTCCATGGGATTCCTTCGTCACATCATCAACAACATCAACCACATCAACAAGCCTCAAGGTAACCTTATTTGGTTTTCTTTATTTCAGTCATTTACTTAAGTCCTTCCATTCATTACCTTTACCTATACCCCTTAATCTACTTTCCATCTTAATCCATTGACTTCCTTTACCACCTTTGCCATTGTAATCCCATTCACCTCCTTTTCCCTCTTTGAACATTTTCCACCTTCACCCTCTTTACCTCCTCATACTTTTTCTACCTTAGTTACTTTATATTTTATCCTTTTAAATAATCCATCCATTTAATTTTATTATCTCAATCAACACTAACCAAACCCAAAACCACAACCTTGCCTTAACCAATTTTCAGCATTAGTATAATCAAACTAGTTTCTTCATTTTGGTTAACTTAGCAAAGAATATAAGTTTCTCAATTAATTGGATGTCATTTTCTGTATTTTATTTTAGTTTTAAATTCATTTAATGGAAACATATTTATTTTATCATTTCCAATTAAGTGTTTCAAATAAGGTGGATTGAGAGCCTTCTAGAAAGCTTTTGCTTGTAGGATCTAGTTCATGCTAGGAAATCCACCCAACTACTTGTCTAACCAACAAGTTTTGTGGTGGTGATTTATTATTATAGGTCATTTTTCCCTAGCCAAAGAATATTTATCATAAATTCTAGATTCAACACATGCACATTAAACATGTATTCTTCTACACACCCTTCTTAACTAGTTTCTTCTTTTCACACTTAAGAAAAAGCAAAAAATAGACATAAACATTTTGGCATGCCTGGTGGGACCTGTTGACATCGAAGATTGCACCCTTAGCAAGAGGTTGAGCTCCTACCTTCTTCTCACAACTATGGAAACTCCCCTCTCACCTGTGGGATTGGTGAAGCTGGAGGGGAGAGTCTCTAGATAAGGGCTAGCTCCCTTTGATGCATCATATTCATTCTAGCCAGTGCTCACACACACACACACATATACATATATATAATGGGGGGGTTGAAAAGGGAGAAAGATTGTAGGAAGACAAAGTACTCTAAGGAGGTGATGTACCAAAATGAAATGACCTTCTCACATCCACACTTAAGATCAGATAAATGCATACATACACTTCACACTTGGCAAAAGGACCAGACTACAAAATCTTGACAGGGAGGTTTCAATGAAAATATAGAGAATAGAAGTTCACCAAAGGTGCTGTGAGAGGCACACTGTAAGGTAATTTCTTTTATTTCTATGCCTTCAAATAGAACTCTCCTTACCAGCTATAGAAATGGCACTTTGTAGACCATAGATATGTTGGTGTTGAACCTATGAAAGCATCAAGAGACAATGACTAAACACAAACTAACACTCAGAGCATACACAAAGATGTTTATCCAAGATAGAGGCAAAAAATGCATTTATTGATTCAAGTGAAATTTTGCCAGGGCTATGCCTTACAAATGTGGAAGATGATTTTTCAAATGACAAGTTCTCAATATATAGGAGAAGGAAAGAGGCCTTTTTGGCACCCCTTTTTACAAGTGGCCTACGTGCCTTACAAATGTTGGGAAGAGTAGGCTGTTTAAACATAAATGCTAGGTCTATTTAAACATAAATGCTGGGTCACCCCTTTGCTTTGACTTTAGGCCCCTTTTGACATGGCTACGCTATTTTTCCATTAACCAAGGCTGCTTCTTAAAGGCACCTATGTAGCTTGTCTGCTCATAAATATGAAATGAAGAAAAAGGGGCACACAGTTGGCTGTTCGCATCCTCTAATGGTCAATTATAGCTACTATTTCACCTACTAGAGTCACTTCTTGAATCATCATTCCCTTTTGCCACTTGAGCTACCTACCTGTTCCATGCTTGTCACTTTGTCTTTTCCCTATCTTGTCTCTTCTAGCTCCTTCGGCCCCTGGGATGATCTTCCTAGCGGGTCGCTATATTTTGGGCCTCTTTCCATGGTTAGCACTCTTTCATTTGAAATGAAACAACTATTTCACTATGCTAATTTTGACATTCACACAGCCATCATTACTTTGAAAACTAATGGCTAATTTGCTTTCTTGAATTTGATGGCCTTTGGGACATCCCCATCCCCGGTAAAAGTCCATCGGGTCTTTTGCTGGCTTCATCTTCCTCAACCCTCTCTGCGGGCACTCTTTTGTTTTTTCCTATCACCTTCCCAAAGGGAAGGTGACCCTTTAGCCTTCAAAAGTATCCCTTTGCTTTGGCCGAGAGTCCCCCGCAAGGGCACCTGCCCTTCGGGGTCCTTTGACGGGTTGTTTTGTTCCTCTAGATTATCTCTTGGGTTTCCATGGACTTTTGGTCTGTAGACATTTCCCCACGGACTTTTGTCCATGGATGATTTCTCGTGGACTTTTTGTCTGTGGATGTTTTCCTAGCCTTTGCTTTACTTGAGACATTTTCTGTGGGCTTTTTGTCTGCAGACATTTTCTTGCAGATAAAAGTCCATGGAATTCTTCCCTGTGGATAAAAGTTTGCAAAATTCTTCACTGAGTTTCCCAGCGTGGCCTTCCAAATTCCTTTAGACTTTTTGTCTAAAGGAATTCCTTCAGACAAAAAGTTTGAAGGAATTCAGGCTTAAACAAAATTTAAAACTTACCCTTAGGCCATTTTTTCTTTGAAGTGCCTACCCTTTGCAAGGGCATATTTGAAATTTGAGCTACCCTTTGGCCATCTGGGCATACCTTTGAACCAAGCCGTTGAACCAAAAATGGTTCAACGGTTCAAGTGGTTCAACCATTGTGCGCTGAACGAACTTGCCAATGAGCCGACTGGTGAACTAGGATGATGAACCAAGTGATCTATTGAACCGGGCACTGAACCAATGTTGAACCGGTGGCCTTGAACCAAACTCATCAAACCAAGCCACTGAACCATAGCATCGAACCTGTGCAACCTGAAAATGACTGGCATGAATAGCAAGGGAAGAAAGGAACCAAAAGTTTTGCCTATTGGGAAAAACTGGTCAACAAATTGGTGACTCCCAGGGGAAGCATGCCTGCTATGCTTAGAGACAAGTTGCCTTGCAGTCCATTGGGCACAGAGTCAGATGGCAACTTAGAAAACCAACAATAGCTCTGATAAATCTAAAACTAGTCACGCAAATTTACCTCCAAGGAAATGAAAACACACACAAGACTAAGAAAACTACTACTTGTGCAACAACACTTAGGGAAAATAGGGGAAAAAACAAGGGAAAATATATACAAATGAAAGGAGACTCAGTGGCAATGCTTTAGATATATCCCATTAATTGGGATATGTATTTCTTCACCATCTAACCTAGAGAGTTGGAATGCATTATGCTACTTGCACTGAGTGATTATGTATGGGCCACTCCATAGGGCATCAAATTTTGCATACTTTCCAAGCTCAGCTCAGTCTTCATCCCATTTCAAGACAATGTCTCCTTCAAAGAAACCCTTTGATGAAGATTTCTTGTCAAAGTGTCTCTTTGTTTGCTATTGGTGACTGGTCATAAAAGCCATAGCCTGGTCCCTTGTCTCTTAGAGCTCCATCAACTCGCACAACTTGACCTCCATGCTACTTCCTTCTTCTAATTGTAGCTAGTGAATGAGGTCCAATGCTAGCAATTCAAGCAAGATGGGAAGCCTAGCTTCCCTTCCATATATGAGCATATATGGAGAATTTTTGATTGCTCTCTTTGGAGTGATTCGATCAGCCCACAGAGCTGTCTTTAGCTTGGCATGCCAAGTCCTTTGATTTTCTTCCATGGTCCTCTTTATGATCTTGATCAATTTTTTTTTGGTGGACTCAGCCAACCCATTCCCTTGTGGGTAATAATTGGATGAAGTGCTGAGATATATACCATACCTCAGTGCCCATTCACTTGTTTTGGTTCCCAAAAAAGCTAAGGCATTATCTGAGATTATGGTGGTTGGGACCTTGAATCTTATCACCAGGTCCTCATAAAATTCTAGGACCACACTTTCATTTGCCTCCTTCAGAGCAACAGCCTCCACCCACCTTGTGAAATAGTCTGTGGTAGTCAGGACCCACTTATGTCCAACACTGGAGGGAGGATTAATCATCCCTATGAAGTCCACGCCCCACTGCATGAAAGGTTATTCCACATGAATAGGCTGTAGAGGCATGGTAGCCAATCATTGTTTCCCATCAAAAAGTGCACACCTCTAGCATTTTCTTACCCAGGCATGGGTGTCCCTAAAAAGAGTAGGCCAGAAATAGCCAGCTCTCATTATCCTTGCTGTAGTAGCTCTAAGAGTGAAATGACCGCCTACTGGTCCATTGTGGAACTCAGATAGTACCTTATCAGCTTGGTTTGGGTCAATGCATCTTATAAGGACCCCAAAGAGATCTTTCCTAAACAATACTTCATCAACTAGGACATAAGGGATAGACTGGAGCCTAAAGTACCTTCTTTCGATCTTATCAAGACCCTGTGGGCACTCACCAGTGAGAAGGAAATGCCTCAGGTCTGACGTCTAATCCTTTATGACAGTTGGTTCTTCTACAATGGCTACATCATGAATTAGTAAGCTATCTTCCCTTTTCTACTTGAATTCTACAGCAAGATGTTCACACAGGCCTCTTCCTCTCACTAGCTTGGTGATCTTGATGTCTACGTCATACTCCATCACTTTGGTGATCCACCCTGCTCTCTTCTCATTTAGGTCTCGATTGGTCAAGAAATCCTTGACATCAAGATGTGGGACCATGAGGTGAATCCTACTGTTAGATAACATATGCATAAATTTCTTCAAGCTTCACACTACTACCAGGACTTGCTTCTCTACATACGTGTATCTGACTTCAAAATCTTCTAACCCTTGGCTAAAAAAAGCAAGTGGTTGCTTGAGGTCATCACCATTTTCTTGGGTAAGCATGGTGGAGATCACCTCTGCATTGTTAAAAGTGTAGAGGTTGAAGTCTTTATTGAAGTTGGGGCTGATCAAAGTAGGAGATCGAGTTATGGCCTACTTGATGGCTTCAAATCTATCCTTCCTTTGTGTTGTCCACTTGAACTCCTCAGCCTTCCTCATCATAGAGGTCAGTGGCTTGACTATCTCTGAAAAATTCAGAATGAACCTCTAAATGAAATT
The DNA here is from genome assembly GCA_037957365.1 of Torreya grandis. Lineage (NCBI taxonomy): Eukaryota > Viridiplantae > Streptophyta > Pinopsida > Cupressales > Taxaceae > Torreya > Torreya grandis. The sequence goes on along the minus strand of JARHVA010000736.1, from coordinate 2,526,664 downwards.
TATCCTACCAAAGAAGCTCTACAAGCCTTTCTTGTGCTTAGATAGGGACATCTCCAGGATAGAATGAACTCTCTCAGGGTCAATGGATAAGCCCTCCTTAGACACGATGTGGCCAAGGAGTTTCCCCTCATGAACAAAAAACGCACATTTCTTTGGATTAAGAGAGATGTCGAATTCCCTACACCTTTCAAAAATTTGCCTAAGGTGTTCCATGTGTTGGCTCACTTCCTTGGAGAAAACCATCACATCATCGAGGTATACCAACACATTATTATTTATCAAGCCTCCAAAAGCCATGTCCATGGCTCACTGAAAGGTAGCACCAGCATTAGATAGCCTGAATGACATCTTCTTGTAGGCAAACATTCCCCATTTAGTAGTGAAGGCCATTTTGTGCTGGTCACAGCCTTATACCAGAATCTGATTATACCCTGAATAACCATCCAAGAGGGAGAAATGCTCGCTACCTGATACCTTCTAAAGGATCCACTCCATGCTCAGGAGGGGATAATGATCTTTTAAAGAGACTTTATTAAGGTATCTAAAATTGACACATAGCCTGATCTCCCCATTCTTCTTTCTAACAGGAATAAGGTTGGCCAGCAAAGAGGAATGTTTGATTGGAAATATAATCTTAGACTCAATCAATTTGGCCAGTTCTCTCTGCATGAGGGGCTCAATCATCGGGTTGACAGGTCTCTGCTTCTACGTAACTGGCCTGGCACCTTCTTCTAATTCGATGGTGTGCTAGGTGAGTCTTGGGTCAAAGCCCTTCAAATCATTGTAATCCCACGCAAAACCATTTGCAAATTCATGACACAACAAAATGAAAGCCCACCTTTCTTGAACCGTGAAGACTTTTCCAAGTGCAAGCAGCTTGTCCTTGAAGATCTCAACCTTTTCATAATTCTTCTCTTTAGTTGTGATGCATACCTTATCATTTCTCAATTGGTCATCTCCATTAAAAATTCTTTCAAGAGTGACCAAACCTTTAGGGAGCTTATTGTTCTTCAATTGAACAATCTAGTTGCCATATTGCTGTTGTAGCTTCACCTGGTTCTATGTTGCAAACTCAACTTCCTCCTATAGGAAGAAAGTTATTTGTTGGTCATTTTCAAAAACCTACCAGTTTGCAATGTTGTCAGGGACAGAGGGTCAAACTACCACTTTCAAGTGGCATGAACCACAGTCTCAACTTATTTCCCTGGAAACATCAAACTGAGCACCAATTACTGCTATCCTATCCACTTGTTTGTTCTGCTCTCTGGGAATGGAGACAATATTGAAATCGAGGAAATTTTCCACCAAGTCCCAGACTCTATGCTTGTAGGATCTTAGCAAGGAATTCTTGGTTAGATTTTGGCCTTTCACCTGATTTACAATCAGCTCGTTGTCTCCCAAAACTTGCAATTCTTTGATCCCTTTTTTCTTGCCCATTCTAGACCATGGATAAGGGACTCGTATTTTGCAACATTGCTTGTGGAATAAAATTGGAAATAGAAAGCTAAAAAGTACCTATCCTTTAAAGGGGAGACTAACATTTCCCCACCACCAGCTCCCAGCCTACTTTTAGAACCATCAAAGTATAGCTACCATAGGCCTAGGTCCTCTTGGCTTGCCTTCATTATATTTGGCATGAAAGCACCCTCTTCATGCATGCAATAGACTCCAAGGTCTGCCTCCTCTATGAACTTGTAGGGATCATGTTTGAAGTTAACATTTCCCCACTCATCCAAGAGTATGTCTGCAACTCCTTCAAGAGTAGAGGATGGAGATTGGTCTGTCTGGGACTCTTTTGGGTCGATAATGGTGTAACTGACATTCATTGCCTTGGGTGAATATGGCTCTAGATGGTCCTTGTAGAGTGGCTCAGATTCAATCTTTACCTTGGTCCCATACTTAGTTCTAAAAACTAGATAGGACCAATTTTTTGATAGATAGCCACCTATCTTTGATGTGAAGTCCCTGGACAAGCAAATTGTGAAATAAGGAGGAACGTCCGCTAGCACTATATCATGGGGAATTGAGAAGGTTGGGCAAGCATGTAATGTCAAGCCTAAACCCTTCAAAATCCCAACTATTTTTGTAGGTGTCCCATCTAGCTGTAGGACTCCCTTATTCATCTCTTCATATTTCAGTCCCATCTTGTCAGCTATGCACTTGGGCATCACTGAGGTACTAGCCCCACTATCAATGATGTAGTTGTGCACCAAGAAATTGCCTATGACCAAGGACACATAGAAAGGGGGAATTTTCTTTTCCTTCTTTACCTGACCTGAAACGAAAAGCTATCCATTCATCATCAAGACATTATTGGTGCTCACTGGGACAACTTGTCGATCCAGTTCATGAAATTCTTTTTGTAACATGTCCTTTTGTCTTGGTAGAGACAATGAATCCCATAAAGAGATGTTCATATGTATCTTCTTCATCTGGTCCACTATATTGACCTAGGTACTGCCTCCCTTCAATCTTTCTTTGGGGATAATTCCAATCTAAGCTACAGGCTGAGGGGCTGAAGGTATAAATGGCTATCTAAAGTTTGGGGCCTTTTGATTTGAGTGTGATGGAGAAGGTGCTACTGCCACCTGGGTGGTACCCTGGGCTTCTCCCATGACTCTTCTCTTAAACCTTGTGTTGGCTGTGACATAGTCAACTTGATTATCTATAGTGCCCACATAATTGATTGCATAGAACTCACCTTCTAGGTGGTTCATAAGAGTAGAGTCAGGCTGATTTTGACTGCTACTTGTGTTGGGTTGCATTTGAGCTTCAAAGACCTGGAAATGAGTGGCTGCCTAATTATCTACAATTTGGAAATAACCCATCATCTCATTTGTATAAATAGCCTATTCCTGACCATATCCCATGTCGAACAACTTGGCTGTTCCTGTATCAGATTATTTTGAACTGGCACCATGACTTTAGATGATGAAAGGGGGCCTAGGTTGTAGTTTTGAAATGGTCTGGTCTGAGTGAGCTGACCATGTCCTTGATTATAGTTTTGAAAAGGGGGTCTAGGGGCTTGGCCATAATGTTGGTATCCCTGATTAAGTCTGTTACTTTGAGCTTGCTACCTTTTAAGAGCTATAAGTTTGTTTGACATGCTCTACAATAAACTCTTAACTTCATGAAGCTCATTGGATAGAACAGTAGCTATTTTCTCTATGCTAGGCAGAGGAGCTAATGTGGGAGCAATGGTCTGAATTGGAGGTAGCATTTTTGGGAAAAGTGGCATGTGAGGTCTAGGGGCTATTTTCCTAGCCTGTACTAAGTAATTTTTAGCTGCTATGGCTATGTCATAAGCAGCAGGTAGTATATGCCCTCCCATGGATTGTATCATCTCAAAATATCACTGTTTAATGCTATTAAATAATACAAGAAATCATAGCTAGGATTTAGCCTTACTAGAATGGGGATTCTATCCCAAGTCTTTTGAAACCACATGTTGAAATCTTGCATATACTCATGTGGGGCTCTTTTTATGGTTTTCGACTGCTCAGTAAGCAAGAGGCCGTCACTCTTTTCCCTAAAATCATCTATCAACTGAGTACCCAATTCATTCCAAGAATGTATTAAATTTATAGGCAAGGTCCCGTACCAGTCAAGAGCCTTGTCTTTGAGAGACAATGCTAGCAATCTGATGGTGATATTTTCCTCCATGACATTATGAATATTGCAGAGGTTAGCAATATTCCTAATGTGCTTGACAGCTATAATGGGCCCCTCTCCATCAAAAGAAGGCACATTTTTGAGGGCTATTTTAGGGATTGGATCATAATGTGGGAGATTTAAGGGGCTCTAACCATGAGAAGCCGTAAAAGGCAATGTCATAGCTAGGATGGGCTGTAACTATAGCTCTGCTATGTATGTGTCCCTTACAATAGGTCTAGGAGGGTGGCTTGTGGAATAAGGATGGGTCTTTTCAAATCTTAGTCTTTTTGCTGAGTTCAAAGGCAACTCAATGAAATCGAAGGGAACCCCTTTAGAATCAGACCTTGTGGTGACTTTAGGCATAGAAAGTTAAGAAACTAGTCTTGATTTGAAAACTGAAGCTCTTACCAGTGGAGTCGCTAGATGCTAGAAATCTTTGAATTTGTTATATCATGACCAACATCAATCTTGAAAACTTACTGATTTGTAAAAACTATGTCCCATTGAGCATGCCAAAACTGTTGACATCGAAGATTGCACCCTTGGCAAGAGGCCGAGCTCCGACCTTCTTCTCGCAACTATGGAAACTCCCCTCTCGCTTGTGGGACTAGCGAAGTTGGAGGGGAGAGTCTCTAGATAAGGGATAGCTCCCTTTGATGCATCATATTCATTCCAGCTAGTGTTAACACACACACACACACACACACACACACACACACATATAGATATATAATGGGGGGTTGAAAAGGGAGAAAGATTGTAGGAAGACAAACTACTCTAAGGAGGTGATGCACCAAAATGAAATGACCTTCTCACATCCACACTTAAGATTAGACAAATGCATACATATGCTTCACACTTGGCAGAAGCACCAGACTATAGAAGCTTGACAGGGAGGTTTCAATGAAAATATAGAGAATAGAAGTTCACCAAAGGTGCTATGAGAGGCACACTGTAAGGTAATTTCTTCTATTTCTATGCCTTCAAATAGAACTCTCCTTACCAGCTATAGAAATGACACTTTTTAGACCACAGATATGTTGGTGTTGAACCTATGAAAGCATCAAGAGACAATGACTGAACACAAACTAACACTCAGAGCATACATAGAGATGTCTATCCAAGATAGAGGCAAAAAATGGGTTTATTGATTCAGGTGAAATTTTGCCAAGGCTACACCTTACAAATGTGGAATATGATTTCTCAAATGATAAGTTCTCAATATATAGGAGAAGGAAGGAGGCCTTTTTGGTGCCCCTTTTTACAAGTGGCCTACATGCCTTACAAATGTTGGGAAGAGCAGGTTGTTTAAACATAAATGTTGGGTCACCCCTTTGCTTGGACTTTAGGCCCCTTTTGACATGGCCGTACTATTTTTCTATTAACTGAGGCTACTTCTTGAAGGCACCTACATAGTTTGTCTACTCATAAATATGAAATGAAGAAAAATGGGCGCATAGTTAGCCATTCACATCCTCTAGTGGTCAATTACAGCTACTATTTCACCTGCTAGAGTCACTTCTCAAATCGGCGTTCCCTTTCACCACTTGAGCTACCTACCTGCTCCATGTTTGTCACTTTATATTTTCCCTATCTTGTCTCTTCTAGCTCCTTCAGCCCCCAGGGTGATCTTCCTAGTAGGTCACTGCATTATGGGCCTCCTTCCATGGTTAGCACTCTTTTGTTTGAAATGAAATGGCTATTTCACTATACTAATTTTAACGTTCACACGACCGTCATCACTTTGAAAACCAATGGTTAATTTGATTTCTTGAGTTTGATGGCCTTCGAGATGTCCCCATCCCTAGCAAAAGTTTATCAGGTCTTTCGTTGGCTTCATCTTCCTTGGCCCTATTCGCGGGCACTCTTTTGTTTTTTCTTATCACCTTCTTGAAGGGAAGGTGACCCTTAGGCCTTTAGAAGTATCCCTTTGCTTTGGCCAAGAGTCCCCCACAAGGGCACCTACCCTTCGAGGTCCTTTGGTGGGTCATTTTGTTCCTCTAGATTATCTCCTGGGTTTCCATGGACTTTTGGTTCGCAGACATTTCCCCATAGACTTTTGTCTGTGGATGATTTCTCATAGACTTTTTGTTTGTAGATTTCTCTAGGAATTTGCTTTGCTTGAGACATTTTTTGTGGGATTTTTGTCTGCAAACATTTTCCCATAGACAAAAGTCTACAGAATTATTCCCCACAGACAAAAGTTCATAGAGTTCTTCACTGAGTTTCCCAGTGTGACCTTTCGAATTCCTTCAGACTTTTTGTCTAAAGGAATTCCTTCGAACAAAAAGTCTGAAGGAATTTGGGCTTAAACAAAATCCAAAACTTACCCTTGGGCCATTTTTATTTGAAGTACCTACCCTCCACAAGGGCATATTTGAAATTGAGCTGCCCTTCGGCCATCTGGGCATAACTTTGAACCAAGCCGTTAAACCAAAAATGGTTCAACGGTTTAAGTGGTTCAACCATTGTGCACCGAACCAACTTGCCAATGAGCCGACTGGTGAACTAGGCTGATGAACCAAGTGATCTATTGAATCGGGTGCTGAACCAATGTTGAACTGGTGGCCTTGAACCAAACTCATCAAACCAAGCCACTGAACCATAGCATTGAACCTGTGCAACCTAAAAATGATTGGCATGAATAGCAAGGGAAGAAGGGGACCAAAAGTTTTGCCTGTTGGGCAAAATTGGTCAACATGACCCTTGATTTTTATTGGGTTATTAGATGTTTTAGGACATTTATAATTGCATTAATGAAATTAATTTAGTTTAATTATTATAAAATTAAGTTTCTTTCTTTACTAAAAAAAGAAGGAAAAAGAAAAGTTTTAGTTGCATTTTTTTAGAGAATTAAATTTTATTGCATTTATAAAAAGAAATAAAAGAAAATTGATCCTAGGATTGGGATTTCATTTTCATGTTGAATTTAGGTGTATTTTAGTTGTTCTTGTCTTCATTCAAATAAATAATTTTTTTTTGGTTAAAATTGAGTGCATCCATTGACTGCTTGCTTGATTTTAGCTCACCTAGTTTAATTAAAAGCATTATGAATTAATCGTAGTTCATAAATGTTACACAAACCAAAAAAATTACACAACACAACATCAAAACATACTTGAGACAAGGCCGAAGTAGGATTTCATCACCTAGTGGATCACCTTACCCTTTCCCAGTTATCTTACTTGGATTTAATCATCGAGGGGGTAACCAACTCAGTTCTCTAGCTGAGTATAAACTTTAGAAATTGATACATATTAGCTAATCACCCACACTGGCTATAGTATTATGACATGAGGGGATTAATCCCCAAGTACCATACCATGTATTTGGACCAATATAGACTTTTGTTGAGTGCCTAAACATAACTCAAAACCAAATATAGAATAGCTTATTTAGGACCTATTAAAGCCAATTTCCTTTTCACACTTTTCTAAGGCATAAGCCAAAAGAAAGATTAAAAATAATCATAGGATTTAACACACTCCTAGTAAATGAAATTTTTGCCTTAATTATTTTTTTTATTTCTCTTTATTTGATGTGTGAGAATGTATCATCCTTTCTTGTCTTCTCATATGGTTCTCACTCACTAATAGTAAAAGGACCTCGAGGAATAAAACCCACCACCAAATCAACTATCACCAACTTCCACCTCTTCATGAATGGAACACATTTCCAAACCCATAGAATCCCTTCACTCTCTCAGAAGTCCTACTTGGGTAATCGTAGGAGATGTAGATTTTGTTGCTTTCCTAAACAACAATCATGTAACCTTACAACACTACCTCAGAACCACGCCTAACTAAATCCTAGTTTTGACCCTACCCATAGATATACCTTATGACATGCCTCTCCACTTCATGGATATTACATCTAATACCACAAGAACTACTCAACCTTTATTTTCCCAAACATTATCATCAACTAATAACTCCCTTGAAACTAACCCACCAACCTAAATTACCACTTCCCTTATACCTCTTACTAATCACTCCCTTGTAATAAGATTTCCTACCTTTAGTGATACCCATATTCCTCTAGTTACCTTCAATCCATCAAACACTACTCCACTTCTAAGCCTTGTGGTGTCCATACCCCTTATGTTACCATCAATCAGCACAAGAGTCACCACCTTTCCATTAGCCACTAATCCAACCACCATTCTAACCTAATATGCAACATTTAGCTATCTTCATAACCCAAAAGGACATATGCCCACTATCCAACCACCCACCTCTACCTAACCATTAACATCCACATACCAATATCTATCTTCCACCCAACCTCCAAAGACCACATACCATTACATGGAGTTGTCCCAACCATCTAATAGTTATGCACATATTGACCAACCTAAACAATACATACTATATAACTACACATCCCAACAACCTCAAGTAGACTTCATGAGGTTGATCATGAATAATATGACTACCTTTGAGTCATCTATCTTCAGAGCCCATAATATTTTATCCTATAATCAAATTTTCAATAAGCCTATTCACCCCTCAGTCCCCATCAGACCTTATCTAGCATAATGGGAAGTTCCAAAATTTACCAAGTTTAATAGTAAAGAAGACCCTTAACAACATTTAAGAGCATTTGGGAATTCATGCTACTTGATTGCCCACAATGATGTTCTTCTCCTCTACACCTTTCATATGCCATTATCTGGACCAACATTGGATTGGTATAGTGTCATACCCAAACATTCCATCCTCTCTTTCACCAAATTAGCCCAAAACTTCTTGGATCACTTTTTGATCAATATGTCCAAGAAATTTTCCATTACTGATCTCTACTCCATTTGATAATTAAAAGATGAATCTATTTTTGATTTTATGGCTCATTAGAGGAGCTTAATCAACCAAATTTCCTTTTCATTACCTTGACTTTAGCTTATATAGATCTTCTCCTAAGCATTTGTAAAACATATTTCATCCACATTACGTGTCTAAAGCTTTCAGACCTTTGATAAAGTTTTTACCATGGTTCACAAACTAGAGAATAGAGCTATTGATGAAGGAAGGTTAAAGTTGAAGAGCAAGAACTCAACTTACAAACCCAATTATCCCTTTTCTTCCAAACCAAACAACCAAATAAATCCCAACACTAAAAGCAAAGCAACTGCCAATGCCATTGTCCTCAAAACCACACCACTACCATCTACCAACCAACAAAACCCAATGAACCAAACCTCTGATTCCTCTAATTATTCAAACCAAAATAAAAGGAACCAAACTTGGAATAATCATAAGAAATTAACTCCAATTGGGGAACCATATCTTTATATTTTGGAAAAATTACTAAAATCCAATATCATCCAACTTTCACCAATTAAACCACCCCAATAGTTTGATGTTTCTCACCCCATAATGGGTTGGTATAATCAGAATGACCATTGCACCTTTTTCCAAGTCATAATATATGACATCAATAGGTGAAACACCTTCAAACACCTTTTCCAATCCTTCATTGACAAGGGGGAACTTACATTGGACAATCCCAATGCACCACCGAACTAATCCCTTGGCATATTCTATAAGCCTTTTCCTAATCATGCTCCTTTTACCCCTTACCAAGACAATAAACCAGACCCATCTCATGAGGCATATACTATTAATGTGGTTAATGATGAATCCATTATTGAAGAAAACATTACCTTAACCACCTCTTTCCCTATTCCCCTAATAGAAGAAAAAAAATGCCTTTTATTCCTTTGAAAACGCAAACAAAGGAAGCTACCATACCCACACCTCCATTCAAGGATACCAAACCTACCTTCCCTATCACAAAAACATCCACCCCATCTTTGGAAGCTATCTCATAAGAGAAGATGACTTCATCCACCCAACCTCTAATTTTGGAACCTTTTGTCAGAGGTCAAGACCAAGGTAAGGGAACCAAACTAAAACTTCTAACCCCTTCTTTGGTAGACCAACCTAGCCCTTTTAAACCAACTAAAACCTCCACCTAACCAACCAGAACCTCCTCCAAATTAATTGACCCTCAAACACCTAAACCCACCAAGAAAACTAAAGTGACCAAATCCCCTCTAAAACTAACAACTAAAACAACTAAAGAAGTAAAACCACCAAAAGACCTAAAACCTCAATTCTACCTCCCTCAACCTTTCCCTCCATTTTGGGCCATCATCCCTTTACCTTAAACATGAAATCCATAATTTTTACCAAAACCCCACTACCTTTATTGGTCACACCTTTATACTTGCTTTCTAAGACATCTTTCCTCACTACACCAACAATTCCAAAGTTACCTACCTTGCCCTCCTCTTCCTCTAACTCATCAACTATCTTGCCTAAACCAAAATAATCAACCAAGAATACCACTTTACCCAAGACACCTACTGCCAAACCTATGCCCACACAACCTTCTACTTCAACACCTAAAACAAAGACCATTAAACATTTACCACCTTTAGTTGAATCTTACCTAACTATTCTCTAGTAGTTATTGAAAACTTCTTCCTTGAGCTTACCACCCATAAAATATTTTGACCCTTCATGTACCAAACCCTTTTAGTTCAATGATAACTTGATATATGCATACCATAGAACAACATGGCATGACACAAAAAATTGTAAAGATCTCCAAGCACTTGTTCATAGCTTGTATGAAGATGATGATCTATTATTGAACAAATATTCTTCATACCCACTGTCAATCTAACCACTAACTCAAACCATCCAACCTTCAGTTTCACCCAAAAGTAACGAAGAGGAACCAAAGTAACCACCCAATCTATAAAACCCCCTTATCCACACTATTCACATGGTTACATAATCTTGGGTCCAATGAAAGGATAAAGGGAAGGCTAAGGCATCAATTACTTAGACTTATCCCTCCCCAAACTCCCAAGAAAATAATATCCAACCATCTCTATCTTTAAACAAACATAAGGTGTATATCTTAGGTGCCTCCCCATCTAACCCTCCATACCCTAACCCATATGCAATATCCATATGAAAAGCTATTCTCGAGAAACTTCACCAAACTCCAAAAAAAATGAGTTTATATGAGTTAGTTTCTACCTCTCCCCATCACTACTAAACACTCATAAAATCCTTGCAATCCATTGAGTTTGAACCCAATGACCCTCAACCTCTAGCAACCTTTGTTGGTGCCCTTTGAACTTCTAACCTTGTCAACTTTAAATATTTAGAATTACCTTTTATTCATCTAGATGATCCTAATACCCACCTCTTCATTACAACATATATTAATCAAACCCACATTAAAAGGGTGATGATTGATGGAGGAGCCAGAATCAATATTATCTCCTCCCACGCCTATGACCAATTGCACTTACCCATAAACATCATGTCTGAAAGCACAATGGTACTTTGTTCTTTCAATGATACCATGGATATTACCTTGGGCATAGTTATCTTCCATATCAGTGTAGGGCCCCATACCATTCCCAAACTTTTTAATGTTGTAGAAGGAGAATTCCAATACAATGTTTTAATCAAGCACCCTTAGATTCATGCCATATATTGTGTCCTTTCCACCTTACAATGATGTGTCAAATTTGAGCATGAAGGGTAAGTTATGACTATCCAAGTTGACCCTAGTCCTTTCACATCTTACAATATGACATATCAGCCTAATGACATCCTTCTTCCTCCTTTATCCACCTCACAACCATCTACTAACATCACAACCCCACCAACCAAACATCGTGACACTTCCACACTAAATGTTGATGAAGCTTCTACTATATTGTCTATCCCTTCTTCCCATATTATTATATAGAGCCCCATGGCAACCACATTTTAATGTATTTCCCTTAGGGAATATATACTCTTAGCCCTGGATGCCTTCTTTACTCCCCAAGAATATGGGAATCTCATATATGACCCTTCTTAAGACCCTAACATTGGAACCATTGTCCCCTTTAGGCTCCTTAACCATAAAAAAAATTCATTTATGGGGGACTTGATCGGCCACTTATATCCCCTACCACTACTTCATCTATCCAACCATTTACCTCTAAATTTTCCTATCTTAGCAAACCAAATTTCACTAAGTTGTATCTTCATAAATGTGCTTAGAAAGTATTTAGCCTCGATCGCTATGAACAAGGGCTTCATGAGTTAACCCATATCAAAAGTTTAAAACCTCATGAGTCACTTGGATTTGGGTATTAACCACCTAAAGAACCCACCAATTCACCCAAACCCATTGCCACCATAGAGGAAGATATCCCATCCTCACAAACCCAACCACCTTCCCCACCTGAAGATCTTGACATCATCTCCCTTGACTTTTTTTTCTAGTCAATACCATTAGTTTGGGCCCTCTCATCGACCAAAAGGGTGGTTGAACCAAATTCCTTCCACTCATACACCCTAAAATGGTAGATAATGATTCTACTACCATCAACATGATCCAACATTAAGATAATGATTCCATTATTACCTACCTTGATGTAGGGGATTCTTTTATTCACAAATCCCTTCCTCCTGAGGCCTTGACCATGTTAAATTAATCCACCATGGATATCAATTTGGGAACTCTTGATAACCCCCACATTGTCAAATTGGGCCAATCACTGAATGTTGAAGAACTTCAAAACTTCTCCTCTTTCTTCCAATACTGTAGCATAACATTTGTTTGGTCTTATAATGATATGCCTGGGATTGACCCCACCATTGCTACCCATAACATAGTCATTCATCATGATGCCAAGCACGTTAAAAAAAAACTTTAATGCATGTATCCTCACATAGCCCTTCTTGTTAAAGAAGAGCTTCAAAATATCCTATCTATAAACTTCACTCAACCTATTGACTACCCCCAATAGGTCTCAAATATCATACCTATTACCAAAGTCACTAGAGGTCTACACATTTGTGTAAACTTTCATGACCTTAACTTCACCTACCCTAAGGATGACTTTCTTATACCTAGCATTAACTATTTTGTTAATCTTACAGCTATCCATGAGATGTTATCTCTCATAGATAGGTTTTCAAGATATAATTAGATATTTATTGTTTCTGAAGATTAACATAAAACTACCTTTACCACCCCTTGGGGAACTTTTTGATATAGATTCATGCCTTTTGGGTTAAAGAATGCTGGTGTAACCTACCAATGTGCCATGACTTATATCTTCCATGATATCATCCATAATATTGTAGAATACTATGTGGATGACCTTCTAGAGAAATCCAAACTCCAAAAAGATCACTTGACTATTCTTATGATCATATTTGAATGCCTCATCCATTATCATGTTTGCCTTAATCCCAAGAAATGCATTTTTAGGGTCCTTTCAAGAAATATTCTTGGATTTATTATCTCTCTTCATGGAATTTAAATAGACCCTACTAAAGTCAGAGTAATTTTTGAAATGCCTCCTCCGACCAACCTTAAGCAACTCTGTATCCTATAGGGAAACCTTCAATCTATTCACCATTTCATTTCCCAACTTTTAGATTGGTGCCAACCTTTCCATCACCTTATGAAGAAGGATGCCTCTTTAAAATGGAATAAAAATTATCAAAAGGCCTTTGATTTTCTCAAATTGTACCTTTTATCACCACCTGTCCTCACCCTACCTAAGGATGACCACCCCTTTTACCAATATATCTCTACCACCAACCATTCCCTAGGGGAAATGTTGGCTCACCAAGATGAACAACACAAAGAGAAAGTTGTATACTACATTAGCCATATTCTTGTAGAATATAAGACTTAGTATACACATACTAATAAAATCTACTTAGAATTGACCTTTGTGGCCACCAAACTCTACCATTACCTTCTTAACCATAAAATCTATGTCATCACTAATATTGACCCACTCAAGTATAAACACTCTAAACCATACCAAAATTAGTATATGGCTAAGTGGCTCATACACCTAACTAAATTTGACCGTGAATTCCTCCAGAAGAAGTTAATGATAGGGTAGGTCATTTCCAACTATTTGGTCAAAGCTCCTTTACCAAATAACCAACCACCTCCTCTTGCCTTTCTAGACAAGTCTATCATGACTCTTTTTCAAGAAGATGGAATAACCTACCAAATGAACATGTTATTTGATGGCTCAAAGTGTCAAAAAGGAGGGGGTGATGGAGTTATTCTCATTGTTATTGATGGTGAACCCCTTCCTCTCTCCTTCAAACTTGACTTTGAATGCACCAATAATATGGCTAAGTACGAAGCCCTAGTGATAGGTCTTCAAATTTCTCTAACCTTAGGAATTAAGATAATCCATGTCTTTGGTGATTCCTGGCTTATGGTCAACTAGGTTAATGGGTCCTATCAATTTAAGAATGATTTATTGTAAAAATATAAACTTGTAGTTGACAAACTCTTAACATCATTCAAACATTACCTTATCCAATCCATTCCCTGATCTACCAATACATTTGCAAATACAATGGCCTACCTTGCTTCCTAGATCCCTTCTTAGCCTTCCAATTCCAAAATATTTGTCACCATTCATAATTTTACCACACCCTCTTATAGACAATCCAACATCCCTACCATTTGTAATGTGGAGGAATCCCCATCCAACATTTGTTATGCCCAAACTTTCAACTACCTCAACCTAGGCATCATTCCTCCTAACCTCTCTAGGAATGCCCATAGAAAATTTGTTCAGAGTACATCCCATTACACCATAATAGGAGGAATCTTGTACAAACATGGTTTTAATGGTCTCCTTCTTCATTGTCTACACAACCATGAAGCTTCCCATGCCATCAAGGAAACACATGATGGGATCTATGGGGGAAACTTTAGTGTTCTAGCAGTCATTAAATGTATCCTTTACCCTAGTTACTATTGGACCACCCTCAACCAAGACTGTTGTGATTATGAAAAAATTGTGTTATATGTTAATATCATGCTAATTTTCATCACACACTAGATAATGGACTCCAAGTATCTAAGGACTTTTGGCCTTTCTCACAATGGGGGCTCAATCTCATTGGGGAAATCAACCCCCATTATTTGTAGTGACATAGATCCATCATCACAACCATTGAATACTTCACCAAGTGGGTGGAAGTTATTCCTCTTATCTCAACCAAAATGGAGAATATTGTCAACTTTATCAACCATCATATCATTTTCCACTTTGGCATTCCTCATAAGATCATCATTGATAATGTAAAATCCTTTAAAAATAAGCAAGTCTAAGGTTTATGTGATGCATTTGGCATTGATTTAAGATATTTTTGACCTTACTAACCATAAGTAAATAGATATGTAGAAGCCTCTAATAAAATACTTAACAAAATACTAACCAAAGTTGTCAATACTTCAAGTTAAGATTGGCACTTGCACAACCCATTCACCTTATGGGCCTATCATACTAGCATTCAAACCTCTACAGGTGCTACTCCATTCTCTCTATTCTTCAAAGTAAAAGTAGTCTTGCCTCTTGAAGTCTAAATTCCCTCTATTCACATATCTTTTCAAGATCTTATTTTTGAAGAAGATTATCATCAACACTATTTATCTTAGCTTGAACTACTTGGTGAGCATCATTTAGAAGCCATTACCCACCTTCATACCTATCAAGAGCATATCAAATGCACTTATAATAAGCATCTCAAACAATGAGACTTTAATATCAAAGACCTCATTCTAAAATAAAACCAACACATGACCAACATAGAGAAGAGTAAACAAGGAAAGTTTGCTTTTAGTTGGCTTGGACCCTACATCATTACCCATAAGTATGGATTATGATCTTATCATTTATCCTCTCTTGAAGTCAAAATAGAACCTGAGTCTCTCAATGCTTTGCATCTACATCCATTTTTTTATTAAGAAAGGATCAAGCTCACTCCTTTTGTATAACTTGAGCTCATCCCTTGATTACAAGATTTTAACCTTCACCCATCTTTCTCCTCTCTTTTTGAGGATAATTGATTACAACATAGAACCATGTGATTAACCATCACAGTCATAGCCTAATCCTAAATGTTGGTACCATGGATCTACACATATCATGGTTCTTATGGATACTTTTCATCTCTAACAAGATGGTATCCCATGGTCATTATCTTTACAAAACCAAACCTTTTCATATCGTTAACCTTCTTATTTTAAAATTTTGCCCTCATAAAGGTAAACCTCTAAACCTAATTAGACTTGTCCATGTCTAAAAACATTATGTCTAGAAATAATTTGGATACCAAAATACTAGTTGGGTTAATACATTAAGCATTATAGATTATTCCCTCAAAGGACAACTACCCAAAAATAAAATAAAAATTTATAATTATAAGGTAGACTATTCCCTTGAAGGACAATTGTCAAGAGCATTAAACAAATCCAATAAGCTTAGTCTACTCCCTTGAAGGATGGCTAAGTTAACTTTGTCAAAATCAAAGCCATTTCTTAGAAGCTTCCCACATCGATTAGCTTCTCATATACAACAACAAAGCAAAAGACCCACTATCATAATAAAATATAAAGCCACAATCAGCTCTCAAACAACATAATAAGTTGGAAGACAAAATTGGCTTTCACATGTAGACTTCTTGCATTAATCAGTCTACATCTAGCATATGATATGGACTTATCTATTACTATTCTTAGGCTACCTATAGAAGGGGAAAACTAATTCACATGAGTTTATCATACATATCACCCATTACCCTTCACACCACCTATCACCCATCTTCCCTTTAGACTATCTATAAATCAGGGGATTTAGAGCTTACTTGACACTCTGTGATCAAGAACATTTTTTTATCAACTCATGAATATTCATGCATAGTGTTTGAATGGTTTATATTCATTAATCCAATCCCACTTTGGGTCTATTTTCAATCCTTGTCAAAAATAAAGCATCGTGCCCTATTCTTATCTTAATGTGTTTGGTTGATGTTTTCATCATGACTTTTATCATCTAGTGTTGCAATAAAAATAAACATTATTTTTACATTAAGAAAGATTAAAACAATAAAAACCATACCAATCATAACCATAACCATAACATTCATAAGTATCCATACAACCTTAAGCATGATAACATTCAACTAGTGGCATCCAACTCATTTTGTACATGTTTACAACAAACTATTTAATATTTTATTTAGGATGTGAGGAGTTACACGACACATATAAAGTTATCTAAATATACACACTTCACATAAGGCCCCTACATAGATTATCTTCCTACCTAAGCACCAGGATGATTATCTGGTGACTCTAGATTTATGTTCAACCATCTTTCTACTTGATTGCTCCCTGAACTAGCATATATAGCATTCCCTGTCTCAATAGTTTGTAAAGGTTGTACTTTGTTCTCCTCTTCTATATTCATCCTCATAGGGTGAGAATCATATTCCACTCTGGGTCTTTCACCCCAGTCACCTATCACAACCATTTGCATCCCTTTGTTTTATTTATTTTTCTCTCATAGGTACCACCAGTTGTTGCCTCAATGCACATCCCCTTAGATAGTGAGGGTTCCTTCCATAGATAGGCTGATGGTCATATTATCTAGCCCTACATCTTGTGTAGTGAAATTATCACCTTATTCATTTATATAGAGGTAAGAATTTAGGATCAAGCTTAGGTCATGGGTTGCTTTCCTCTTGTTGTTGATCTAGTAGTACTTCCATTATCAGCATAACATATAGTATATAGTATATCTACACATTCACCATATTGATTATTTTAGGTTTCAAGAGTTGTTGATTATCTACACCATTGTTCCCATTGTTCACCATATTCAACCTTATGTAGTTCTCTACACTTTATCTAACCTATAAAAATAAATAACTCAATGATAGACATTCGTCCTTATCATGATTATTTAAATAGAATACTTGATCATTCTTCCTCAATGACATGATTATCTATTCCACCGATGGGGAAGGTCATATGATGTCATTGATTCCCTTGAATAGTATTCACACTTGAAATGATCATGTCTACTTGCCTTTTGTGTAGACACGTACCCCTCAGTCCACCTAGTCATTTTAATAAAGTTATCACATGCCATCATGATTTCCCTTTTTCACCCTTGTCATATAATTTGCATATGATGTCTTTGATTATTTTTCATCTTATGATATTTTTGGGCTTGATCATTGTCACCTTTACCTTTATTTATGTAAATTGGCTTTTAGCCATGTGCTACCACAATAGTCACACCTCTAAAATTACCACTATTGTTGGTAATGGTAACTTCTAAATCCTTGATGTTGTAGAAACTCTTCCATCAGACATAGGCCACCATGAATTCATAACAATGCATTCACCTTCCTATCCCCTTTACCCTCCTATTACTACTATCCAATTTATATAAGCTCTAAACATCAGACCCCAATCATTGGTAGTACCTACTCAAACATGACAATCTTTTCTTTTGTACCAGCTAAAATTTCATCCATAGCTAGGTAATGATCACCTTCTCTAATTATGTAACCAATCTTCTGGGCCACATAACTTCTTATTGGTTAGGCTTGACCTAGCAGAGTCATCGATTTCAAAGAAATAGGATAGAGGATGCAAACATGGCCACCTTTCATCTAACCTAACCATGCAGTTCTTGGGTCAAGCACAATCCATCCTCTATCATTCACCACCCTGATAATTTTGTACCTTATATAATCTACTTGATTGTCAAATAAATTCTTTACAGGTCATCACTTCACTACTACCCTTAAAACTCAACTCATAGTGATGATGACCTTCTGCCAACTTAACTATGTATATCCTGATAGACACCCACCTCTTAAAACTCAGATTGTAGTGATAGCTACCAACATTATGCTTATAACTTCACATAAATTTAGAAGGTGAAACCTCTTTACAATTTCACCTCTTTTTTGGATTAGCTCTATTGAAGGTTATTTGTGGTGCTTATAATTATGTTCCCTTCTTATTTATCCTACCTTACCCATCCGTGTCTCTCATCCTAATAAATATGAGATCATTATGGTAACTATTCACCAATCTACACCATGCACTTTCACCATCACCTTCACCAAAACCCAAAACCACTATTTTACTAAACCTTCTCCATCAATCCAAACCAACCCATGTGGTCCATCAAATTGGGGTAGACAATTTAAACACCACTCACCCAAACCTTGTTGAACTACATTGGCCTGATGCCCATCAAATATATAGGTAACACTCAATTATTGAGGTTAGATTGACCATATCTTTTATTTTGTTTTCCCTTTTAACCTAAAATCTCTTCCTCCACTTCTCTACCTATCTCCTCACCACCTCCCTCCCTTCATCTTGTCAATCTCTTTTAACCACTTTTCTAGCTTGTCAATATCTTTTAACACAAGGATTGATAGCCTTATTCATTAGCCCATCTTATCTCCCATAAGCCACCACCTACTCTACTTCTTCACTCTCATGTCATCCTTTTTGGATCCTTATATCACTCTTTTTTCTTCCTATTTCCTTTTCTTCTATTTATTACCTTATTTTTCATTTTCATAACTAGACTATTTTATCCTTGGTCTTTTTTTTAAAACCTTTCATGACCTCCCATATTTCTCATCTTCCCCTTACCCTTCATTATTTTTACACTTCTCTCCCCATCCTTTTCAATTCTCCAATCTATCATTCTTTAGTGCATCTCTCACCACCCATCTTCTACATTTTTTTTTTATTTTCTTTTCTCCATTTCATTTCATTTTTTTCATCTACCTTGATGTCATTCCTTGTTCTTCCCAACCTATATGTCCATGCCTAGCTCCTAGCATCCTTTTCCACCTTCATCTTTATCTATGACCTCATTATTTTCTCTACCTATCTCTTCATCCATCTTCTAGTATGCCTTCACCTCATCCCTTGTTGGATCTCCCTTATTTCTCCCATTTAACCTCCTGCTCCTTAGAGTGCAGTTACTAGCTGTACCAATTTTACGTACATATCCTTGTCTTCTTCCTCATGTCCTCCATGCCCTTTCCTTAATGCAAGAAATCTGGTCAAGTTCATTACTTTAGGTGCATCCCTTTCTTCCTTTAATTCCTTTACATGTTGAGCCTAGATCCTATTTTTTTCCCTCTCTAACTACTCCCTTCACCCTAGCTATCACCTTCTTCCATTTTAAACCCTCTACCCATTTTAATCTTATATGATCATAACACATAGCATGATATATCCTCATAAGTCTTCCATTCAACTTTGGGATATATATTGATCCTGCAGCTATATAACATAATTGGCCAATCCCATAGGCTCATACAACCAACAAGCAAGATTGAGCATCGCTAAGCCATTAGGATGAAGATTCCTTCCCACCCTATATGGTCTTGCATATTTCAAACCCATTTTACTTTAACATTTGGAGATGTTAAATCAAAACTAAAACCACCTTTAACTAGAATATTTTGGGTGCCCACATGTGGATGCTAGTTATACCCTCTCACACAACCTACCTCCCAACCAATAATTTATCTTAATTCTTCCTACCTATCCTACATCTTCCTATGCACTATAATAACCCTACTCTTTAATTGCATTATAGGAGTCCCCTATTCCACCAACCCCTCTTCCACCAAACTATTTTCCTCCTTGGTCTCTTGTAGACCTATTCTCCCACCTTCCTTTTTAACTCCCAAATATATATGTCTTTGTATATTCTTCTTCTATTTTCCCTCTCAGTTTTCCATTTATACCATTTATTTTCATTTCTATTTCAAACTTCTCCCTCATTTAATTAATAATATTATTATTCACCTCACTCCATTTATAATAACCCTCAGAGTCTTTCTTTGAATTCCCTCAAAATTCAATGCTTACTTATTTTGGGGACCCACTAGCCTAAGGGTCAAGGGTTCAAATCTTCACCACTTCTCATTTACCCACTCTACTAATTTGCTTCCCTTGATCATTGAATAATACCTTTCCATAGCCTATTAATGCCATTGTTGTGGAGTGTGCACAATGCCAACTTATTTAGATGGTGATGAAAGAACCCGTTAGGTCACCATGGAAATTTGGGTAGTGTAAGATTCTCCAAATCCCAGTAAAGCATATTTATCCTTTTTTTATTTAAAATGATGGTAGAAATTTCATGCTTGAACCTGCTTATCCAAGGCTATAGATTCTTTTTACATATTTGAAGCAATCATCTACTATAACATAGGTGATCTCATCCATCATTTATACCAAACCAATCAAAAAACTATTTGATAGCCATCTTTTCCACCCTTTGGTACTTCCCTTTCTCTAACATCCTTAAATCAGACTTACCTACATGATACATCAAGTTGGAACAACCAAGTTAACCCATACTCCCCACCTCAAAAGAACTACATTTGGCCTAAAATTCTTTTTAGATTCCTATCCATGGAACTATGTAGGTAGTGTCCACTTACCTAGTGCATTTGGATTCAACTCGTATATTCCCTTCCAACCCATACCCAATCCACCCAGGCTTTCACCATATCCACCTTGACATTGGTTGCTTTTGACCCTGACCATTAACATGTTTTATGATGACTTTTCATGGTCATTTTGACCACACCAACCAACCTTTCCATGTTGAACTTTTACAAAACCTCATACACATCTTAACCAATTATGTTATTTCAAAAGATAACTTCCTAACCTAGATACTTGTGACCAATACTAACCCTGTGTAGTGGCTTGATAGGCCTAACCCAATCAACTATGACCAATGCCATGGACTAGTTATCCTTATCATGTGTCCTTCGAAGATCGACCTTATTTTTACCAACATTAGTAGCTTTAGTTTTTGTTTAATCTTGACTATCACTCTTAGTCACCTTTCACCCATTGGCATTTCACATGCCTAAGTACCTTGTGGCACCACCTAATGCCTCCACACCAAGTGATTATCAAACCTACACCTGATCCATCCTGTCCTCATCAACTCTCAACTTGAGGGGGAACAACTCTTCCCATACTCAAAGTAACCTAACCTTTGAGCAAGTTATTAATTTTTGTTTTACATCTTTTTAATTCAAATTTGCATAACAAAAAGGGGCAAAATGTAGACACTAAAAAACTGCACACTTATAGTTTTTGATGATTAAATGTCATGGGACCCCCTAAAGACCCCCTAAACCTTCTTAACCCTTAACAAACCCATATTAACCTAACCAAATCAATATTTTCCTAGTCACATAGTACTATTAAAAATTACTATTTGAAATTACTATTCAAAAGTACTATTCACTATCACTATTCACTGTGGGATCAACTATCACTATTCATAATGACTTGGCATGTGACATGACAAGTGACATGATAAGTGACATGGAAAGTGACATGGCATGTGACATGGAAGTTGATTTGGGAGGTGATATGACAAATGACATGGCTTATAAGTGAGGTGGCTAGATGTGGGACATCATACCCCACCTAGGACCCTTTCCCAAGGTGCTTAATGACCTCATTTAGGCATAAAAAGGGTCTCCCATTGAAATATGGTGAATTTACCTTCAAGGGGCCATAATTAAAAATGTATTTTTCCTTCACACATGAAAGTGGCTTTCAAAATGAGATACATACCTCTTTAGTGCTTTGGGAAAGACAAAGGGCACCCATTTTTTATTTTTTAACCCAAATGGGAGACTCACCAACCCAAATAGAAATCCCCACCAACCTCATATTTAACTCATTCAAGAACCACATGGAAAATGGCACCACATTTTGTGTGCCCTCTCTTTAAGTGTTTGGATGAAGATAAGAAAGGGTTGTGAAAAGACTTTAGCCTCATTTATACCCATGTGCATGATTCCCATTCAAAATTGGACTCATGTGCAAGGTGGGAGACTCACCAAACCAAATGGGAATCCACACCAACCTCATCTTTGACTCATTCATACACCATAGGGAAAATGGTACCATAATTCTACTATTCCCTCTTTTGGCATGGTTCTTAACAACAAATGCTATAAATACCACCCTCTCCTTCACCCAAGGTTAAGTTGAAAGTTAGTCTTTGGTTATTAACATTTAGTTGTAGGTATTTTAAGGAGGTGATAATTTTAGATGTCATCCAAATCTTGGAGGAAAATAATTCAAAGCAATGAAGCTCTACCAAAATTTCCATGGGATTCCTTCATCACATCATCAACAACATAAATAAGCCTCAAAGCAACCTTATTTGGTTTTTTTTATTTCAATAATTTACTTAAGTCCTTCCCTTCATTACCTTGACCTCTAACCATTAATATAATTTAAATATTAATCCATTGACATCCTTTACCACCTTTTCCATTGTAATCCCATTTACCTCATTTGCCCTCTTTGCACCTTTGCCACCTTCACCCTCTTTACCTTCTCATCTTTTTGATACCCTAGTTAATTTATATTTTATCCTTTCCAATAATCCATACCTCCCATTTTATTATCTCAATAAACCCCAAAAAAACCATTATTTTTACCCTCATCAAATTACCAAACCCAAAACCACAACCTTGCCTTAACCAATTTTCAGCATTAATATAATCAAACTAGTTGCTTCATTTTGGTTAACTTAGCAAAGCATCTAAGTCTATAAATTAATTAGCTATCATTTGTTGTATTTTATTTCATTTTTATATTCATTTAATGTAAATATATTTATTTTATCATTTCCACTTAAGTGTTTCAAATAAGGTGGATTGACAGCCTCCTAGAGAGCTTTTGCTTCTAGGATCTAGCTCACGCTAGGCAATCCACCCAACTACTTGTCTAACCAAAAAGTTTTTTGGTAGAGATTTATTATTTCATGTTATTCTTCCCTATCCAAATAGTATTTCTCAAAAATTATAGATTCAATACACATGCATTCAACAAGTATTCTTCTACACACCCTTCGTAACTAGTTTCTTCTTTTCACACTTAAAAAGGGCAAAAATTAGATAGAAACACCAAGAGCACAAAACAAAGATGATGATCACATGGAATTATTGGGTTCCCAATATAAACTTCCTAAAGAGATAAATAATAAAAATTTTCAAAATGTAAAATTAATAGTGAGACCATCTATTCCTGATAATGTAACCAACTAGAAAGTTTTTGGCAATTATCAACAAATTGTTAATTTTATATGAGATGAGGTTGAATTATAAGAAAAATTAGTCAAGACTTTAAGAATAATATGGGGATAAAATAATTTAATTAAATATAAACAAATCACCCATGGGTCTTGTTACTTTGGAAAGTATCTTTAACTCTGATGATCAGCTGAAAGGTGAAAATAAAAATATCACGGTTAATGAGAATGACTACGAGCTATTAGTCATTTCAAAAGGAAAAACATTGAAGATAAAAAAGGTATGTAATAATTTTGAAAAAAAATATTTTATTGAGTTGTGTAAATAATTTGATGATAACTTCACTTGGAGTTATAAATATATAAGGGGATTTGACCCCACCTTAACCCAACACACTATAGAACTTGACCCAAATACCAAGCCTTTTAGATAGAAATAGAGACCAATCAATCCAAAAATAAAACCCTTGATGAATAATGAGATATCTAAATAGATAGAAGCTAACATTATTTTTCCTACCAAACACTCATCTTGGGTTGTAAGTTGGTCCTCGTAAGGAAAAATATTGGTGAAATTAGGATTTTTGTAGATTTTAAGGACCTAAATAAAGTATCCTTGAAAGATAATTATCTGCTTCCACCCATGGAGTAAATTATTCAAAATGTATCAAGATCTAAAAGGTTTTCCCTTTTAGATGGCTATTTTGGATATAACCAAATCCTAGTATAGGAATCAAACTAGTTCAAGATTGTTTTCACTATAAAATGGGGCACATATGTCTATAAAAAAATGCCTTTTATTCTAAATATTTTTTTTAATACATTCTAAAGAAACATGGATATGGATTTTAA
Source organism: Torreya grandis (assembly GCA_037957365.1). Taxonomy (NCBI): domain Eukaryota; kingdom Viridiplantae; phylum Streptophyta; class Pinopsida; order Cupressales; family Taxaceae; genus Torreya; species Torreya grandis. The sequence continues at coordinate 2,502,180 of JARHVA010000736.1, read as the reverse complement.
GGGTTTGATAAATGAGATTATCCTAGTATACCTAGATTACATCACTGTTTACTCAAAACATGCTAGTGCCCAACTAGATCACCTTAGGAATTTTTTTGGAAGGTGTAGAGAATTTGAAGTTTCCTTTAATCCAAAAAAGTACATTTTTTTAGTTATTTAAGGGAAGTTACTGAGACACATTATTTTAAAAGAGGGTCTTACAATAGACCTAGAGAGAGGAAGTGTTATATCTTCACTAACACTTTTGAGCCATAAAAAGGGATTACAAAATTTCCTAGGAAAGATCATCTTCATAAGAAGGTTCATCCCAAATTTTTCCTCCATGGCATAATGCCATGCTCAATAAAGGGGTTAGTTTCAGCTAGACATGGAAAATAAAAGATAGTTTTGAAGCCATCAAGCAGGGTATTTTTCAAGCTCCTACCCTTATCAACCCCAAATATGACAATGGTTTTATTATCTATGATTTTGGATGATAAGGTAGCATATCAAATATTCTGATAATAAAAAATAAAGAATAGTTGGAGTAGCCTATATCCTTCTTCAATCAATCCTTGGAGTATGAGGAAAAATATAATTTTGTGGAGAAGTATATGTTGTAATAAAAGCTCTAAAAACATTTAGGCATATTTTATCCCATAATAAAATTCATCTAATGGTTAGTCACTAAAGTGTCAAGGAGTTCCTATTGAGCTGGGAAATAAATGAGAATAGAGCGGGTTGGATCATAAAAGTCATGAAATATGACATGAACATAAAAATAACTAAGGTCATAAGAGGAAATGGCTTATGTGAGAAGCTTGATTCTAATATAAATACTATTGATGTATTATCTGATGTAGTATACACTCAATATACATTCCATCCATCGACTCAACATCTGATCAACAACTAGATCAGTGACATAAACATCTTCCTACAAACTTTCAAGTACCCATATGATCTCTAGTAGTCCAAGAAAAAGTATTTCAGACTCCAATCTATTTCTTATGTTCTTATTGATGGAGTATTATTTAGGAAAGATATGAATGGAATCATGCCAAGGTGTATCAATCATGATCAAACTCTTAAGGTGATCGAGGAGTTTCATGATGGCTCATTAGGTGGAAATTTCTCTACAAGAACCATTGCCATCGAAACAATGAGAGGATGTTATTATTGGCCTGACCTATTCAAATATTCCCATTAATAGGTGAAAAATTGTAACAAATGTGCCTACTTTATAGGAAAGCAAAGATTAGCAACTCTCCCTCTCAAACCAATCCAAGCTGACCAACCATTTTCCCAATGGGGATTAGATTTCATTAGCATGATCAATCCACCATCAAGTGTAGGACATAAATGGGTCCTTATAGCATCTAATTATTTCACTAGATGGACTGAAGCAATTATGTTAAAAGATGTCATAGAGGAATTTATCCTAAAATTCATGGGTGGCATTGTCACTAGATTTGGTGTTCCTTACACCATTATCTCAAATAATTCTAAATATTTTGTAGGCACATAGGTGAGTGAATGGGTGGTAAGGCACAATGTATACCTGAATGCCTCATACAATTATTACCCATAAGGTAATGGCTTGGCTGAATCTACTGACAAAAATCTCATAAGGATTATCAAAAGGAAAATGGAGGATAACCAAAGGATATGGCACATAAAGTTAAAATTAGTACTTTGGGCTAATAAGATCACACTCAAGACCACCATTGGTGATTCTCTTTTCATGTTGGTATATGGAAGGGAAGCTAGAGTTACATTATCAATTGAGATACCATATTTGTAACTCAATCATCAATTGGAATTGATTAAAAATGATTAAATGATAGTAAGGTTAACATAATTAATGGAGCTAGAGGAAGCTAAAAACCAGTCCATGCAAGTTCTAGAAGTAAATTAGTCTCAAATAAAGAGAATTTTTAACAAAAAATCATCTGATAAGAGCTTCAATGAAGGATATAATTCTAAAATGGGATGCTAAAAGAGAAAAATTAGGTAAGCAAACAAATTTTAATGCAATATGGAGTGGTCCATACATCATAACTCAATGCAAGGGAGCAAATGCATTCCATTTATCCAAGCTTGATGGATCAGATCTACCTATCCCATCAATGGGATATACCTCAAAGCTTGCTTCTAATTTTAGAATTCATTCCAAAACATATATATATTAGGTTTAGTTGATTTCCCCAAATAAGTGCTTTCATACAGGTCAACTCATTAGGAAGTTTTGTTTCATTATGTTATTTTTATTTATTTTTCCTTATTTTATTTTTATTTAGGCAATTCCCAATTTTGTTCTTCTCTAGTTAAAGTGTGTTAAGCTTAAAATCACTCCTTGCCTAATGAACTATAAGGCTACTAGAAATAAATTTATTAGCAAGCAATCACCCCATAGAGGTTGCTAAAAATGTTGATATTTTCTAGCCAAAACTATCAAAACATCTTGTACCCTAAGGGAGACCCATTAATTTTTTGGGAAAAATCTTTAAAGTGACCAAGGAAACCTTTTTTCAATACCTAATAGAAACCAAAGATTTGGGTGTAATTAGTAACTTGCAAAGTTAAAAATTACACCCAAACCTCTACTTCCTGATTTTCACATACCTAACAAAAACTAAAGGTTTAATTGCAATTTGTAACTTTTCAAAGTTGAAAAATTCACCCCAAATTCTACTTCACACTTACCCAACACCCCATAAAAACTAGAAATATGGTTACATTTTGCCAATTTTCAAGTTGTAAATTACAAGAGGAGTTCCACTTTCTACATTTCACCACACCATAGAAATAGGAACTCTAGTTGCACATTGCAACTTGAAAAGTGCAATCAATGTTCCAATTTTCATCATTTACCATACTCAAAAACTGTAACTCTGACGACACTTTGCAACTTGTAAATTTTTAGAGTACAACTTGAGTTCTACTTTCCACCCTTCCTCCCTATCTATAAAAACTAAAAACCTAGTTGTACTTTATAACTTATAAAGTTGAAAAAGTGAAACTCAAGTTTTGCTTTCCCACTTTCATAGCACCAAGTCACTCGATATAAAGTGGAGGTCAAAATGCAAATGTAATTTTGTAAACTTGAAAAATTGCACCATGGCTTTGAAACCCCACTTCTTCTACCATTTTCCCAACCACCACCCTAACTAGAATTAATAATAGGGTTCTATTAATAAAACTAGGGTTTTGGTCATTTTGTTTAACATGCAAATCAAATTGAGAACTCTGCATATCAAGAAGATTTTGAGTGCTCACCAAGCCACACCTTTCCAACACTATGCTAATGCCACGACCACCATTTTTATCCTCTATAAAATGGTATTATTCCATTTTCATCACACTTCTATATTTCTTGTCAGAAAATCATAGATTTCTATTAAATTCTCAAGGATTTAGTTTTGAATTTAGGGTTTTTTCCATTTTACCTTATGCTCACATTCCTTCAGGTTTTCCTACTAAAATTTTGTTAAAAATATCATCCAATCATTTGATAATCATTATAATAAATATAGGGTTTGAAAAAATTGGTTAAATCTATAATATTCCCAAAGGATTCTCCACATAAACCCTATAGAAATCCATATTGCAAAAACAAGTCTGAACTCTACAAAAATATCCATTGAAAATATAGCTCCAAATCCCCATCAGATATCTGACTTGTTTTTTCAAACCTAAACCCCACCAAAACTTTTATTAGACTTTTCAAGTGAAAATTAAAAGTCTAAAACCAACCAAAGATTTTCTTATGCTTTATAAGTGCAAATTATAAGTATAAACCTTGCTATAATTTTTCCCTGTAATTACAAGCCCAAAACCCACCAAATCTATAGTTGGTTTTCCCACACCAATTTTCCTAGAACATATGCCTAGAAAGGAAATGAAGTTCATGTCAAAGGGACCTAGTGTCCCATTTGTCCTAGACTTTAACACAAATGAGATCACTGACACAGATCTAGGTCACACAGACTTAGCTAATTTTTAGAATAAAATAAACACTAAATTTAATAATGATTAGATTCAAAGTATCTATGATATTGGGTTACCCCAAGTAGTAGCCTTCCCAATATTAGTGTAGAGCCTTGATCTTGTGTTCACATTAGCAAATCATTATGATGCCGAGAAGAGGGAAGTGGTAAATGACAAAGGAGAAAAGATTTTGAACCTTGACCCTGATTTCATAGATACTATGTTCCTAATTCTATAATATGAGATCTATTTAGATATAACCATAGACTCTTCAAATAAGTTTATCAAGATAATAATATTGTATGTCTATGATTTATAAATAAACAATGGATAAAAAAACTCTAGGCCCACATCCATGAGACTACCTAAAACCCTGACAAGAATAGGCTTCAAAGATGAAGTAGGTGATATTAGCATACTCTTGCACAGAGTTAAAGGTAACCCAAATGCCAAAAATTATTAGGATTAGATGTACTAATATATATGGGTGATATACCAAAATAAATAATATATCCACTAATCCTAGTTGATTTTTGACTCCATCCATAAATAATTGATGGAAGTCCAAACTATAAGAAAGTTTTATATGACCTAATACTTGGTCTAAATATTAGTAAAGGGGAGGGCATTCCCAGGATTGAAAATAATGCCTGATCAGGTTAATAATTTATTTAACTACTATTCTAACCTCACCTTTGAGGTAGGTAAGAAACATTTTATAAGGGTCAATGATGCTTTCATATACTACATCATAATTATGTTTGATAAGGAGCTAGAAAGGAAAATATTCTCTAATGTTTCAACATCTAAAATCACAAATTGGGGATCATATTTTAATTAGTTCCCAACATATTCATACATCAGAGTGGGAGGTTTGAGTGGTTGTCCATATACCCTTACAAGTTATGTAAGTGAAAAATGGGTCCTAATGGAACTTGTGAGGTAGTTTGTATAAACCCACAAGTTCTTGTCAAGCAAGCATAAGTCAAGTATCCGCTTCCCTATCAATATAGGGAGGTATACTTACCTTTCCCTATCAAAATACAAATGTGTAAATACCAAGATAACTCAAACGACCTTAATATCTTTTGATGCAATGTAATTCTATGATGTGATGGGCCATATTACTAGCATAGTGGATATCACCACATATTACTATGTTCTTTTTTACAAAGATTACTAGGAAGACATGCAAGATGAAGAGGAAATGAGGTTGAGAGATTACTCCAAGATGAACTTAGAATAAATCAAAACTTATAACATGGCACCAATCCCTAAGGACTTAAAATATGATGAATCTCTAGTTGATAGGGTATACTATATCTTAAATCTCTTCCACTAGTTAGGTGGTCTATACTTGAATCCTTCTCATTAATGGATAGGACCACCCAGGTAATAAATAAAATAATCAATTGGCTAAGGAGAAAAGGGGTCAAGATTACCAAGGAGACCCTAAGTATCAATGATAATTTGAGAGGAGTGAAGGAGAAGCATATGTAAACAACAATAGAGGATTCTAGAAATGGAACCCAAGCAAATCAGGTAGATAAAATAGTTGTATCACACAAGTAGAAGTAGAAGAAAAAGGCTAAAAGGGAACCTTCTAGTAGACAATATATAGTAGCACAATAAATGGATCAGCCAATGTCAAATTATATAGCTCAATTGACATAAATATTCCCCCCTCTTATCTCTATTATTCAACTAACTCTGGTACTCCCTCCAATTTTTTCTATCTATTTAGCTCAAATAACTACCCCTCCTTTTCCACTAGTCTACTAGTGTAGGTGATTGTACCTTAATTAAAACCACATATGTAAGTAACTTCCTTAGCATAAATATAATCAACACAAGTGGACACTCAAACTCCACCTTCACCTCCCTCTTATGTAATCACTTCCACCTCATCCCCCATATCCACTATTATTTTGTTGATTACTAATACCACCTAATAGTACATGGTTATGGATTCAATCATTCTAACTAAAATCCCACTAGACTTCCTAATAACTAGGATAAATACTTATTCATTTTAATATCCCATAACACTCCCCATTTCATCTAATTTAAGTGTTCCTACCACATTGATTCATTCATTCTCTACTTTAGATTCCATACTTCCATAGGTTCCCCTATTCCAACTACTCATGCCTACCCCTCCACTCATGACACTCTCAACTCTCAAACCTATGGTAAGCACATAAATAACCACCTTACCCATTTATTTCACTCCAATAATAACCAAATCACCCACTAAGGAGGTGGAGATAGAAGGACCCACTGATATAACTATAGCTTCTCAACCCACAAATCAAAAAGAGAGAAAAATCAGTAGTCCAGGATTTAGTGACAACATCAGTGATAGATACAACACTTGTCATAATAACCACCAGTGTAGCAACTTCATCAACTATAGATTCATAGATGATAATTACAAATTCATAGGCTATCACCCCAAGCTAGCTAGCACAATCAATAACAAAGAAGAAGAAAAAATGGTGTCTCTAAAAACACTAGAATTTGATCTAGTGGAGGCATCCAAAAGATCTAAGGTAGGCCCCATAACCATATCCATAATATCATATGATTTAGTAGGGGAGAGATATGTGGAAATAGTAGTCCCCCCACCAGACAAATAAAAAAAAGATCTAGTGGTGGGGGATTATCAAATATCTAAAGTGTACCTGGGTTGTCCAACAAGAGAGGGATTGAAGCATGATGTTCAGTCAAACATTAGCTCTCTTTTGAGAAGATGGAAAGTGACAAGGTCATAAAGGATGAATTAAAGAATAAAGTTGAGTAGTTGACAGCTACCCTAACAAAGTTCATCGAGCTAGGAGGCCAACCAACACAATCTCTTACTCATATACCCAATAAAGAAACACTTGAAGAAGTGATATAGATTAGCAATATGGAAAAGGATATGAAGGATTTGGTAGATGAAACCATAACAAGAGGAAATGGAGTGATATACCTAGCAATGGATTATTAGAAGACTCTGAAGGATGATCGGGAATCTCTAAAAGTGGAAATAAGAAAGTATGAGGAAGAGATTGAAAGGTTGAACCTATTCTTCAAAAAATTATAGGTTGTTGACCTGATTGAGACTGACACCCTCATATCATAGAAGATATTGAAGAGTTATGTAGAGTATGAATAAATGGATAGGGAAACCCATTACATAATTAGTATACTCATTGAGTGTATTAATAAAGCCAAGGTTACATGTGAAAAGGCCATAAATATAATCTATGACAATGAAGATTTACTCAATAAATTATCATGTGATGCAACATATCCTCAAGATCAAATCATTTCAGTTTAATAGGTTCAAGACAAATTCAAAGCAGTAGTCAAGAGAGAGTCAGCATGGGACACAATGTTCAACTTGAGTTCTATTCACCAATTCATCAAGTATCATAATACACTAGATCAGATGGGGAAAGATACTTAAGTATATCGGGTTGTATCTAGGGAACTATTTAAAGTGATAGTAGAATGTGAGATAATCAATATTTATATCCTTGGTCTTGACGAAGATCACCTCTAAGAGATATTTATAAGATTTGATGTTTACATTTAAAGAATACACGAAAATAAGGACAAGTAATCTTTAGAGGTCATGATTGTGGACTAATTCTTTCAATTAATTTTAAAAATATATTCTATAAATTACATTTCTTTATTGTAAGAGACATTGTAAAACTGTAGGTGTAAAATTACAACAATCATTTGGGCATCTCTTTTTGATAAAGAGCCACTTGAAATTTTTAGGTATCTTTTTGACAATATTTAAGTCCCATGATCCATTTTTCACCTTCAAATGAGTGGAGAATATCAAAGCATTTAGTGCATCACCTTGTTTTCTTTTTAGTTTGCTCTTTCTCCTTTTCCATTTTCCTTCCATTTAAGTAGGTGTACTATTATTTTAGGTGTAGAATCAAGGGATCCATGCCTCTTTAGAGGTTCTCTTTATTCATAGTCCACCCATATCCTTAAATATTTCCCATTATTTCAATTGAGTGAGGAGACCTGAAACACCTCCTTAATGGGTGCAACACAAAGTGAAAATAGTTTTTGGAATGCCCAGTGTGATAATAATTTCATCTACTGAAGAATTTTTCAATGTTTTCCTTTAGCATATCAGCCTCTAGAGGAAATTCCATAAATACAAATGGTAAATCCAATTTATCTAAATTTGGTTTAAGTAGTCTTAAATATCATCAATTGGTATGCATTTTCATCCTCCATTTTTTGAAAATGCATGTTTTATACACCCATATCCATCGTATCAAGAAGATAAATTTTATGGCTTCACCTCAATTATCACTGAACCAGTAAGATACCATTATTCCCATGACATTTACCCCCCTCCCACCCCTTCTCATGCTTCCAATTAGGCTTGGAAAATCCAATTTCTTTCTAATCATCCTAAAAAAAGGATCAAAGAAATTATACTTGAATTTTAGAGAAAATGAATGGATAATGATAAGGAAAGGTAATACAATATACATAAAGAATAACTTGCACATTAAGCTTATATCCACTAGGAATATACAAGGACATGGGATAAATATACTAAATAATTCCTAGTTAGGGAAAATGAGGCTACAAAAGAAAAAATGGATAAACTACCCATGAAAGCACAATGAATTGAATCCAAACCTCAATTTCTTCATCCTATCCCTATTTTTAGATAATATATTTCAAATTAGTCTAATTTATTCAAAATTATAATCTTTATGACTCCCAACCCTCTAAAAGAGCTTATGCCTATGCAAAATACAACCATTTTTCCTCATGAACCTCAAACATTTCAATCATGGAAGCATTTTTGGACCATTCCTTGCACACCAATCCAAAATAATCAATAGGAAAGGGTTTTTATAAGTCAAACCAAGGAATTTTTCAATTTTTATAAACCCTTCACCCACCCCTCAAGTTGGAATTATTCATAAAGATCAAGGCATATTAGAATTTAAGAGGTTGATTATTGAGTGGAAGGAGAATAATGAAGAAACCTTTGCATAATCATATTTTCCTCTTCCCTAATAACTATTAAATAACCCCATAATACCCTACATTCATATTCTACCAAGTGTACCTTCTTTTCCTACCACCAGCTCCATTTTCAAAGGAGAACCAATTATATGGAAGACAAGTGAAGATCATTAGGGAAAGAAGAGAGTGTTTAAAGTGAATGTGATGAGGAAATCATCATTGGTAGTACTAATTATACCATTAGATAATAACTGAGATAAAAGGAAGAAAAACACTCTTTTTAGAACTCTTGATGAAGAGGAAGCTAAGCTTTAAGAAGAAAACATTAACTTATTTGAGGAACTACCACTTTGTATGATGGAAACAGATCTTGAGAGTGAACAAAACATCCAAGAGGATCATGTACTTCAATAAGGAGGTCCTAATTAGTTTGACATTATATTATAGGCACAAACACAATCATAATGAGACACTAATCACCATAATATTGGTGTACCATCTAAAGAATGGTTCCCAAATCAGATCTAGTTATTGTTCCCAAATTTAAGTACTTAAGTATTTGTAGTGTTAGTTTAGGTGTAGCATCAAGGGAGCCAACTCTCATCCAAGGTTATATTTAGTCATAGGCCACCCAAAACCTTAAATATTTCCCATTATGTCAATTGAGTGAGGAGACCTAAAACACTTCCGAAAACTGGGTAACTCAAAGTGACAACACTTATCTCATTATCCTAACTACTATCATCAAGGTAATGGTTGGGTGAAATTAAGCAACGAGAATATTGTCACTATCATCTAGAAACTCTTTGATGAAAATAAATGAAATTGACATAAGGTTTATATGATGTACTTTCGGTTGATTACATCACTCTTAAAATGGATATTGGTATGTAACTTAATTATTTGATGTATGGTACCGATGCCACATTTCATGTTTCATTAGAATTACTAGTTCTTCATCTGGCTAAGATGATTGAAGATCAAAACTTCATAGATTCTTTGGATAAAAATATCATGTATCTAAATAAACTATAGGAAGAGATTATTGAAGTAGTTGATATAATTTAATATCATATGAGAGAGGTAAATATATTGTTTGACAAGAAATACAAAAAAAGGGTTTTTTAGATCATTGATCTCATCCTCTTATAAGACAAAATAAGGGAGCCCAAGGGAAGTCACAAAAATCTCAATGTATTATCTAAAGGTCCTTTTAAGATATGACACATTTATAGGGAGAATTCATATTATTTAGCTTATCTAGACTACACCCATATTCCACCTCCCCATAGTAGGTGATTTCAAACTTTTCAAGTAGTAGCTATTAGTTTTCACCAACCATGTACATAGGTGAGTTTAGGATTTTAGTTATGTTTACCTTCTTATTTGTATTTTCTTTTTGTTTTGGTTGTCTTTTCTCTTTTTGGTTTTTCCTCCTCTTTCTTGTCTTTTGTCAAAATTTTGTTTTGAAGTTTTGTTGACTATGATAAGGACTTAATAGCCAAGTGGACTTATAATTTAATCTACATAACCTCAAAAATTTCAAGTTCATACTTTGTATTTTTCAATCCAAGTTCCTAGTTGGAGTTAGTTGTTCCTAAATTTGATTCCAAGTGAAAATTTGGCTACCCTAAGTAAAATTTTAGTAGTAACTCAAGTCAAGAGTTTGAAAAGTGAAATTTTCACTTTTTTAAGTAGGTGAGTAAATATGTATTAGAAGAACAAAAAAATTGAATAACATGTTTGTGTGTCTGTTCAAAGCTTATCGAAACTAGATAATTATTTTATAGTCATTAATCTTTAATGACTACCTAATAGCTTATCAAATCTAACATCAATAAGGTCAATGTTTGCCTGTGTGGATGTTTAAGGCCCTCCCTTATTTAATTCATATTCCTCCATTATAATTCTGATCTCACCTTTATTACCTTCTTGGCTCTAGTTTTACTTGCTCCTTGCCCAAAACCTAGCCTTCACACATGTCTTTGCTTCCCATTTTACATCTTTTTTTAAGAGACTTGAACATTCCAATTTCCCATTCTAGTTGCTTGTTATTTCATATTTTTCCATTTCATTGGTGGGGTTTTATTTTCTCATGGTTCATTCTTATTTATTAATATCCAAAGTACTTTGTCAGCGCCTGAGCTTTCTTGTGAACTTGGAGGAATCTACCCCTACCAGGCAGACATTAGAATCCACCCAATATAGATCAAATGTCATACTATGCCCCATGAAGATCAAATGTTAGACTCTATCCCTTATGTAAAATATCTTATACTCCATCCCTTGCAAAGTAAACTTTAGACTATGACCCTTCCAAAGTGAATGTTAGTTTCTACCACCTAGAATCACTTTTTAATGCTATTTCACCTTTTAGTATCATATGTTAGGAAATTTGTTAAAAAAGGATACATAAAGTGTCAATAACATGGGGTCAACTCCAAATCTATTTTTGAATATAATTTCTATCAAATAACTGACATATACACATGACACATCAACATTACAATTTTTTAAAATAGGTTCAATATTGGTCACAATTTGATTAGATGCAAAGCATATATGATAATGGACTACCCCAAGTTATTACTTTCCTAATATTGGTTAAGTTTCTAGAGTTAGTATTGACCATTGATAGACATTATGATAAAGAGAATAGGGAAGTAAGGAACTCAAAATTTGCATATGTTCTATGCCTTAGTGTATAAAATATTAAAGATATGTTGAGAATACTTGATCACAAATCTTTTTTGTATCTCTCACCTAATTTTGCTTGATAATTTTTAACAATATAATTTAGTTTCATGTTACAAATCACTAAATAAGCATTGGATAATAAATCATAAGTGCACTTAAACTAGAGTAACCAAAACCATTTCACACTCTCAGTTCAAGATGAAGATCAATGATATTATCACACTTTTGAATAGGGTTCACCCCAATCCCACATGTCAAGATTTTCAAGAATGGATGTACAAGTAACTTGAAATTATCAATGAAAATAAATATTTTAATAAATAGGCATAATTAACCAGTGATTCTATTCATAATTAAATGTGTGAGGTATACCAAATATGGAAGTTATCTATGTGGTTGTTTATAGGAGGATATATAGTGGTTTAAACATAGTTGTTTAGATGTTATCATCATGAATTTATGTGTTTTATCCTCAACTCATGTTGGAGGACAACTCAAAACATTTATATAGGGTTAAAAAAATTATACATTATGCCATCCAAATATTTGAGTTGGATCCATACAATCTTATATTTGCATTGCATCCACCACTGATATCTTAAGATGGGGTGGATGGTTTATAAAATTCCCCACTTTCTCCTATTTCATATTTGGTGGATGTGAGACTACATTATATATGTTTTCAAAAAAAATTATGATAGGTGATTCCTAAAGGATCCAGTACAACAACTCATTTAAACACATAAATTCCTAACTACTAAGCACAAGTCTAGATCTCATTTTCAAATTACTATTAGGACATACACCTATGCCTCACTCCACAAGGAAAATTTAATTGAGCTAGAAATGGATCATGTTACCCTTAAGTCCTTTCATAGAAGACCTTATTTTAATGTCAAAGGGATGGTGGAATATATTATTAGTTATTCATATTGGCACATACCATATTTTGAATACTATTGGATGGATTATGATAATGAATATGAGGCCAAAATTTTGGATTACTCTTGCTTCACACTTGAACAAGTAATTGAATACAACATAGTATATACTCTAAAATATGTTAAAGAGGATGAAGATGAGGTGGATAATGTTTATTATGAACACAATATATAATCAAAACCTCTACCTCAATATTATTGGAGAAAGATAAACTCGACATACTTAGAGGATAGAACACAATTGAACTTGAACATGACCCTCTCATGGCTTAAGGTTAAATGAGTTAATTTATAAAATGTTGGATTTTTAGTACCATTGAGAACTATAGACATAACTCATAATTAGTCACAACAACCCAAGGATGGGTAAGATATTGCATGTTCTTCTTTTGATGCTAATATAGACCCAATTTTAATTGAAAAGGAAAATGAGAAAGAAGTAGAGGATAAAAAAGTCATCCAAACTAAAAGGCCATTTAATATTAAGTTTAGTAAGTCAAATATAAGGGATAAATGGACCCTTGGGATATCTACTATTTTAGGGATCCATTTACTAATTTGGTTCACTCTCAAGGATTGATTAAAAAACACTACTTTAGCATTCATGGCCACAAACCCTTCTTTGGTAATTTCCACATCCATTATGCCAAAAATTGCCTTTCCTCAATATTATATTAAGGCATTTGGATTATATTATTATCCTCCATCAAATTTTACAACCCTACCTCCATATTCTATTCCAAAATGTAATCCCGAGCTATATGCAATTAGAAATGCATCATGTTTATGAATCAATCCTAACTCAGAAAAGATAGAGCGTACCTACACTTCCAATTGAGAATACATTTGTTAATAAGGGGAATGAAAAATATGGGGATCCAATATACTTGATTAGGGTATCACTTGTCATAATACACCATGCTATGAAGGGCCCCAAAGCCTACAGTCTAACACAATCATGTAACAACCCTAAAAGAGTCTTAGGTTTAATGTTCACTTATTCTAATAAATGAGAAAGTAAATCTAATATAGTGCTCACCAAAGCTTGTGACACAAATTAGGGGGTTAGAAACATTAAAACAAACTAAAGTAAACATGCATAAAAGACATATATTCACGTTAATGTATATGAAATCCTAATTCATGGGAGAGAAACACAACTACATTTTCTATCTACTCTTATAAAGGAGAAATAAAGTTAGGAATACTTACCTTGAATATGAACCCTCTGAGTCCCAATATCTCCTTTGGCCAAGGTTCCTCACAAGATATTATTGTGGTATGTAAGGATAACAAAGACAAATTAGCTATAGGATACACAACCTATCTATATAGCCAAAAGACTTCTCCACAAGACAAGATCCATATCTCCAAAGAAAGTATAAAACCCTGAGCTTTATTCCTCAAGTAGAATGGTAAGTAAGCATATGTTCATTCACACTTATTCTTATTCACTTCTCTACTCTTGAATGGTTAGAAAATAAATTGTATATATAGGTGGATCATACCCTAAATATTTTCAAATATATTAGTTGTACAGGGTCAACCTAATTAACCCTATATGTTTTTGGGAGGTAAATCAATAGGTCTCGAGCTAGGTCAGTTGAAGGGTTAACAAAACTTATAATAAAAAATATCCTTAAATAGTAAAAGGTTGACCCAATCAACCCTATACAGTAATCAAAGGTTAAAAATTATATAAGGTTGACCTAGTCAACCTAATACAATCAACTGGTGAAAGGGGGTCAAGGTAAGAGCAAGGAGGATAAAACATGACAAATGTCTAGAATGGGTAAGAAAAAGAAGAATAAGCTTAGGGTAAATGGTTTTAGGAGACAAGTGTGTAGATGGAAAGTAGTGAAAGTGATAATAATATTATGAAGCATCAATGGTTTGCCCACCCTTTTCCTAGTGCACCCCTTAAGGCATGCACTCAGAGAGATTGAGTCTTGATGGGTTCATTCAAGATGTAAATAATCATTATTTTATAAAATTTTAAAATATTATGTGTATATATATTCCCCACTTGAATCTCATTACATGTCATGCAAGTGCAACATGGGATGGTGATTTGAAAAATAGAACATGATAACACATAACACTTATGCTAATTAAAGTGTAGTAAGTAGAAAATAAGATAAATGAAAAGATATAACTTAAAAACACATAAATTTACTTAGCTTAATGTTCTAGATAAATAAGTATACTCCAAGAGAAAATGAAGGCATCTAATTGAAGAACACTGGGTGAACTTGTATAAGTTAATACAAAAAATAGCCAAAAACCAAAATTTTAGGAAAATAGGCATATTATAGTGTAAAATATTCTCTATATCATCATTAATCCAATGCATTTTATGGTTTTAAAAACAAATGAGTAGAAACAAAGATATAGGAGGCAAAAGAAGGAATCTACAAAAAAATAATTAAAGAATTTGAATTTTGAAAAGTGTTTTTAAATGGGGTAAAGAGAAGTCATTTTGTTATTTTGACTTATGAAAGAGAGAAAATATCTCTAAATAACAAACAAGATAGGAAGGTGATGAGATGATAATCTAGACAAGGGGAGCTCCAAGAATAATGAGTGTACTATAGGTATGCAACTATGAATCTTAAGCCAGTTTTGGAGTATTTTATTGAATTAAGTATAGTTTTAGAAAAAAATAATTTAGAATTTTTAGACATTAGAATGAAGCCAAATTATATTCTATAGGTGGGAAAACAAATTAGTTAAATGGTTTTGAAGTAATTAGGAATAAAATTGCAAAAAAAAAACACTTTTTGAGAACAATGCAGGGGGTTGGCAATGAAAAACAACTAGGTTGACCCAGTTGATCCAATAAGCTGAAAATGGGCAAAATCCACACTACCGATCCATTAGGTGTATATCAACCTTATACATTTTGTAGACTACCAACCTAGTGTTTCAAAGAATTTTAGCTTATGTTATAAAAAAGGAAGAAGAAAGAAACTAGATACGGGTATGGTAGAAAAACCTGTTTAGTTATGTATGTGTTAATCAAATGATTGTAAAGAGATTCTCTTTGGCTATGGAGGAATGACCTGTAGATAATAAATCACTAAAGAAAATGGTTGGTTAGATAGATAGTTGGGTGGATTTCATAGCACTAGATAGATCCAAAAAATAAGAGCTCCCTAGGAGGCTATCAATCCACACTTTTTAAATAATAAAGTTTAGAAATTGAAAGATAAAATACTTGCATAAATCACAGAAGATACTAAAGTAAATAATAAAAAATGCTTGATAAATAAATTGATGAATTTAAATAATTATATAAATAATTAGGTCAATACTAATGCTAAATAGGTTGGGTACACATCAAAAAATAGGGTAGGGTTCTATGATCAAGCCAAGGAAAATAAAGTTGGATTTGGTTGAGGGTAAGTGGGTGAAAATAGCTTGCTATTATTTTATGCCATAATGACCATCAGTGGTTGAGGTGACCATTGATGATTGAGGTAACCATCGATAGTTGGGATAGAATGTCAGTGAGTATTGTGGGTTGGGTCTTGGTAATAAAAGGTTGATTGATGAGGTTCTAGAATAAGATTTTGAGAGGTTAGTTTGGGTTGGGCTAATTATAAATTACAAATAAAATGATTGAATAATTAAAATAAATACTTAGCTTACCAGTGGTTGATCGGATGAATGGTGGAGGTGAAAAACTTGTTTGATGGGGTCTAGAGTGATTTTAATAGAGTAACAATACTTGGCTATTGGTTTATGGATGGCATCACTTTAGATGTTTATCACAATGGATGGATTTCTAGATCACTAGAAGAACACCTGCAAAAGAAACTCTGAATATAAAATCTCTTGATAGTTACAGATCCTTTTCACCTCCTGCCCCTCACTTATTATAAGAAGGAAGGAAAGGTGAAAAAATAAGTTAACAATAGGTTCAAATTGTTATCTAATTTTAACTTTGACATACATAGGATCACACATGAATTAGACAATCTAATTATAAAAAAGCAAGGTGGAGTGATGTGATAGTTAGCGGTTCAAATGGTGGAATCTAACCATCAACGATCACGGTGATCATCAACAATCGAGGGTCAAGGTTAAGTTGGGTTAAAAAGGTGGATTCAATTAGTGGGTCAAGCTAACTATAGTTAGGTTTACTTGTCAGTTGAAAGGTCAAGGTTGGGCTAAGGGGGTCCTCAGGTGATCTAGGGGTGTTTTGACACTCAAAACAATAGTGTGCAATTTTCTAGTGTCTACATTTTACCCCTTTTTATTATGCAATTTGTATTAGCAAATGGTAAAACAAAAAATAGTGTAGGTTAAATGTTTGGTTAACTTGAGCATGGAAGGAGGTATTATCCCTCAAACTAAGACGTGAAGAGGTAAAATAAAATCAAGTACAAGTTTGATGAGTGGTGAATATGATGATAAAATGTGGGTGATAGGTGGGGCACTGAAGCAAAAACACACATATAAAGTCTGACAAAAGTATGATAGCCAAGATCATGCATTGACTAGGTTACCATAGTTGGTAAAAATTAAAGTCATTGATAGGACAAGTGACAAGTGTATCGCATGACTACATTTACGCCTAGAAGTTGGGAACACTCATAAACATAAGTATCCTAGGCAAGGTCTATGTTTTCATGGGTATTAAAATAAATAAGTGCTCTCAATAAAAACATAAATTGGTTTGGTGTAGTCATAGGTATTCGAGGTAGGAAGTGCTCTCGAGAAGACACAAGTTGGTTAGGTATGCATGAGGTAGAACAAGTTCAAAAAAATTCAACATGAAAATTGTTTTCAATGTAGTCAAAAGGAATAAGGAAAGGTAATCATAAAGTGCATGCCATGTGGGAAAAAAATGACTAATGGCAAGGTGAAATGGTCAGTGGCATGGTTAGTGGAGAAGGCAATCTCCTAGGAGGTACTAGATTTGGTATTCCAAAAATTAATTGCTTAAGGCAAAATAAAAAATGCTAACCTCTTAACCATCGATGGTAAGGGGTCTTAAATTTGATTTTTAGTGGTCACCCTAACCATCAATATTCAAGTTCACACCTTAAAAGGGGTGAACTCAAAAGTGACTTTGCTTGTCATTTTCCTTCATTTGAATAATTTAACTTTAACATCTAGCTGCTTGACATTTTGTGCAAAGAGTTTTATGGTGTTTGCTAAGTGGGTCAGTAGGTGAGTGGGATTGAGTGGGATAGAGCATTGGAGGGTTGACCAAGCTAGGATGTAGGGTAGACAAGGATGTGGTTGGGTAGTGGGTCCCAAGATTTCTCCTTGATGATAGTCGAGGTAGGGGTTGCTTTCAATCAATAGCATAGTTTTGATTTTGTAAATGCATTGTAAGTTGAATCTAATTATTTCATCATTGTTTGGTGGATTTAGAATGGGTTTGACCTATTTTTTTTGGTTTTTGGTTATTTAGGTGAATTTTATAGGTAAAATTTGAAATTATAAGGGTAGCATAGGATTAGGGGAGGATATAATAGGTGTGAGATAAATTTTTGATCTAGTTATGGTGTTTGGGTGTGTTTTAGGGTGGGTAGGGTTAGGATTATTCCATTGGTGTTCATGCACAATGACCATCAGTGGTCATACATGACCATCAATAGTCATACCCAACTATCAATAGTTAATGACCATCAAAAATTGGTCACCTGACCATTGGTGGTCATCATAACCATCAATAGTAGACTAGGGTGGAAATGTGTTTAAAAGTGTTTGTATGTTTGAAAGTTTGATGGTCAATGAGATGTCAAGGGTAAAATGTAGGTAGTATTTTAATGTTATAGTGATAGATGAGGTCAAAGGTAGACTTTTAAGATAATAGGTAATGGTCAAATAGGAAAAGTAGGGTAGGGTGATATAGTTCATAGGCAAAGTGTGGAAATGAACTAAGTTTGTTTGATAATGAATATTGCAAGCATAAGAGTGGATTTAGATGCAAGATCAAGTGCCTCAGATATTCACTAAGATTCATTAAGGTATGAATGATATTGACTGGGTGCATATGGGGAAGGTGGGGCTTGGTGCGATATTATATTACCAAAATATTCCACATGACATGACAATGATAGTGGCCCCCATTGAGAGATAGGATCTAGCCACTAACACCTTCCTACTACCCACTGGTGAGATGATGATCTTACCTAAGGATGTTAATAGGATTACATGGCTACCTATTCAGGGTGAGCCAATCTACCACATTAAGAGGGAGGAGAGAGATGGGCTCATGGAAATATTGTATAGAGATGACCAAAATTTTGTTAGGTGGCATGTTTGGGGTTTCAGTTACACTCCACTATAACAAATGGGGAGAGATGAAAAGAGGCTAATGAACATGATGATGATGGTGGTCTCATGTTTTTCTATACCAAACTCAAGCATTAGGATGTTTTCCTATCTATTACTAGGGTTTTTGGTTGAGATTTTACTAGGGTATACAGTGTTTAGATGGGTAAATATGCTTATATTCTATATATATAGGGATCTATGGGGTTTCAAAGCTCACAAGAGGTATGATATCATTGAAGGATTTGTTACACACTATTGAGCTTACAAGCACATTCAAGTGCTAAGGTTGATGGGGTTGCCATGGTAAGGGTATGCAAAGATGGAGTTCATAGTTGGATTCATGTGGTGGAGAGATGATTTTACCCTTTCAAGACTAGGTAGAGGGGTTTGTGACATTGATTGGTTCATAGGTACACTAGATGCCTTAGTTTTTGGTGACATGATTTGGAGGCCATACGTCAAGTTTCCAAAGTGGGATCATTAAAATAGGCATACATTATCCCTACATAGCTACATGTGGATCTTTGGTAAAAGAGAGGTTGAGACAAAGCTCATTCTTTTTTACAAGGTTTGGTGATAGTTTGGCTTAGCGTAGGGTATTTTGGGAACATTCCTAAGGAATAAGTAAGAAAACATAGAGCTTATACTCCCAGATCCATAGCCAGTTCATATTTTCATTGATCATGAGGACCTATTGGCTAGGGTTGAGATAGATGATGTGGGTTTTATGGATGGGTACCATGCATGGTACCAATCACTATATGCAATGATTAATTTTTGGGTGTGATGATAGTGGGCATCAAATGATAGATGTGGGTCAAGCTGATAGAGGTGGTTGGTAGGTACCGACATAAGGGGTTGCCCTAGATGTAAAGGCAGTGACTATTGAGAAAGATTAGGATCAAGTGGTACATGATACCATGGTAGAACTATAGGTTCAATTAATAGGGGCATAAGGTTAGGTGGTTGTAGTTATAAATGAGAGGGACCAGGCTTGAGATACACTACCTTGGTTACCTAGGATAGAGATTCATTGAGATAGGTCAGAGGAGGAGTTGTAACACTTGCAAGACCATCAAGCACTATCCCCATGGAATGGTATATATCCATAGTGGAGGAGATCCACTATTATGAGGTAATAGTCTTAAGACATTATCTTAATGAGCTCTAATGGGGTGATTATAGAGCTAGTTTGGTAGGTAGTGATAGCATGGTGACACTAGGTCAGTGGGATGCATCCATAGGAGGATATTTAGGTATCTCAAGAGGATAGGCACTAGGAGATAGTGGTGCCCTAAGGGTATAGTTATGATATGGTTATGAGATATTATATTTTGTTGTATATCATTTTGATATTGGCCTATGTGTTGATGTAGTGAGACATATATTTTGAGAAAGATACATGTATATTTCTTGTATACATAATGATTATGTGGATATTTATGATTAAAGACTCACGCTCTTTGCATATTATTATTTTTTTCATGGTGTTGATGTTCATGTTGATCATTGATGATGTTATCGATTATGGTTATGATATGGACTCACCTAGCTAGGCATGTGATGGTTTTTTATTTATTTATATTGATGATGATGTTTGGTTATAGATCTAGATGATGTTGATATGATGGTCATAGTTGGTATGTTTTGATATGATAATGGTTTTTGTGATGGATGGATAATGTGATGATGTTGATCACATGGATTTATTATTTATGGTTTGTTTGTTATTATTTGTGATGATCCATTTAATGGATGTGATGATTCTAATTTCATGTTTTGAGATGACCATTGATATGATGATGATGTTGATGCTAAGTTTTAATGAGTATATGCTTCCCCATTTAGATTTAGTCATGTGTTAAAAATGGTTTATTGCTTTATTGTTCATGTATGCTATGATTTTGATTATGATGATTATGTTCATACATATGGTTCTCATCCTTTAACCATGTATTGAGAGTGTTTTATTATCTTTATTTTTCATAGATGATATGTTGTTGATTATGATGATTATGTTCAAGATATGGTTTATGCTAACAATGTTTTATTTTTTTCATGATATGATGATGGCATGATGTGATGTAGCTATGGTTATGGTGATTTTGCTTAAGGTAGAACAAAAAAAGTAAGTTTGAATAACAAAACCAGATGTGAGAAAGAGAAGATAATTAGGAGACAAAATGTCTGAGTAAATATATCAACCAGTTCTGAGAGGATAAAAAGATGGCACAATGCTTCTTCTTTGGCAAGGACTAAAACAAAACCAAAGTTGGATTAGTTTAAGGAACATAACCCCATTGAATGCTTTGCATTAACGTTCATTAGTTGGTTAGAAAGGTGTCTTGTTCATATGATGTCAAGTGAGCTCAAAAATCTATTGATTATAGTGCATAAATGGGAGGTAAATGAAAATAAAACATTCCTATGAGACTAGTGTGCCTCTTTAGGAGGTTACCAAAGATTCAGTATAAACAAGTCTATGTCATGTAAGATGTAGATTGATCAATGCAGGAAGCCTAATCATGAGAGCTGATTGTAGCTTTCAATATTATTATGTATGAGAGCTAATTGTGACTTTAATTTTTTTTTTGATTTTTCTAATACTTGATAATGGGTCTTTTGCATATTATGTTATTTCTTGGGAGGCTGGGGGAAGATGGTTGATGTGAGAAGCTTCCAATAAATTTATATATTTTGACAAATGATTTACCCAACCATCCTTCAAGGGAGTCGTCTGAGTTTGTGTGCTTTGTGTAAGGCTTTTGATAGTTGTCCTTCAAGGGAGTAGTCTACTTTGTTGAGAAATTTGGATATGTTTCCAAAAGCTATCCTTTGAGGGAGCAGTCTACAAATGCTAAGAATGATGCATGATTATTTTTGGTTATGACTTTTCTTTGATTTTTTTTTCTTGACATAGACTTGATTATATAGGCTTAAACGCTGACCTTTATGAAGGCAAAAATAAAATCACAAGAAGATTGATTAGGTGTAAAGAGTTTTAGGTGACAATGATCATGGGAATCTATCCTGTAAAAGGGGTGGAAAGTATCATGAGAATCATGCCATAAGTAGACCCATGGTACCCATTATTTCAGATTAGGCTATGATTATGATAAATAATCACATGATTCAATTTTAATCAATTTCCCTCTAAAATAAGGAGACAAATATGGTTTCAAATAAAGGGATAAGCTTAAGTTAGACAAAAGGCAAGTTTGATAATTTTTATCAAAAGAAAGGATGCAAATGCAAGGCATTGAGGGAATCAAGTTTTGGGTTTCCATCAAGAGAGGATAAATAGTAAGCTCCTAATCCATACTTGTGTGTTATGAGATAAGGTTCAAGCCAATTGAAAGCAAATTTACCTTGATTTCTTTTCTCCATATTTATGACATGTTGGTTTTCCTTAAAGACAAGCTCTCTGATATTGATTTCTCATATTTTACAGTGTTTGTTATAGGCTTTTTTGATACACTCATGATAGACATGGAAATAAGTGAGGGTAGATAAATGACATTCATCAAGAAAATCAAGTTAGGCTAAAAAATGTTGACTATAATCATCTTCAGAAATGATATCCTATAGGGATATTGAAGTGAAAGAATTTGGACTTTAAGAGGTAAGACAACCTCCTCTCCAAACACAAGAGAGAATTTGGTAGCACTCATAGGGGTTTGGATGCTAGTACAATATGCCCATAAGGCAAAAGGGATATGTAAATGCCAATCCCAACTAGAAATATTGACTATTTTAGTGAGCATGTTGTTGAGAATTTTGTTAGAGGTCTCAACTTGTCCATTAGCTTATGGATAATAGGGTGAAGATAAAATTAACTTAATACCAAATGCATCATAAAGACATACTTTTTTATTTTTAAAAGATTTACCATTGTAGGTGATGATTTTATGAGGAACACTAAAATAATAGATGATGTGATGATTAATGAAGTCGATAATATTTTTAGCTTTGGTTGAGATAAGAGGAATAGCCTCTACCCATTTGGTAAAATATTTGGTCATAGTGATGATAGAATGGTGTCATTGTGAAGAATGGAGGTTAATTTCATCAATAAGGTTTAGACCCCATTGTGAGAAGGGCCAAAAATCTATGGATACATGAAGATTGTGGCTAGGTATATGATGTAAATTGGCATGTTTTTGACACTTAACACACTTTTTCACATAATCATAGCAGTCTTGGTTAAGGTTATGTCAGTAATATCCAAGGCAAAGTAGGTGTTTAGCCAAGGTGAGGCCACTAAAGTGTTCCCCATAGATCCCATCATGCATTTCCTTGATATCATGAAAGGTTTCATGATTATGTAGGCAGTAAAAGAGGAGACCATCAAAACCATGTTTATAAATAATTACCCCTAGAATGGTGTATCATGAGGTAATCTAGATAAACACTCTTTGAATTTTTCTAGAAAGACTAGAAGGAATGATGGCAAGGTTGAGATAGTCAAAGGTTTGTTGATACCAAAGATCAAGTTAGATCTCTTCGACATTAAAGATGGTGGGATAATCTAGTTTGACATAAGAGAGATGGGTAAGTCTATGGATAATGATAGATAAATCAGATTTAGAGGGTACAAATGGGATCTAAGAGGTAAGGGAAACCATGGTATTAGTAAACTTGTTTGTAGATCACGGGGTGGTTTGGATATGGTAATGTTCAAATGATGTTAAGTGTTTTTCAACTAGTTATTTATATTATTGCAAAACATCATTCTTACACTAGTAAGAGTCATTTATTTGGTTAAAAACTATTTAAGAGTCTCCAAATATGTTGATCATTTTTAATCCTAAGGCTAACAAAGTTTGAAGGCCTATGACTAGGGCTTTGTATTCAGCCATATTATTGGTACACTCAAAATCTAGCTTGAAGGATAAGGGAAGAGGTTCACTATTAAGGGGAATGAGGATAAATCTAGCTTCCCTACCATGTTAAAACTTTTATCCATCAAATAACATGGTCACTTGATAGGTGAACTTTTCCTAAGAGAGGGTTGTGATAGACTCATCAAAAAACTCAAGAGGAGGAGGTTGATTGTCTGCTAATGGTACATCAGATAATTAGTTCACAATGAGTTGCCCTTTAATTGAATTATGCTAAAGAAACTCAATGCCAAACTTAGCTAAAAGATGAGGCACTTGGCCATATGTTGTTTTTGGTATGGCTTGGAGTGCATATAATTGAGTGGGTCAGTATTTGTTATGACATAAGTTTTATGGTTAAGAAGGTAGTGGTGAAGTTTGGTGGCCATAAAGACTAAAGCTAAGCAAAATTTCTTGGTATAGGTGTATTGAGTCTTGTATTTTAAAAGCATATAACTAATGTAGTAGATGATTTGTTCCTTGTGTTATTCATCTCGATGAATGAGCATGGCCCCTAAGGAGTGGTCAGTGGTGGAGATATAAAGGTAGAAGGGTTGATCAACCTTAGGAGGGGTGAGTACAGCTAGAGATAAAGGTGCTTTTTAATTAAATAAAAGGCTTTTTGATAGTCATCATTCCATTTAAAGGACACATCCTTCTTCAGAAGGTGATGGAAGGGTTGGCATCAGTCTAAAAGATAAGAGATAAAGTGATGAATGGATTGGATCTTGCCTTACAAACTATGGAGTTGCTTGAGGTTGATTAAAGGAAGCATGTCAAGGATTTCTTTGATTTTGGTGGGATCGACTTCGATTCCTCAAAGGGAAATGATAAAGCCAAGGAGATTTCTTGATAAGACCCTAAAAATGCATTTTTTAGGGTTAAGGTGGACATGGTGATATATGAGTTGCTCAAAGATAATCTTAATAATGGCCAAATGATCTTTATGATATTTTGATTCCCTAAGAAGGTCATCCACATAGTCCTCGATGATTTTGTGGATAAGGTCATGAAAGATGTAAGTCAGTACATTAGTAGGTTATACCAACATTATTTATTCCAAAAGGCATGAACTATACTGGAAGGTCTTCCATAGGGTGAAAAAAGTGGTTTTATTTTGATCTTTAGGAGTGATTAGGATTTGATTGTAGCCCAAGAATCCATTTATGAGAGATAACATCTCATGGCCAGTTGTAAGAACAACTAATTGATCAATGCTTGGTAGAGGAAAGTTATCTTTTAGGCAATCAAGGTTGAGGTCATGAAAGTTCACACAAATGCATGGTCCCCCTATAGTTTTGATGATAGGTATGACATTCAAGACCCATTGGGGATAGTTAATGGGTTGAATGAAAGTGATGAATAAGAGATGTTAAAGCTCTTCTTTGATGAGAAAGGTTATGCAAGGGTGTATTCATCAGAGTTTTTTCCTAATGGGCTTGGCATCATGGTTGGTGATTATGTTATGGGTAGTGATGGAGGGGTCAATTCCTATCATGTCACTATAAGACTAAGTAAATTCTATGTTATGGTCTTGCAAGAAGGAGGTGAAGTCCTGAACTTCTTTAGAATTTAGTGATTGGATAATTTTGACAATGCAAGGGTTGTCCAAAGTGCCCAAGTTGATATCCATGGTGGATTCATTCAACATGATCTAAGTCTTAAGAGGAAGATATTTATGGATGGAAGAATATGGTGTACCAAGGTATGTGAGAATGGAATCATCATCCTGACACTGAATGGTATTAATGATAGGAAAGTCATCTCCTATCATCTCAGGATGGGTCATAGGGATGGTTATGATTTCCCCATCCTTTTGATAAGTAAAGGGTCTAAGGCTAATCATGTTGATGAAAAAAATGTTAAGGGGGATGATATCAAAATCTTCAATTGTTAATGGTGGAGTGGAAAGTGGGGATAGGATGTATTCATTAATGATGGTAATGAGATGTGGGTTTATATGTTGTTTAGGTGGTATGAAACTGAGGCCATGCTTTTTATGAGGTTTTTGGGTTTTGATTGGAACTAAATTATGTGACCCATGTTTATACCAATTTAGGCCAAATCCCTTACAATCACACTTGTAGAAGCATGTTTTGGAAAATTTTGCTTTATCTAGATAAGATAAGTTAGAGGTGAATGGTTAAGGAAAAAGGAGGTGTCTTAAGTGTCAATAGGTTTGTCAAGTCCTCCATAGATGAAATGGGTTTAACAATTGGAAGGTCTAAGGGGAATAATAGCTCTGATATTGGGGTCATACTTAGGTTAGAAGGTATCAAGGGTCAAGAAGTGATATTCCCTAAGTGAAATATGCTGGAATGTTGATTCCAAGGGGTCTATAGTGGGGTTTTGATTTAAGGGGATTGATGAACTAGTAAATGCCTCATTGGTAGAATAAGATATGGATTCATATTTTGTTGTTGAGGGCTAGTCTTTGGCTAATGAGGGTGTGTTAGATGGAGGTAGGAGGATGTTTTTGGGTTGATAAGTCATGTTGCATGACAAAAAGGGACTTGGGTCAGTTTTTCTAGTGATAACCTAACCTTCATTCTCAAATTTGATATAATAATGAAGGGTAGAGGGTACACAACCCATGGAATGGATCCAAGGTCATCCTAGAAAAAAATTATACTAGAATTCTCCTTGCAATACATAGAAGAGATTTAGGAGTGTACGAGATCCTAAGAAAATGTGAAAGACAATAGCTTCTAGAGTAGTGGCCATGGTATCATTAAAGGATCAGAGGATAACTAAGGTTTTAGACATGACATTATTTGGTAGTTTAAGTTGATCATAAGCATGGGAGGAGATGATGTTAATAATAGATCCTCCATCAATCATAACCCTTTTTATGTGGGTTTGGTTGATGTAGGTAGTGATGAAAAGAGGGGGATCTGGGTCATCAGGGTGGATAGAAGGTATTTCCAAATCCTTGAAGGTGACAAGGTTGGAAATTTAGAGAGCACCAACAAAGGTTGCCATATGTTGAGGGTCTTCAGGTTAGACCTCTATTGATTGCAATACTTATACAATTGCTTGGTGATGGTGAGATGAGGTAAAAATCAATTCATATAGGCTCATATTTGTTGGGGTTTGGTGAAGTTGTTTGAGAAACACTTTTTTGATTGATTTGGAGGGATTGGATTAAGAGGTACCCAAGATAGATACCTTAGGTTTGGTTGAAGGTGAAGATGCTTAGATTTGACTTGGTTAGGAGGTGGAATATGGGTATGTCTGTGGGATGGACACTTTTACCTTCCCCTTATCCTTTTACTAAACATGTGATCATGTGACCATATGGATAATATAGATAGAGGGAAGAGTTAGGGTAGAAGATTGGTTTGGTTCCCTGTCACTCTGAGGTGAGATTGTGGGAGTAGGTAGGCATTGGGTATTGGTTTTTGTTTATTAGATTGGTATCAAGATCATGATAGGTTCATCTAATAATATATCATCGTCATCATAGAGCTAATAGATTATGGTTTGGAGAGCTTTATAGTTCTCTATGTCATGCTTAGGTGTCCTATGATAGGATCATACTTGGTAGTCATTATAATAGATTAGTTTGAACCAAGATGGTCAAATGGTCTGATAGGAGGTAAGGTTAAGCAAAAATATTTCAATAACCTTTATAAAATAGTTGAGTAAGACTCAAATAAAGGTGGTGAGGGTCTAGAGGTTTTGGCCTTGGTTGGTGAGATGGAAGTCATTTTAGAAATAGGCTTAGTGGTAGAGGTCTTGGGTAAGGTGGTGTTATTAATTAATGATTTTGGTTTAGGTAAGGAAGTTGATAAGTTGGAGGTAGAAGATTTTGAGGTAGCTATTTTGGTTATTGATGGCTTGGTGAATATGGGTGTGTCAGAAAGCAAGAGAGATGGTGTAACTAAAAGTGATGGTTGGGTTTTGGATGAGACAATTATCTTCCTAATTAAAGTAGAGGGATGAGGCCCCAAAATAGAGGGAAATATTAAGGGAGGCATAATTATGATCTTCTATCCTTTTGGTAGTTTTACCTCTTTGGTTGATTTCATTGGTTTTTTGGTTGGTGGGTCTGGTGAGGTTAGCTCTGATTTCAAGGATGGATGATTAAGGCTCTATGTGGGCAAGATGCCAAGGTTTTTGGTTGAAGTGATAGAGGATGATTTGGTTATTTATGATTTGGTTTCTTTGGATGGTTGAAAGAAGATAAGGTTGGTAGGGGTTTTTATTGGTTTGGTTGATATGATAGTGGGTTGGATAATAGAAGTGGTGGGTTGGTCTATCAAATATGTGGTTGGAGGTTCCTATTTGATAATGTAAAGGAGACCTAATTATTGAAAAAAGGTGGCTAAATCCATGTCATATTTGAAGACAAACTCTAATCTCTAAACTAGTCTAGAGAATGGTTTATAAACTAGTTTTGTTCCCTATGTAGTGGACTCATAAGATAAGCCCATAGGTTGAGAAAGGGGAATGTTGACCTCATAATTTTTATCCTTCAAAGGATGTAAGGTTTGGATGGGTGGTTCCTCTGTGGGAGGTGAAGATATGGTGGTTTCTTCCTTGGGAATGATCTCCAAAGGGGAAGTGAATTGTTTAGTAATTGAGGGAGGAGGTAAAGTGGTGATGGTTACTTGCTCTGGTATGTTAGTTGAAGGATGGGTTGATGACTTCACTACCTCAATAAGAGAAGGAGGTAAAAAAGTTACTTTCATGGTTTAGGTCTGCAAAGGAAGAGAAGGTAATTCCACTATTTCAATAAGAGGAGAGGGTGAAGAATAGGTAGATTGGGTGGTAGGTTATTAAGTAATGAGCATGTCAAGAAACATATTGATGGTATAAGCATCATGAGAAGACTCATTTTTGTTTCTCTCATTTTTGGTAGGTTCATGATTGGGAAAAGGTTATTTGAAAATGTCAAGGGCTTGGTTTAGAGGTGCATTGGGGTTTTCTAACACAAGTTCCCTTTTGTCAATGAAGGTTTAGAGAATGTTTTAAAGGTATTACACCTGCTAATGTCATGTCTAAATACTTGATGGAAAACACATAGGTCATTCTCATTGTACCATCCAAGTGCAGGATGAGAAGAATCAAATTATTGAGGGGGTTTTATGGGAGGAAGCTGTATGATATTATCTTTTATAAACTTCTCCATGAGTGAAGCATAAGATTCCCCAAGTAGAGTAAATTGCTTCTAATTATTTTGGTTTTAGTTCCTCATGTTTTGATTTGAGGAGTTAGAAGAATTTGGTGGATTGACAGATGGTGAAGGAGCAGTCTTAAGGACAACTACATTTGTATTTCCCTTCATTTGGTAATGGCATTGGTTTGGTTGTTTGTTTTAGAGGAAGATGCCTCATTATATTTGAAGGTAGAGTTTTTGTTTTTCATCTTTAACTTTCCTTTATCAATGGATCTATTTTATAGCTTACATGCAATGGTAAAATCTTTGTCAAAGGTTCTAAATTGTTTAACATGAAATTTAGAATAGATGTGCTTGGCACATGCTTGAGTAAAAAGTTTTATTACCTCCAGTTGAGGTAGGGAGAAAGAAATTTGATTGATTAGGCTTCTCAAATGAGCTACAAAATCAGAAATAGATTCATCATCAAATTGTCGGATAGAGTAAAGGTCAGTGATGAAAAATTTCTTGGAGATGTTTATTGAAAAGTGATCCAAATTTTTTTTGGATAGCTAGGTGAAGGAAAAGAGAGATTTTTTTGTTATGGAACTGTACCAATCTAGTGTTGGAATAGATAGGGACATGGGGAAGGTACCAATAAGGAGAGCATCATTGTAAGTAATGAAATAATAGGAATGCCTAAATACCTTGAGTTTATATTGGGGGTCATCCTTACTTTGAAATTTAAAAAAATTGGGAAGTTCCCACTGAGGAGGATATGGTTTGATAGGGATAGATGGGTAAATGGTCCTGTTGTAGATCTGATCATATGATAAAATGTTGTGAGCCCCAAAAATGGATGACTCTAGAGTGGTCATTTTATCCATTAGTATTTTCATTAGATTTTTTTGGGGTTACACACTTGAAAGGTTATAAGGTGCATATTGTTGTTGTGTTTGGGTGATATATTGATAATTGGTAGGAGGTTGAGGAGCTACCACATATTGATATGTGGACATAGGTGGTTAGGTGGATGTCATCTAGGGGTAGGTGGATATAGGTGGTTAGGTAGTGGGTAGAGGTATATGCCCTTATGGGTTAGGGATGTTAACCTAGGTTGGGTACAATGGACACCCATTGAGAGTTTAAGGTGGGTTGGGTAGGAGCTATGGTTGGGTTTGTAACTAAAAGAAAGGTGGTGACCTTTGTATTGATTAGTGGCAAGGTAGAAGGTATAGACACCATAATATTTTGAAGTGGAGTAGTGACTAATGGATTAGGGGTAGTTGAAGGAAGGTTGATAAGGCTAGTAGTAGGTGTTCCCATGGTGATTGGAGTATAGGTAATTAATGGTTAGGTTGTTCCTAGGGTATAGGAGTTATTGTTGAGGGTGGAAGGCATAAGGGTTTTGGTAGGTTGGGTAGGTTGTTTTTCCATAATAGTATATAAGGGATTATTGGTAGATGAAGATGCTTGGGTAGTAAATGGTTGGGTGGTGATTGTATTAATATAAGTGTTCCCCATAAGGTGGGAAGGCATGCCATAATATGGGTCCACCTGTGGAATGAAGTAGGGGTATGGTGAGGCATGGTGCTGAGATAATGTTGAAGAGCCACAAGATTATTATCAAAGAAGGTAGAAAATTATATATCTCCTTGGGGAACTACCTAATGTAAAAAATGACTTATCAAAGGATGAGGAAAGTTTTATAGTTTAGAGACATATTTTGTGTATGAGGAGGTAGAATAGGTTGATTAGTTTAGTGATGGGTTTTATTTTATTAGGTTCTTTCACTACTGGAAAGTTAGAACCATGCAAGATAAGGGAGGGAGAATAGAAAAAAAAGCTCACCACTTAAATAGAGAGAAAATAAGAAATGAGCAAGGAAATAAAACACACACTAAAAATTATGTTAAGTCCTAAAGCTCTTTTTAGTCTCTCTTTTGGCTTATGCCTTAAGCTTTGTAAGAAATTGTGTGATTCAAATTAGCTTGTAGAATGGGTACTAAAAAATAAGTCTATGGTTGGTTTTGAGTTGTGTTTAGGATGTCAAAAAGGATCTATATTAGAAATCAATACATGGCTTGGTATTGGGGCCTACCCCCTCACTGCACACACTAAAATGATAAGGGTGTTAGGTACTTAGCCAGTATATACTAATTTCCAAAGTTTATACTTAACCAAAGAGTTGAGTTGGTTCTCCCCTTGGTAATGACCTCCAAATAGGATCATCGAGAAAGGGTAACTAGACCATTAGGTGATGAAACTTAGTCGGGCCTTATGTCAATTTATTTTGATGTTTGATTGATGTATGTGGTTTGGTTTATGTATGTGATACAAGTGATGCTATGATCAAATTAATTTGCTTTAATTTAACTAAGTGATTTAAACTTGCAACTAATGTATGCAGTTGATTATAAACCCAAATGAAATTTTAATTTCATTTATGAGCATAGAACAAAGAAAAAATCATGTAGATGCAAACAAAATAAACCCAAGTAGAGACTCAAAGGTCCCACCAGGAATGCCAAAATGTTTTCGATAATTTTAGCATATGTTTCAAGAAAGGAAGAAGAAATAAACTAGATACGGCTATGGTATAAAAAATTGTTTGGTTGTGTACATGTTGATCAGATGATTGTAGAAAGATACTCTTTGAATTTAGAGGAATGAAATATAGATAATAAAGCACTGAATCAAATGGTTTGTTTAGTTAGGTGGATTTCCTAACACTAGCTAGATCCAGGAAGCAAGATTTCCTTAGGAGGTTGTCAATCTATGCTTTTTACACAATTAAGTTCAGAAATAGAAAGATAAAGTGCTTGTAAATCATATAAGAAACTGAAATTAAGTATAATAAATGCTTAATAAATAAATTTATGAAGTTGACTAATTATAGAAATAAGTTCATCAATATTAATGCTAAATAGGTTGGGTGCACTTAAAAAAATAGGGTCGGGTTCTATGATCAGATTGAAGAAAAAAAAGTTAGATTTGGTTGAGGGTAAGTGGGTGAAAATATCTTGCTATTATTTTATGTCATAGTGACCATCAATGGTTGAGGTGACCATTGATGGTTGAGGTGACCATCAATGGTTGGGACAGACCATCTATGGTTACTATGGGTTGGGTCTAGTTAACAAAAGGCTTATTAATAAGGTTTCACAATAAGATTCTAAGAGGTTGGTTTGGGATGGGATGATTATAAAGTAAAAACAAAGAAACTAAATAATTAAAATAAATACTTAGCTTGTTGATGGTTGATCAGATGAATGGTTGAGTTTAAAACTTGTTTGATGGGGTTTGGAGTGATTTTAATAGAGTAACAATACTTGGGTGTTGGCCAATGGATGACAACACTTTAGATCTTTGTCACGATGGTTGGATTGATAGATCATTAGAAGAACACCTAAAAAATAAACTCTAGATAAAAAATATCTTGATAGTTGTAGATATTTTTTCACCTCCTACCCCTCTCTTCTTATAGGAAAGAAGGAGAGGTGAAATAATACATTAACAAGAGGTCCAACTTGCTATCTAATTTTAACTTAAACATGCATGGACTCACACATGAATTAGAAAATCTAATTATAAAAATTCAAGATACAGTGATGTGGTAATTAGTGGTTTAGATGATGGAACCTGACCATTGATGATCAAGGTGACCATCGATGGTTAGGGTGATCATCGATCATTGAGGGTCAAGTTGGGTTAAAAAGGTATGTTCAACCAGTGGTCAAGCTAACTAGAGTTAGGTGTGGTTATCAGTTTGAAAGGTCAAGGTTGGACCAAAGGGGGTCTTGAGGTGGTTTAGGGGTGTTTTGACACTCAGAACTATAGTGTGAAGTTTTTTAGTGTCTACATTTTTCCCATTTTTGTTATGTAATTTTTATCATTAAACAACAAAACAAAAAATGGAGTGTGGGTCAAAGGTTTGGTTACCCTGAGCATGGGAGGAGGTGTTCCCCCTCAAATAGGGAAGTGATAATTTAAAATATAATTGGGTATGGGTTTGATGAGTGGTGAAGATGATGATAAAAAGTGGGTGATAAATGGGAAATAAACTGCAAACATGCACACAAAGTGTAATAAAAGTATGATAGCCAAGATCATGCATTGATTAGGTTAACATAGTTGGTAAAAATTAAGGTTGGTACTAGAAGGACAAGTGATAAGTCAACCACATGACCGCATTTAGGCATGGTGGTTGGGAACACTCATAAGTGTAAGTCTCCTAAGTAAGGTCTGTGTTTTTATGGGTATCTAAGGTAGGAAGTGCTCCTAAGAAAAACACAAATTGGTCTGGTGTAGTCATGATTATCCAAGGTAGGAAGTGATCCTAGGAAGACACAAGTTAGTTAAATGTGTATAAGGTAGTGTAAGTTCAAAAAACTTCAACATGGTAATTATTGTCAATGCAGTCAAAAGGACCAAGGCAAAGTTGTCATAAAGCACCGCTAGGTGGGAAAAATAATGACTAGTGGTGAGGTGACATGATTAGTGGTATGGTTTATGGAGAAGGAAATATCTTGGGAGGCACTATATTTGGTGTTTTAAAAAGTAACTATTTGATGAAAAAGCAAAAATGCTAACCTCTTGAAAATTAATAGTCGGGGATCTTGAATTTGATCATCGATGATCATGCTAACCATCAGTGGTCAAGTTCAAACCCTAAAAGGGGTGAATTCAAAAGTGACTTTGATTTACATTTTCCTTTATTGGAATAATTTGAATTTGGCATCTAGTTGCCTAGCATTTTATGTGAAGATTTTGATGGTGTTTGTTGAGTGGCTTAGTAGGTGAGTGGGATTGAGTGGGCTAGAGCATTAGAGGGCTGATCAAGCCAATATATAAGGTGGATGAGAACATGGTTCAGTAGTATATCCTACGATTCCTCCTTGATGATGGTCGAATAATGAGGTAAGGGTTGATTTTAATTGATAACATAGTTTTGATTTTGCAAATGCATTATAAGTTTAATCTAGTTGTTTTGTCATTATCTGGTGGATTTAGAATGTGTTTGACCTAGTTGTTAGGGTTGTTGGTTGTTTAGGTGAATTTTGTGAGTAAAATTCAAAATTATAAGGGTAGGGTAGGATTAGGGGAGGGTGGAATAGGTGTGAGGTAAATTTTTGGTTTGGTTGTGGTGTTTGGGTGTGTTGTAGGGTGGGTAGGGTTAGGCATATTCTATCATCGGTCATGCATAGTGACCATCGACAGTAATACCTGGCTATCAATGGTCATACCTAACCATCAATGGTCGATGAATATCAGTGATAAGTCACTTGACCATTAGTGTTCATCATGACTAATGATAGTCAACTTGGGTAGAAATGTGTTTAAAAGTATTTATATGTTTGAAATTTTGATGGTCAATGAGATGTCAAGGGTCAACTTTAGGTATTAGTTTAAGGTTATAGCAATGGATGAGGTCAAAGGTAGAGTTGTAAGATAATAGGTAATGGTTAAATGGGAAAAACAATATGGGGTGATATTATTTGTAGGCAAAGTGTGGTAGTGAACTAAGTTTGTTTGCTAATAAACATTAAAGGCACATGAGTATATTTAGATGTGAGATTAGGTGCTTTACATTTTCACTGAGATTCATCAAGATATGACTATTATTAACTAGGTACAAATGGAGGAGGTGGGTCTTGGTGTGATGTGACATTACTAGTATGTGACATGGGATGTGATGATGATAGTGGCCCTCATTGAGAGATGGTATTTAGCTAGTAACACCTTCCTACTACCCACTAGTGAGATGATGGTATTACCTAAGGATGTTCATAAAATTACATGACTACCTATTCAAGGTGAGTCAATCTACCACATTGAGAGGGAGGAGAAAAAATGAGTTTATGGAGCTATTGTATGGAGATGACCATGATTTTTTAGATTACATGTTAGGGGTTTCAGTTACACTCCACTATACCAGAGGGTGAGAGATGATAAGAGTCTAATGACCATTATGATGATGGCAGTTTCATGATTTTCTATACTAGACTTGAGTAGTGGGAGGTTTCCCTATCTATTTATAGGGTTTTTGATTGAGATTTTACTAGGATGCATAATGTTTAGTTGGGTTCCTATGCTTCTAGTCTAGATATACAAGAAGCTATGGGGTTTTAGAGCTAATAGGAGGTATGGTATTTTCATAGGATTTGTTCTAAACTACTGGGCTTACAAGCACATCTGAGTGATGAGGTTGATGGGGTTATTTTATGAGGGGTATGCAAAGATGGAGTTTAGAGTTTGATTCATGTAATGGAGATATTGTTTTTCCCCTTTCAAGACCAAGTGGAGGTGTTTGTGACATTAATTGGTTTAGAGCTATACTAGATGATTTGGTTATTAGTGACATGGTTTGGAGGACATATGTTAGTTTTTTAGAGTGGGCTCATTATAGGAGGCATACAATATCCTTGTAGAGCTATAGGTGGATCTTTGGTAGGAGAGAGGGTGAGACAGAGCTCATTATTTTTTATAAGGTTTGGAGATAGTTTGGCCTCATGTATGGTATTTTGAGTCCATTCCCAAGGTATAGGTGGAAAGATGTAGAGCTTCTACTCTTAAAGCCACAACTAGTTCATATTTTCATTGATCACAAGGAGCTATCAGCTAAGGCCAAGATAGATAATGTAGGTTTTGTAGATGGGTAACCTATATGGTACCAGGCACTATATATGGTGGCAAATTTTGGAGGTGATGATGGTAAGTGGTAGGTGATGGATGTGGATCCAATTGGTAGAGTTGTTCAGTAGGCACTAGCATAGGGGATTAACCTAGATTTATAGGTAGTGACTATGAAAATAGATCAAGTTTGAGCATAACTATTTATAGCACAGGCTACCATGGTAGCACTATAGGGTCAATTAGTAGTGACACAGGGTCAGGTGGTTATAGTTATAGGTGAGAAGAATAAGGATAGAGCTATACTAGCCTTGGTTACCTAGGAGAGAGACTCCTTAAGATAGGCTAGAGGAGTTGTAGTACCTTTAGGATTACCAGTCACTATCCCCATGACATAGTATATATCCACAGAAGAGGAGCTCCACTATTATGATGCAATAGTCTTGAGACATTGTCTTGATGAGCCTTGATGGGTTGAGTATAGAGCTAGTTTGATAGGTGGTATTAGTATGGTGATACTAGGTAAGTAGGATACATCCATGAAAGGATAAACACTAAGAGGTTGTGGTACCTCAAGAGATAGTGGTGCCCCAAGGGCATAGTTATGATATGGTTATGAGATATTATATTTTCTTGTATATAATTTTGATAATGGCCTATGAATTGATGTGGTGAGATGTGTATTTTGAGAGAGATACATGTATATTTATTATATACAAGATGATTATGTGGTTATTTATGATTAAAGACTCATGTTCTTTGCATATTATTTTTTTATTAATGGTGTTGATGTTTATGTTAATCATTGATGATGTTATGGATTATGGTTATGATATGGACTCACCTAGCTAGGCATGTGATGGATTTTTATTTATGTTGATGATTGTTTGTTATGGATTTGAATGATGTTGATATGATGGTCATATTTGGTATGTTTTGATATGATAATAGTTTATGTGATGGATGGATAATGCAATGATGTTGATCATATGGATTTATTGTTTATGGCTTGTTTGTTATTATTTTTTATGATCCCTTTGATGGATGTGATGATTTTGATTTCATGTTTTCAGATGACCATTGATATGATGATGTTGATGCTAAGTTTTAATGAGTATGTGCTTCCCCATTTAGATTCAGGCATGTGTTGAAAGTGGTCTATTGTTTAATTATTCATGGATGCTATGATGTTGATTATGATGATTATGTTCATGGATATGGTTCTCATCCTTTAACCATTTTTTGAGAGTGTTTTATTATCTTTATTGTTCATGGATGTTGATTATGATGATTATGTTCATGAATATGGTTTATGATAATGATGTTTTCTTTTGTTCATGATATGATGATGACATGATGTGATGTGGCTATGGTTATGGTGGTTTTACTTAAGGTAGAACACATAAAGTAAGTTTAAATAACAAAACCATATGTGAGAAAGAGAAGAAAATTAGGAGACAAAATGTTTGAGTAAATATATCAACTAGTTATGAGAGGATAAGAAGAGGGCATGATGCTTCTTATTTGGTAAGGAATAAAACAAAACTAAAGTTGGATTGACTTAAGGAACATAATCCCATTGAATGCTTCGCATTATCATTCATTAGTTGGTTAGAAAGGTGTCTTGTTCACATGATGTTAAGTGAGATCAAAAATCTCTTACTTATAATGCATAAAGGGGAGATGGATGAAAATGGAACCTTCTTGTGTAACTAGCATGCCTCTTCTATAGATTACCAAAGAATCAATATAAATAAGTCTATGTCATGTAAGGTATATATTGATTGATGTAAGAAGCCTAATCATAAAAGCCAATTGTGGCTTTAAAAATTATTGCATATGAGAGATGATTACAGTTTTCAAATTTCTTTTGATTTTACTGATGTTTGATAATGGCTCTTTTTACTTGGGAGGGTGGGGGAAGTTAATTGATGTAGGAATCTTCCAATATATTTATATGATTTGACAAATTCTTTACCAAGCCATCTTTCAAGGAAGTGGTTTGGGTTTGTGTGTTTTGTGTAAGGACTTTGATAGATGTCCTTTAAGGGAGTAGTCTACCTTATGTTGAGTAATTTGGATATGTTTCCAATAGTTGTCCTTCAAGGGAGAGGTCTACAAATGTTAGGAATGATGCATGATTGTTTTTTTTATGACTTTGCTTTGATTTTATTTTCTTGACATAGACTTACTTATATAGGATTAAAGGTTAAAATTTATAAAGGCAAAACTAAAATCAAAATAAGATTGATTAGGTGTAATGAGGTTTAAGTGATAATGATCATGGGAATCCGTCCAATAAAAGGGGTGGAAAGTACCATGATAATCATTGCATGGGTAGATTCATGGTACCCATTGTTTGAGACTAGGCTATGATTGTGATGGATAATCACATGATTCAATTTTAATCAATTACCCCCTAAAATAGGGAGATGAATGTGGTTTGAAAGCAGGGGATGAGTTTAAGTTAGACAAAAGGTGATTTTGATCCTTTTTAACAAAATAAAGGATGCAAATGTAAGGCATTGAGGGGATTAGGTTTTGGATTTACCTAAAGAAAGGATAACTAGTAAGCTCTTTATCCATACTTATGAATTATGATATAAGGTCTAAACCAATTAAAAGAAAATTTATCTCACTTATTTTTCTCCATATTGGTGACATGTTGGTTTTTCATTAAGATGAGGTCTCTAATATTAAATTCTCACACTTTAAGGTGTTTTTTATAAGATTATTTGATATGCACTTGATAGACATGGAGATGGGTGAGGATGACTAAATGGTGTTTGTCAAGTAGCTCAAGTTGTGGTAAACAATGTTGATGATAATCATATTTAGAAATGATATCCTATAAGGATATGTGAAGTGAAGGAATTTATAATTTGAAAGGTAAGATAGCCTCCACTCCAAACACAAGAGAGAATGGGGTAGCACTTGTAGGGGTTTGAATACTAATATGAAATGCCTATAAGGTGAAGTGGATAAACAAATGTCAATCCTAACTAGAGGCATTGACCATTTTTGTGAGCATGTTGTTGAGAGTTTTTTTAGAGGCCTCAACCTATCCATTAGCTTGTGGATGATAAGGTGAAGATAAACTGAACTTGATGTTGAGTGCATCACAAATACCTTAGACTTGTTTATTTTTAAAATATTTTCCATTATAGGTGATGATTTTGTGAGGAACATTGAAATAACAGATGATGTGATAATTAATTAAGTCAATAATCTTTTCAGCTTTGGTTGAGACAAGAGGAATAACCTTTACCCATTTTGTAAAATATTCAGTCACATTAATGATATAATGGTGTTGCTATAAAGAATGGGGGTTAATTTCACTAATAAGGTCTAGACCCCATTATGAGGACCATAAATCTATAGATACATGAAGACTATGGCTAGGTGTTGAAGTAAATTGGTATGTTGTTGACACTTAACACCCTTTTTCACATAATGATAATAGTCTTGGTTAAGGGTAGGCTAGTAATATCTAAGGTGAAGTATCTGTTTAGCCATGGTAAGGCCACTAAAGTGTCCCCCATAGATCCCATCATGCATTTCCTTGATAGCATGAGAGGATTCATGATTTCATAGGCAATGAAAGAGGAAACCATCAAAACCATGTTTATAAACAATTCTCCTTAGAATGGTGTATCATGAGGTACTTTGGATAAACACTCTTCAAACATTCATAAAAAGATCATAAGGAATGATGGCAAGGTTGATATAGTCAAAGGTTTGCTGATACCAAAGATCAGGTTGGGTCTCCTCCACATTAAACATGGTGGGAGAATCTAGTTTTACATACGAGATCTAGGTAAGTCTATGGATAATGATATATAGCCTAGAGTTGGAGGGTGTAGACAAGATTTGAGAGGTGAGGGAACCCATGGTGTCAACAAACTTATTTGTAGATTGTGGGGTGTTTCAGATATTGTAATATTCAAATGATGTTAAGATTTCATTAAATAGTTAGTTTTACTATTACAAAACATCATTCTTACACTAATAAGATCCATTTATTTGGTTGAACACTAGTTGAGAGTCAGTGAAGATGTTGATCATTTTGACTCCCAAGGCTAATATAGTTTGAAGGCCTATGACTAGGGATTAATATTCAACCATATTATTGTTAGATTCAAAATCTAACTTTAAGGATAAAGGAATAGTTTCACTATGAAGGAGAATGAGGATAATTTTATCTCCCCTACCACATTGACACTTTTATCCATTAAAAAACATGGTCACTTGATAGGTGAAGTTTTCCTGAGAGAGGGTCACAATAGACTCATCAAAAAACTCAAAAGGAGGAGGTTGATTGTCTACTAATGGTGCATCGACCAATTAGTCAGTAATGACTTACCATTTAATTTACTTCTGTTGAATAAAATTAAGGTCAAACTTAGCTAAAAACATGAGCCACTTGGCTATACATTGGTTTTGGTATAGCTTGGAGTGCATATACTTGAGTGGGTTGGTATTTGTTATGACATAGGTTTTATGGTTAAAAAGGTAGTGGTGAATTTTGGTGGCCATGAAGACTAAAGCTAATCAAAGTTTCTTAGTATGTGTATACTGAGTCTTGTACTCTAAAATCATGCAATTAATTTAGTAGATGACTTTTTCCTTGTGTAGTTCATCCCAATGAGTGAGTATGGCCACTAAGGAGTGTTCGGTGGTAGAGATATAAAGGTAGAAATGTTGATCATCCTTGGAAGGGGTGATGACAGGTGGAGACAAAAGGTAATTTTTAAGTGAATAAAAAACATTTTGATAGTCATCATTCTATTTAAATTACACATCCTTCTTCAAAAGGTAATGGAAAGGTTGGCATCAGTCTGAGAGCTGGGAGATAAAGAAATGAATGGATTGGAGCTTCCACTATAAACTATGGATTTGCTTGAGGTTGATTGAAGGAATCATGTCAAGGATTGATTTGATTTTGGTAGGATTGACTTTGATTCCTTGAAGGGAAATGATAAAGCCAAGGAGATTTCCTAAAAACACCCCAAAAATGCATTTCTTAGGGTTAAGGTAGATATGGTAATAGATGAGTCACTTAAAGATAATATTGAGAACAACCAAATGATTCTTACGATATTTAGATTTCTAAAGAAGGTCATCCACATAGTCCTCAATTATTTTTTGGATGAGGTCATGGAAGATGTAAGTCATAGCACATTGGTAGGTTGCACCAACATTATTTATCCCAAAAAGCATGACCCTATAGTAGAAGGTCCCCCATGGGGTGATAAAAGTAGTTATATGTTGATCTTCAAGGGTGATTAAAATCTTATTATATCTCAAGAATCTATCCATGAGAGATAACATCTCATGGTTGGCTATAAGATCAACTAGTTGGTCAATGTTTGGTATAATAAATTTATCTTTTGGGCAAGTAAGGTTGAGGTTATGAAAGTCCACACAAATGTGTAGTCCCCCTATGTCTTTGGTGATAGGCATGATGTTTGAGATCCATTGGGGATACCCAATGGGTTGAATGAAATTTATGGATATGAGATGTTGAAGCTCTTTTTTGATGATAAAGGATATGCCAGGGTACATTCATCTAAGTTTATACCTAACGGGATTAGCATCACAGTTGGTGACTATGTTTTAGGTAGCGATGGAGGGGTCAATTCTTGACAAGTCACTGTAAGACCAAGAAAATGCTATGCTAGAGTCTTGTAAGGAAGGGAAGTCTTGAATTTCATAAAATTTCAATGATTAGTCAATTTTGACAATGCAGGGGTTGTCCAAAGTGACCAAGTTGATATCCATGGTGGATTCATTCAACATGGTCAAAGTCTCAGGAGGAAAAGATTTATGGATGGAAGAATCTAGTGCACCAAGGTAGGTGAGAATGGAATTATCATCCTAACATTTAATGGTATTAATGGTAGTGGAGTCATCTCTTATCATCTTAGTATGGGTCATATGGATGGTTATAGTCACCCTATCCTTTTGATAAGTTAGGGGTCTGAGGATGATCATGTTGATGAAAAAATTTAGGGGGGATGATATCAAAATCTTCAGTTATAGATGGTAGAGTGGAAGTTGGGGATGAGATGTCTTCATTAATGATGGTAATGGTAGGTCGGTTGGTTTGTTATTTTGGTGGTGTGAAACCAAAGCCATGCTTTTCATGAGGCTTTTTAATTTTGGTGGGAAGTAACTTGTGTGGCCTATGTTCATACCGACCTAAGCCAAATCCCTTTTAAGCACACTTGTAGAGGTATCTTTTGGCAAATTCTAGTTTATCTAGATAAGATAAGATGGAGGTGGTATAAGTGTCAAGAGTTTTGTCGAGGCCCCCATAGATGAAATAGGTTTGACAGTTAGAAGGTCCAAGGGGAATAATGGCTCTGATATTAGGGTCATACCTAGGCTGGTTGTTAAGTTGCCCATACTCATGGGGAGTAGGGAAGGCATCAAGGGTCAAGAAGTAATATTCCCCAAGTGAAAGACATTGGAATGTTGATTCCAAGGGGTCTATGGTGGGGATTTGATTTGAGGGGATTGATGAGCTCGTAAATGCCTCACTAGTAGAAGATGATATGGCTTCATCTTTTATGGTGAGGGCTTGTCTTTGGCTGATGAGAGTGTGCTAGATGGAGGTAGGAGGATGTTGTTGGGTTGATAAGTCATGTTTCATGACAAAAAGGGACATGGGTCAGCTTGTATAATGATAACCTAACCTTCATGCTCAAATTTGATGCAATGATGAAGGGTATAGTGTATATAACCCATGGGGTGGATCCAAGGTCATCCTAGAAAAACATTATACTATAATTCACCTTCCTTTTAATAAAAGAGCTCTAGGAGTGTGTGAGGTCCTAAGAGAATGTGAAGGACAATAGTTCCTAGAGTAGTAACCATAGTGTTATTAAAGGATCAGGGGATGACCAAGGCTTTGGACATGACATTGTTTGGTAGTTTAAGTTGATCATAGGCATGGGAGGAGATTATGTTAATATTGTATCCTCCATCAATCATAACCTATTTGATATAGGTTTGGTTGATATAGGTAGTGATGAAAAGAGGGGGATCTAGGTTATCAAGGTAGATAGAAGGTATTTATAAATCCTTGAAGGTAACAAGGTTGGAAATTTGGAGAGTAAAAACAAAGGCTACCATAGGTTGAGGGTCTTTAGTTTGGACCTTTATTGACTTTAATTCCTCTATCATTACTTATAGATGGTGAGGTGAGGTATAAATCAATTCATATATGCTCATATTGGCTGGGGTTTGGTGTATCATTTAAGAACCACTGTTCTAATTAATTCATAGGGGTTGGATTGAGGGGTACCTAAGATAAACACCTTGAGTTTGGCTAAAGGTGAATATGCTTGGATTTGACTTAGTTGGGAGGTGGAAGATGGGTATGTCCATGGGATGGACACTTTTGCCTTCCCCTTATCCTTTTCCTAAGTGTGTGACCATGTGACCATATGTATAGTATGGATAGAAGGAAGAGTTAGGGTAGGAGATTGGTTTGGTTCTCTGTCACTCTAAGGTAAAAGTGGGAGAGTAGGTAGGCATTTGGTATTGGTTGTTATTTATTGGATTGGTAGTGGGCTC
Source organism: Torreya grandis (assembly GCA_037957365.1). NCBI lineage: Eukaryota > Viridiplantae > Streptophyta > Pinopsida > Cupressales > Taxaceae > Torreya > Torreya grandis. The sequence continues at coordinate 2,459,083 of JARHVA010000736.1, read as the reverse complement.
ATGGGAGGTTCATCTGATAATAGATCATCCTCATCATAGAGATGATGGATTATGGCTAGGAGAGTTTTTAAGTTCTTTGTGTCATGCCCAGGTGTCTTATAATAGGATAAATACTTGGTAGTCATTATACTAGATTAGTTTTGAATCAAGAGGGTCAAATGGTCTAATACTAGGTAAGGTTAAGCAAGAATCTCTCAATAACCTTTGGAAAATAGTTAAGTAAGACTCAACAAAAGGTGGTGAGGTTCTAGAGGTTTTGGCCTTGGTTGGTGAGATGGATGTCATTTTGGAAACATGCTTGGTGGTAGAGGTTTTGGGTAAGGTGGTATTCTTAATTGATTATTTTGGTTTAGGTAAGGAAGTTGATAAGTTGGAGGTAGAATATTTCAAGGTATCTAGTTTGGTTATTGATGGCTCGATGAAGATGGGTGTGTCATAAAGAAACAGTGATGGCATAACCAAAAGAGGTGGTTAGGTTTAGGTTGAGAGAGTTGGCTTCCTAATTAAATTATATAGATGAGGCCCCAAAATAGAGGTTAAGGTTGAGGGAGGTAAAACTCTAGTCTTCTAGCCTTTTAGTGGTTTTACCTCCTTGGTTGATTTGGTTGGATGTTTGGTTGGTGGGTTTGGTGAGGTTAGATCCAATTTCAAGGATGGATGATTAAGAATATACATGGGGAATATGATAAGGTTTTTGGTTTGTTTGGTTTAAGTGATAAAGGATGATTTTCTTATTTAGGATTTGGTTTCTTAGGATGGCTGAGAGATGATAGGGTTGGTAGGGGTTTTTATTGGTTTAGTTGATATGATAACGGGTTGGATAATAGAAGTGGTGGGTTAGTCTATCAAATATGTGGTTGGAGGTTCCTATTTGATGATTTAAGGGAGTCTTAATTATTTCCAAAAGGTGTCTCTATCCATGTCAGGTTCAGAACAAATTCTAATATCTGAACTAGTCTAGAGAATGGTTTATAGATTGGTCTTGTTCCCAGGCCAATGGACTCAAAAGATAAACCCATAGGTTGAGAAAGGGGAATAGTGACATCATATTTTTCCTCAATCAAAGGATTCAAGGTTTGGATAGGTGGTTTCTTTATGGGAGGTGAAGATATGGTGGTTTATTCCTTGGGAATGATATCCAAAGGGGAAGGGATTTATTTGGTAGTTGAAAAAGGCGGTAAAGTGGTGATGGTTGTTTGTTTTGATATGTTAGTTGAAAGAGGGGTTAATGAATCCACTACCTCAATAAACAGAAGAGGTGAGAAATTTACTTCTATATTTTGGGTCTCCAAAGGAAGAGAAGTTAATTCCACTATCTCAATAAGTGTAGAGGGTGAAGAATAGGTAGATTGGGTGGTAGGTTCTTCAACAATGAACATGTCAAGAACCATATTGATGGTATGGGAATCATGAGAAGACCTAACTTTATTGCTCTCATTTTTTGTAGGTGCATGATTGGGAAAAGTTATCTAAAAATGTCAAGGTCTTGGTTTATAGGTGTATTTAGGTTGTTCAACACAAGTTCCCCCTTGTCAATGAGGGTTTGGACAATGTTTTTGAAGGTATTACACCTACTAATGTCATGTCCAACTACTCAATGGAAATCACATAGGTCATTCTAATTATACCATCTAGGTGACAGATGAGAAGAATAAAAAAAATTAGGGGTTTTTATGGGAGGAATATGTATGATATTATCTTTTAGAAACTTCTCTAGGATTGAAGAATAAGATTCCCTAAGTAGAGTAAATTAATTCTAATTTTTTTGGTTTTGATTCCTCATGTTTTGATTTAATGAGTTAAAATAATTTGGTTGATTGACATATGGTGGAGGAGAAATCTTAAAGACAATCACATTTGTAGTTCCCTTGATTTTGACAATGGTGTTGGTTTGGTTGCATGGTTTAGAGGAAGAGGCCTCAATGGATTTGAAGGTAGAGTTTTTTTTTCAACTTTAACTTTCCTTCATCAATGGATCTATTTTATAGCTTACGTGCCATGGTAAGAGCTTTATCAAAGGTTCTAAAGCTCTTAACATGTAATGTAGAAGATATGTGCTTGGCACATGCCCGAGCAAAATTTTTTGTTAGATTGGGTTGGGGTAGGGAGAAAGAAAGTTGATTGATTAGGATTCTCCAACGAGCTAAAAAATAAGCAATATACTCATCATCAAATTCTTGGCTAGAGTAAAGTTCAGTGATGGAAACTTTATTGGAGATGTTTATTGAATAGTGATCCAAGAAATTTTGGGATAGCTAGGTGATGAAAAAGAGAGAGTGTTTTGTTATGGAACTTTACCAATATAGTGATGGACCAAACAGGGACATGGGGAAGGTATGAATAAGGATATCATCATTGTAGGCAATCAAATAACATGAATGCCTCAATGTCCTGAGGTGATTTTTTGGGTCCTCCTTACATTGTAATTTAGAAAACTTGGTAACTTCCCACTAAGAAAGATATGGTCTAATAGGGATAGATGGCTGAATGGGCTCATTGCAGATCTGGTCATATGATAAAATGTTGTGAGCCCTAAAAATGGATGACTCTAGATTGGTCATTTTATCCATTATTATTTTCATTAGATCCATTTAGGGTTGCACACTTGAAGGGCTGTAAGGTGCATATTATTTTTGTGTTTGGGTGACATATTGATAATTGGTATGAGGTTGAGGAGCCACCACATATTGATATGTGGACATAGGTGGTTGGGTAGTGGGTAGAGGCATATTCCCTTATGGGTTAGGGATGTAACCTAGGTTGGGTGTGATTTCACCTGATGAGAGGTTAAGGTGGGTTAGGTAGGAGCTATGATTGGGTTTGTAACTAAAGGAAAGGTGGTGACCTTTGTACTAATTGGTAGTAAGGTAGAAGGTATAGAAATAATAATATTTTGAAGTGGAGTAGTGACTAATGTATTGGGGGTAACTAAAGGAATGTTTCCAAGGATATTATTAGGTACTTTCATAGTGAGTGGAGAATAGGTGGTTAGTTTTTGGGTTGTTCCTAGGGTAGATGAGTTTTTAGTGGGGGTGGAAGGCATAAGGGTGTTGACAAGTTGGGTAGGTTGGTTTTCCATATTAGTATCAAAGGGATTATTGGTAGATGAAGATGTTTGGGTATTCAATGGTTGGGTGGTGACTATGGAAATAGAACTTTTCCCCATAAGGTAGGAAGGCATGCCATAAGGTGGGTCCATAGGTAGAACTAAAGTAGGGGTATGGTGAGGCATGGTGCTGATAATGTTAAAGGGCCACAAGATTGTTATATAAGAATGTGGAAAAGTATATATCTCCTTAGGGAACTATATGAGGGAAATAAGAAATTATCAAAGGATGAGTAAATTTTTCTAGTTTAGAGATGTACTCCATGAATGAGGAGGTAGAAGAGGTTGATTAGTTTAGTGATGGGTTCTGCTCTACTAGGTTATTTCACTAGTGGCAAGTTAAAACCATGAAAGATAAGTGAGGGAGAATACAAAAACAAGATCACCACTCAAAAAAAGATAAGACAAGAAATGAGCAAGGAAATCAAACACACACTAAAAATTATATTAAGTCCTAAATTTATTTTTAGTCTCTCTTTTGGATTATGCATTAAGATTTGTAAGAAATTATGTGATTCAAATTGGCTTGTAGAGTGGGTATTAGAAAAGAAGTATATGGTTGGTTTCAAGTTGTGTTTAGGCTCTCAAAAATGATCTATATTACAAATCAATACAGATAAGGGTGTCAGGTGTCAATCCAATATATACCAATTTATAAAGTTTATACTCAACCAGAGAGTTGAGTTGGTTCTCCCCTTGGTACTTACCTCCAAGTAGGATCATTGGGAAAGGGTAAGGTGATCGCTAGGTGATTAAACTCTAGTCATGACTTATGTCAAGATATTTAGATGTTTGATTGATGTAGGTGGTTTGGTTTATGTGTGTGATACAAGTGATGTTATGATCAAATTACTTTGATTTAATCTAACTAAGTGAGATAAACTTGTAAGAAACTAATATATGTAGTTGATTTTAAACCCAAAAGAGATTTAAATTTGTTTATGAGCACATAATAGGGAGAAGAGCATGTAGATGCAAATAAAAGAAACCCAAGTAGAGAATCAAGGGTCTCACTAAGCATGATATAATGTTTCAAAAAAAATTAGATTATGTTTCAAGAAAGAAAGAAGAAAGAAACTAGATATGGGTATGGTAGAAAAACCTATTTAGTTGTGGTGAAACGATCAGATGATTATAGATAACTCCTCTTTGGCTTGGGAGGAATGACATGTAGATAAAAAAATCAATGAAGCAAATGGTTGGTTAGATAGATAGTTGGGTGGATTACTTAGCACTAGCTAGATTCAAGAAGCAAGAGCTCCCATGGAGGATATCAATCCACACTTTTTAAAAAATTAAGCTTAGAAATTGAAAGATAAAGTACTCACATAAATCATAGAAGATATTAAAATTAAGTGTAAGGAATTATTGATAAATAAAATGGTGAATTTGAATAATTATAACAATAAACAAGTCAATACTAATGCTAAATAGGTTGGGTACACTTCATAAAATAGGGTAGGGTTATGTGATCAGGCCAAAAAAAAGAAAGTTGGATTTGGTTGAGGTTAAGTGGGTGAAAATAGCTTTCTATTATTTTGTGCCACAATGACCATCGGTGGTTGAGGTGATCATCAATGATTAAGGTGACCATTGGTAGTTAAGGTGACCATCAATAGTTGGGATAGACCATCGGGGGCTAATATGGGTTGGGTCTAGGTAATAAAACGTTGATTAATGAAGTTATAAAATAAGATTTTGATAGGTTGGTTTGGGTTGAGTTGATTATGAAGTAAAAATAAAGTGATTGAATAATTAAAGCAAATACTTAGCTTGACACTGGTTAATCAGATGAATAGTTGAGGAAAATAATTGTTTGATGGGGTCTAGAGTGATTTTAGTAGAGTAACAGTACTTGGTTGTTGGCTAATGGATGGAAGAACTTTGAATCTTTATCAATATGGTTGGATTGCTAGATCATTAGAAGAAAAATTGCAAAAAAAAACTCTTGATACAAAATCTCTTGATAGTTGTAGATCCTTTTTCACCTCTTACCTCTCTCTTGTTATAGGAAGGAAGGATAGGTGAAACAATACGTTAACAAGAGGTCCAACTTGTCTAATTTTAACTTTGACATGCATGTGATTACATATAAATTACACAATCTAATTATAAAAAAGTAAGGTAGAGTGATGTGGTATTTAGTGGTTCAGATGGTTGAACCTAATCATCGATGGTCAGGTTGACTATTGATGGTTAGGGTGACCATCGATGGTCAAGGGTCAAAGTCAAGTTGGGTTAAAAATGTGGGTTCAACCATTGGGTCAATATGACTCAAATTAGGTGTATTTTTTGGTTGAAAGGTCAAGTTTAGGCTAAAGGGGGTCTTGAGGTGGTTTAGCTGTGTTTTGACACTCAAAACCATAGTGTATAGTTTTTTAGTGTCTACACAGTACAGTTTGCCAACAGATCCAAAAAGTCTATAATGACAACATAGTACTAGGGAGGGGAAAAGAAAAGGGTTGACTTATATTTTCAAGTCAACCAAGTCAAGGTCAAACTAGGTTGACCAAAGAACTAGAATGGTATGGAAATGCATGTAAAATGCTAAAAGAAGGATATAATGACCTTAAATGACCAATTAAGGGGAAAAAAGACCAAGCATGCTAAAAATAGGTAAAAATGAATGGATTAAAGAATTTTAATCTTATTTTTTATTGAAATTGTAAAAAGAATGTATTGTGATTATACATGACATGGAAGATCTAATACATATTTTATTATTTCTTGGTTGTAAGGATGACCCAAATTTTGAAGATTGGTATATGTGCCATGGCTACTAGATCTACTAGAGTGTTTGATGATAGGAGATAGGGATAGGCTAGTAGCTATAGGCCTAGGAGGGATAACTTACATGTGCAAGATTCCCCTAAATGTGGATTTGCTAGTCATGCTCCTTAGATGTTGGGAATGATTGACTAACACCTTCAAATGGGAGGTAAATGGGGATGTGGTATAGGTAGCTATCACTCTTGAGGATATGCATACCATTCTAGGGCTATCAATAATAGAATCACCAGTGACTACATGTATACCAGGTAGCTTGGAGGAGTGGAGATCCTTAGCCATGTGGACTATAGTCTCAAACATGGAATTAGTGGGAAGGAGAGTTAGTATGTTTAACATATATACATCATAGATTCTAGATATCTAAAAGGTTGTGATAAGACTTGAGATACAACGAGTGTTATGTCACAAGTTGGATGACAAGGTATCACTATTTATGGTAGCCTTGAGCAACATCATCCTAGAGGAGGGAGTATTATATGATCTCGACTCTATCATATAGGTCCAACTCATACATGATCTGTATGAGGTGTTGGTTAGAGGGCAAAAGTCAATAGAACTGATCATATTATTGATGGCTTAGATATATGAGAGGTTTCCCATATATCAATTAGTTGGGTTGTACCATGTAGTTGATGATATGTCACCTCGAGTATGGAGATGGAGAGAGGACCAAGTAGCATGGGCCATGCCCCACATGCTAGCACTAAAGATAGTGAGATGTGAAGACATATTGTGGTAGACATATGGGTACATAATAACTACATGGATAAACTAGGACATAGTTACACCAGCTATATTAAGGACAAAGGTGTTTAGACACTATACATGGTGGGGAAATCCATATCTAATGGCATAGGTACTAGGATAGATGATATTACCTCATCTAGAAGCATCTATATTGATGCTTGAGTAATAGGATTGGTATGTGAGAGAGTTGATGGGGAAGAGAGGACTAGGGCCATTAGTGATGAGGCTGACACTTAGAAGACATAATGAGTGACCATGAACTAGATGAGCTTGAAAGGGATTAGAGTAGGAGGAGAGGGGTACACAGGTAGTGGTACTAGAGATACCACCACCAGATTTGTAGTGAGATGAGTAATGACCATCGAGGACATGATGTTGATAAAGTTAGGAAGAGTAAGAGAGAGTGGAGACTATCACCATCCTTGATGATCTAGTAAGTGAGCCCAAAGAGAGATCGATTATAAAGAGGCCACTCAAGTGCATGCTAAGGTGGAAGTGAGCCATGACAATTAGATTTGAGATAAGGAGGTGACCTATAAAGGATGTACTAGGAGGTCACATGGATGGAGAGATTGTGTTAGGAAGTCATGTAGATGGTGAGACCATAGTGGTCAAGACATATATAGGTAATAAAAATGGTTAAATTATTTATTAAGTTTTTATTTTGAAATAGAGACTAGAGGTAGATAGATATTACAAGATATAACAATGAAATAATATCTATCTAGGTGTGATTTTGTAGGCATAGTTGAGGATCAGGAGGATAAATGAGGGTCCCTTATGAGGGGAGCACTCCATGACATCCTAGATGAGACTCTATATCCACATAACCCTACTACATTAGAGGACCCTAATGTACCATCTACCCTAGCTCAGGCAAGCTAGTTCAGATTAGCAAGGGAGGCAATGAGGTAGATATGAGCATAGAGAGAGAGGATGCACCCACCAATAAATATGTATATAAGTGAGATACAGGCATGATAGGTCTTGTAAGAGGAGATAACTATGCATCTAGATATAGTTATGCAAATTACACATGCATATACATTGACCCTGACCTATATGACATAGGTGTAGGAGTAGGAGATGGTAACACACATGGTTACCTTAGCCCATTTGGCTTAGGTATAGGCATGTGTGGCACATATAGAGGGATAAGTTGATGGATTTAGATCTCAAATGGCCTCCTTATAATGTACTATTTGGAGGATTCAGACTGAAGCCTTAGCAAGTAGCATGGCTAGGCCATCAGATAGATAGGATGAAGCCTAGCCATAGAACTGGAGCATTATATATATATATATATATATATATCATTTTGGCATATTTATGTTGATTGTGTATGTTGTCATCATCATGGTTTTAGTTGTCGATGCTTTGGATATATTTCTTTCTAACACATGTATTTAGTTGTTGTATATGATATAGGAAATATATGAGATGTGCTTTCTTTTCTAGTATTATATAAAACAAATGCATGGTTAAAAATAAATAGGCAAAAAGACTTGGTAAAATATAATCAATCAAAAATGTAATATGCACTATTTCAAGTTGGGAAATGTGTAATAACAAGAAAATAACTAAGTATATGATTATATATATATATATATATATATATATATATATATATATATATATATATATATGATGTATCATTTTGGCATATTTATGTTGATTGTGTATGTTGTCATCATCATGGTTTTAGTTGTGGATGCTTTCGATATATTTCTTTCTAGCACATGTATTTAGTTGTTATTGTATATGATATAGGAAATATATGAGATGTGTTTTCTTTTCTAGTATTATATAAAACACATGCATGGTTAAAAATAAATAGGCAAAAAGACTTGGTAAAATATAATCAATCAAAAATGTAATACACACTATTTAAAGTTGGGAAATGTGTAATAACAAGAAAATGACTAAGTATAAAGAAACAATGGATGGTAAAATAAGATGGTAAAAAGGAATTTATTTTTAAAACCAAAGTGAAATATTTTTGCACCAAATTAAAATAAGTAAAATCATACTAAATCACTTTGGGAAGTATGAAAACAATGTAATAAAATAGAAGGTATGTAAAAGGGCTCAAATGGTATAAAAATAAATTAATTAAGTCAATCAGTCATACTATATCACATTGAGAAGTATAATACAAAATCAAAAATGGAAAAAGATTGGTATTAAATTGATCACACTAATTCAAGCTGGGAAGTATGAAAAATTCAAGAAATGGTTGTATTATTACATGCACTCAAAAACTAAGAAGATAAAAGTGAATGAGAAATTAAGTAAGCATAAAACACACTAAATCAAGTTGGGAAGCATGTTAATGAGGTGTAACTTCATAATCAATCATGTATTATCTCATAGTTGACACATGTAATTTTGTTTGTGACTTGTATTATTGGAAAATTTTGTGAGGAATTTTGGGTCCTATCCATGGTCTTACATTACAACTAATAAAGAGAACACCACTAGGGTGGAAAAATTAGGATAATTGGGTAAGAAAAGGATGTGGGTAATAAGAAGTAAAAATGCGGTAATTTATGAGGAATGTTGAGTCATGTCCATGATCCTACAAAGTAACTCACAAATGAAATCCCAAGTGGAGTGATCAGTAAACAAGATAATATTTCTCAAGAGAAAATATGAGGGATATAGGGAATAAAAAAGGGAGTGTAAAAAACAAGACTTAGGCATCCTATGAGAATACCTTAGGAGACAAGAGGCATACTAAGGACATGAAAAGACACGAAGTGACTAGTGACCATCAATGTACAAAGGAAAATTGTTCGCTATAGACACAAATCTTTGTAGGAAAATAAGTGTACTACTAAGATCAAATCATGAAGGTAGTTTGGTACCAAAAAATATATAATATACCTACCTTCCTATGAAGTGTTCCCTATTCTTTAGGACTCCTTATAGAACCATCAATCTACTAGGAAGATTGGGTACTTGCATGAGAAAGTAGATAGCACTAAAATATTTTTTATTCTTCTTTTCTAATCTACTAGCCTACCACACCCAAAAGGACCTCATCTCTATTGTGAGGCCAAATTTGGAGTTTGATCTTCGACTAGAAGAAGGAGATGTTCTTTGAATCATGTCTTTTAGTGTGATTTGACTTTTAAGAATGTTTTTTTCCTTTTATATCATTGTTTTTTGCAAAATGATTTAGATTTTAAATTTTGATGTCTTTTTAAGATTCCTCCATATAGATTTGGAATGACTTGTCAGGATCTACTACTCTTAAAAGATCACACTTGATTACCTTTGTATTAGCAACTAAACACGGAATTTAACCAGAATGATAAGTAACTAGAAATTAGAAACAACACAGAATATGAGAGACAATACCCAATTGTATTAATACTCTTCCAGAAGAAAATACAATGAAGAGATGCCACACTCTTCCACACTTCTCAGGCTTCCCACACCTAGTGTACAATAATTCACCTTCAAGAGTTCTTTCTCTCCTATAATATCAATTACAATCAACAACTCAAACACAGATTTGTCCAACCAGTCAGTAACAATACTGCCAGTACACAAGTGCTCCACGCACTCCAAATAGATCTCCCTGATATTGCACCTTATTGTGTTGTAGATCTCCTTTGACCTTGCTATCCTACAGATCCACCTTAGACCTTGCGCACACACACACCTAAAAATCAACCGATCTTACTTACCATGTAGATCTCTCTACACCCTGAAGAACCCTTTTCCTTGCCTCACCAAGTCCTTATGATTCTCCAAACCAGTACCCCTGTGGATCTTCTACCAGAACTTGCACAACCTATAGATCTAAAGATCATACACACTCGGTATCCCTGTGGAACTAGGAGGAGATACCCTTGCTCTCTTCACACACTAAAGGAGATAGCCTGCTCAACTCTAACTAGCACCTTAGAACTAAGAGGAACTACCCTTGCTCTCTTCACACTGAAGGAACTAACCAAGCTCTCTCTACTAGCCCAAATTACAATACAACCCATGGGTCTCTTAAATAGATCCTATACAAACAATAATTAGACATACAGACTCAAGACTTAAATTAGTCTTTACATGCAAACACTCAGACCTCCTTAAATTAGACTCAAGTCTAATACTGGAAATGCATGCAAACACATGCTCATGCACAGATGACCAATGTCGGTCCCTGTCTATCCACATACGATCGACGTCGGCTGATCTGTGACTGATGTTAGTAGCTTCTTGTCCACCTCTAACCGACGTCAGTCAGCCTAACCGACGTCAGTTACTATGACACTTCAGCAACCTCCATTTCCATGTTTAGAAGGGTGAAGCTTTTAGCTCCACAACCTAACAATCTCCTACTTGGAGATAAATAGTTGCATCTATACCTATAATAGTACATCATCTAATTTGTTTCCTGGCTTGTATCCCTCTTCAAGTTCAGTCTTGAAGACCAACATGGCAAACCACCGTACCACCAATAGAACCTGTGGTGCTTCTCCTGTCAACCAAGTAACCTGCCATATCCAAACCTACAAATCCATGTAGTGAATTCATTGACCCTGCATAGCATGAATCCCTATTGCTGGTCCCTCTCAGATACTTGAGAATCCACTGAAATGCTTTGCAGTGCTCCTTCCCCGAATTGGCTCCAAACTTACTGACAGCTCCCACTGCTTGGGAAAACTCAAGTCTAGTACACATGTACCTAACCTCATGTGATTTAGAACACTATTCTAAGCTCAGCTTGAACTATCCATCCCTTGGTGTGCTTACCAGTTCTACATCCTAAAAATTGAACCTCGCCAACACGTGATTCACATTAGTACTGGAGACAAAATCAACCTGTGATCTTCCATGTCTCTCATGCAAAAGAATTTCGCTGCTCCCAAATTCTTCATGGCATACCTCTAAACTAACTTTACCTTTAGCTCATAAACTCCCTGCATGTTTGACCCTGCAATAAGCAAACACACAACATACAGTAACATGATAATGTCGTGACTATTATCCAACCTGGTATTGAAAACATAATGGTTACATTGACATTGACTAAATCCATGCTTTGTCATACACCTGTCAAACCTATACCACTATCTTGTAGCTTGCTCAAGACCATATACCCTGGCCTTCCATCTCACGTGTCCATTCACTCTCTTCTTTAACCTAGGAATCCATTTGTCTGTCAGTGCTTTCATCCCAACTAACAACTCTACCAAAACTCCCACTTGGTTCTCTTTTGAATAATTCATGCCATGCTCCCACTATTTCTTGGATTCTACCTACTCTAAAGTGAACAAGCAGTATAAAGAAGGTGAATAATGAATATGAGGCTCACTTACCCTTTTAGTCCTCCACATGGGTGTTTGAGACTCTTTAACAGCTTGTTATCCGCCCAACATCTATTCCAGTGATCGATCTTGGTCATCTCCCAGTCTGCACCCAACTAACATTGATTCCCTACGACTGACCTTGACTATCAACGTCGATTCCCTCTGACCGATGCCAGCATCCACCTGCCTGACACCACCAACTTTGGTCTGCACATGACCGATGTCAGTATCTATCTGTTCGATGACAGTTCTCACCTGATCAATGTCGGTAACTATGTTCTCCTATGAGTGATGATCTTTACCCATGAGCTCACCTTGGATCAATCCCATGTCCAAATTAACATAGCCCTGCTCAGAATAATTCAACCCCTTGAGCTGATCTCTGTCTGTCATCTCCTCCATGAACACCAAGGCTTTCCAATTCTTAAGTTTGTCAAAGACATCTGACTCCCTCTTAAGAACATGCATCTCCTTCTTACTCATGTGACCAAGCCTACAAAGCCACGTCTTTGCAACAAAAGGAGAATCAGTAATACAAGTAGGTAGATAAAGGGTACCTACTTTCTTACCACATGCTAATTTATGTGCATCCACTGTGAGAGTTACTGTGCATCTCTCATCACCCAACTTTCCTAAAATTAGACTCCTCTTCAGGATTGGGACCTGCATGACACCATTCAATACCCATATGTTTCATGTCTCCAATTTCAGCTACACTTCACCTTTGCCAACAATTTGACAAGGCTCACCAACCCCTAAACAAATCTTTCCAAAGTATCCAAGGACATTAACATGGAAAAATACTCTATTTCAGGCTACATGGAAAGAGGTAACAGAATATATAACACAAGATTCTACTTTATCCAAAGAATATATAAGAGCATCTTGTGTAACAATACCTGCAACATCTGCATCTTTAATTCCTTCATGCTGATCTTCTACCAACCAACAATCTTTCTTTACCTGTCCTTTCTTTCCATCAATCAGTAATTGACCATTTGTGCTATTCAATTTCTCCATTTGTATCTTACTTTCTTCTACCATTTCTATACTCCCACTCAATCAAAAACCCCTGAGAGTGACCTGTAATCAACAAGCACTTAACAAGCTCTGACCACCTGTTAGTGAACCAAGCTCTGATGAGCCTGCAACTTGCTCTAATACCAATTTGTCAGGATCTACTACTCCTAAAAGAGCACACTTGATTACCTTTGTATTAGCAAGTAAACACAGAATTTAACCAGAATGATAAGTAACTAGAAATCAAAAACAACACAAAATATGAGAGACAATACCCAATTGTATTAATACTCTTCTAGAAGGAAATACAATGAAGAGATGCCACACTCTTCCACACTTCTCAGGCTTCCCACACCTAGTGTACAATAATTCACCTTCAAGAGTTCTTTCTCTCCTGTAATATCAATTATAATCAACAACTCAAACACAAAGTTGTCCAACCAATCAGTAACAATACTGCCAGTACACAAGTGCTCCACGCACTCCAAATAGATCTCCCTGATATTGCACCTTGTTGTGTTGCAAATCTACTTTAACCTTGCTATCCTGAAGATCCACCTTAGACCTTGCACACACACACACACCTGCAAATCAACTGATCTTACTTACCATGTAGATCTCTCTACACCCTGAAGAACCCTTGTCCTTGCCTCACCAAGTCCTTATGATTCTCCAAACCAGTACCCCTATGGATCTTCTACCATAACTTACACAACCTATAGCTCTAAAGATCATACACACTCGGCACCCTTGTGGAACTAGGAGGAGCTACCCTTGCTCTCTTCACACACTAAAGGAGCTAGCCTGCTCAACTCTAACTAGCACCCTAGAACTAGGAGGAACTACCCTTGCTCTCTTCACACTGAAGGAACTAACCAAGCTCTCTCTACTAGCCCAAATTACAATACAACCCATGGGTCTCTTAAATATATCCCATACAAAAAATAATTAGACATATAGACTCAAGACTTAAATTAATCTTTACATGCAAACACTCAGACCTCCTTAAATTAAACTCAAGTCTAATACTGGAAATGCATTCAAACGCATGCTCACACACAGGTGACCAACATCAGTCCCTATATATCCACAGATGACTGATGTCAGCTGATCTGTGATCGATGTCGGCAGCTTCCTGTCCACCTCTGACTAACATTGGTCGGCCTAACCGATGTTGGTTACTGTGACACTTCAGCAACCTCCATTTCCATGTTTGCAATAGTTAAGCTTTTAGCTCCACAACCTAACATGACCAATCATGAGAGATGTAGTGATACACATGAATGAGCTTTATGCTAAGACTAAAGGAAGCTAAGTAATCAAATACAAAGACTAACTAGGACACTTACGCTTAATAATGAATTAGCATATGATCTCAAGTCTGAACTATGTATATGCTTAGTTTGAAAAAAAAGAATAAGGGTAAAAGGAAATCCAAATGTGGACTGATAAAAGGAAATTATAATGAGATTCATTATTTTCTAACTAATCACATGGTAAAAAAGAGACAAGGACCAAAGAGAAAAGGGTTTGTATAACCAAGTCATAATGAAAATTATCTATGAAAAATAGAGATAAAAAAAAATCATGAAGTCAAGAAGGGAGTTTTGAATAAAAATCAAGAGATAAATAGAAGATAATGATAAACAAAAATAATCATATGCAAATATAAATGATAATATAAGTAAGATATAGCACCAAAGGTAAATAATCACCTTGTAACAAAATATGAATCTGACATGGCATCAAATGATATAACAAATAGATAAAAATAAAATTGGATCACATGTCAAATATAAATGTAAATGTAAAATCACCATGCATGTGCTCATAAATACTAATAAATATGCCCACACACATTATCCAAGACATTAGATAAATCTCTATGAAGCTGGATACAAACTGTTTCTAATTTCTCATCAATCTTCAATAAAAATTGGGAAAAGACTTCTCTTCTAATATCCTTAACTAAAAAAGTAGGAATACTCAAATGATCATGTTGAGGATGGTAATTAGGCAAGGGATGCTTGGGATAATGTGTGGGAATTGGCTCTACAGGAGATGCAGGAATCACCAGTGGAGAAGGATCTATGTGTGAGGGAATAATGGGTGGAGAAGGATCTAAAAGTGAGGGAAAGTCCATAGGTGAAGGAATCATAGGTGGAGACACAAAAGGTGATGAAGGGATGATAGTAGGGGATGGAACCATTGGATGTGGAGCCATGGGAGAAGAAGGATAAGCCTTTTTATGGGAATGACATATGGGAAGAACAAAAGAAAGTCCAAAAATAGATATGAAGTGATCCTTAAGGTTTTGTTGAAGGATGAGGAAATGATCAGTGTGATGAGTGCCATATTGGTGCCATAGATAATACACCTCACTATACTTAGGTATATATTCAAGTAGAACCTTTAGTGGAGGTGTGGATTTGTCTAAGGACAAAGAGGAAAGATGAAAAGTATCAATATACTATCACAACTTGAGATAATGGGTAGAAGAATGATTGTATATCCCATGGAAATAATAGATATGCTTGCGAGTGGTATTAAGAGAAACACTCACAAAAGGAGGTGTAATAAAAGAGGAAGAAGATAGATAATTATCATCAGCCCATTTGGTGGGAAATGAAGCCATCTTAGGTAAGGGAATCAAATTAGCACCAAGGGAAGGTGGTGATGGAAGAGAAATGAAACTAGGATCAATGGAAGGAGTAATGGGATGAGAATCAGGGGTGACTCAACAAGAGAAAGAGTAGACATAGGTTCAACTATAGTAGGAGTGGGAATGGGCTCTAATAAGGGATCTATTTAAGGAGGATCAAGATCTATAGAAGGTCTAATAAGGGTCATACTAATCTCAGGAGTAAACCAACTATGATGATTATGGTACCTGGAAAAATAGTAAGGCCTAATCATATCATGATCCATTATCATACTCTTATGAGGCTCCACAAAAATTAGAGGTTTTGGCACCATCTCTACCCTACAATAAAGAGGAAAAATACTAAAATTAGGAACTATAAATAATGGAAGATGGGAAGATAAAAAAACACTCAAGTAAAGAAGAATGATAATAAATAATCTCGACATCATGGGCCTATACAAGACCACTTAAGAATGGATCATATAAAGAATAACCATCATCATAATATTTGGTATGAAGATCAATGACATAAGCAGGTATGACCTTGTCATTTGAAGAAGTGTGGTAAATATAATTTTGAGTCTTGGTCAATACTATGAGAATATCTTCTTAAAGAGGCTTGTGAGAACCAGGTTGTAAGGAAGTAGGAAGTTGCAAGATGAGATGAGGTGAGAGATTAAAAAATTAATATTAGGCTATTCTCATTGGGCCCATCATTATCAAAATCTAGGAGGTTAGGAGGAATGTTCCCAATGAGTTTAGGATGTCCATTTTAATCTTGGGTTGAATTAATTGGAAAATTAAGATTCTAAGACTCACAAAATGAAACCCTAGGTAAAGGTTCAAGAGTAGGAAGATTGAAGACACCATGGTCTTGAAATTGTTTAAAATTCCAAGGGTTAGTGTCACCCTAAATCCTATAAATGGTTCCATTATGAGGTAATTTAATGCATTGGTAGGTAGAAGAAGCAAAAACTCTCATACAGTGAGTCCATGACCTACCAAGCAAGATGTTATAATAAAGGGGAAAGTTAAATATCATCACCTTCACATGAATGGTGATAGGTGGGAAAACAATGGGAAGCCACACACAACCTAAAGGATGCATTTTCCTTCTATCATATCCTTTGTAGGTGTTGTGTGTATACTTGATATTGCATTCTAAATATCCAAGGGTCTTAATGAAGTTTATAGAGGAAATGTAGGTACCAAAACCCTTGTCAATTAATGTACACTTAACTTGGATATATCCTATTTGGATACTAATAAATAAGGGAGGATCATCTACAAAAATCATAATATCATTGGGAATCATATAAGCTATAGGAAATCTTAAAGAAAATGAAGTGTCTATAGTTTTATCAACATTGATAGACATTTATTCACATTATTTTAATATACTATCCTTAGATCTAGATAAGGCTACCTCCCATCCTACTAGGGGAGGACAAGGGACATTTATTTTGAATAATATTTGCATAAGATAGTTTCTATGATAGGGAGAAGTCCTCTTAATCTCAAGGAATGGAATCTAGGATGGGATATTAGTGAGTTTCATGATGGGATCCTACTCATCATAAACCATAATAAGGTTTTTATATATAGGTGCATAATAATCAAGGATGTCCTCAGAAGGAGGAGCTAAAGTGCATTGAAATTTGTGTTGGTAAGAAGAAGATGGTTTAAAACAACGTTGTAAATCATGTTGTGATGATGAATTAGATAGTTCAAGTTTATTTTGAGAAATAGTAGAATAAATGTTAGTAGAAGCTTGATTATCATTAATGTTTGAAGATGAAGGAATGGTGGTTGAAATAGAATAGGAAGTGTTATCCAAGGGAGAATCATAAATTGGATCATCAAAAGTAATAAGTTCATCTTGCCCTAGCTCATGTAAATGAGTTAGATAAGAATCCTGGATAACATGATATGTTCTAGATGAAGGAGGAGTGTAGATAGGTTGAGAATATATAAAAGCAACCAACCTTCACATATTAGTCATGTTAACCACATTCTCTTTGGAAATTGGTTCAAAAGACTTTCTACATTATTGGTAGAAGGGGTGGCTTTGTCTTGATTATCTTGAATAGGCTGATGATTAGGAAGAGGGTCTTTGTATATAGCTAAATGAGTGTTGGCTTAGTTCAAGGCTTGAGTTTTATCATGTGACTTATAAAATTTAAAAGCAATTTCATAAACTTGTTGATGCTTTCGAATGATATAATCATGATCAAAAATAGGACCTGGAAGAAAGTCTATGGCTAAATTATGAAGTTGTCTACAAGTCTCATGAGAATGACCCCAACTAGTGTGAAACCAATAAAACTTGTTAAGATCATACTAGGATTTCATAGGATGGGTAGGGTCAAGATCTCATGGAAGAGGCCTAACTAGATGCTTAAGCAATTTAGCTAAGGATAAAGGTTTATGAACATCAATTTTGTTTGGTGAAGATAAGTGAGGATTGGTATATTGTTGAGAAGGGGGAGTTAGTTTCGATGAAGGCATAATAATGATAGCTTGAACATTATGAATGGTGTCATAAGAATCTATAACACCATCATTGGTAACATTGTGATTTCTATTTTTAACTAAGAGATGAGGACCACAAAAGGTTGGGGTGGCTCGAATTGATGCATAAATAAATATTGTTTTTTAACTTGGTCAATATCCTCCTCCAATGTATATGAAGAGAAGGTGCAAACCTGATATTGAAGTTTAGGGAAAAAGGCATTGGTAAAGAGATGGAAAATATTGTCATTAGCTATGTTATGTTCACATTTGTTTGATAATGTTTTCCACCTTTTAACAGAGGCTTGAGCAGTTTCATTTTAAAGTTGTTTTCAATTTATGAAGTGGGCCAAAGTGTTTTCAAGAAGATCACTAGTTTGAAATTCTTGGACTAAACCATTCACTAAATCCTCCAAACTAGTAATGGAATGAGTTCTAAGTTGGTTGTACCAATCAAAGGCATCACCTGTGAGAATTTTGGCTAAGATTTTGATAGTAGTAAAGGTGTTTAAATTGACCCAATCTTTATAAATATTTCCAAATGTTTTAAGATGAAGGATGGGATCGATTGATCCATTATAAGAAATTGTAGTGTGATACCTCCTGTATCAATGTTATCAATTTTAGTATTAAGAGGCTCATTTTAGAGATTCTTAATGGTTTTGTTGACCAAAAGAGGTTGAGGAATGAGATTTCCTTCAGAATATCAAAGAGGAGGAGGGGGAACATTCTAGTTATATGTGCCCCAAGCCATTGGTTGAGGATGAGATTGAAGATGAAGAAGGTGGTTTTGCATTCTCATCATTTAATTTGTGTTATGAGCTTGAAAGGTATTCATTGTAGTGAGTGTTTATAACAATAGTTGATGGGTTTGATTAGCATTATTAGAACCATTATATGTGGTATTAGTGGCTTGGGTACCACTATTGGTGTTGATAGGATCTTGAGAGGAATTATGAGAATGTGAGGCACTAATGGTAAAATTTGCTTGTGTAGAAAAAGATGGACTAGTGAATGGTTGAGAAGATGAATAATTAGTAGCATGATTACCTTGGATAGCAAATAAAGCACTAGTGGAAGGACTAAGGATAGTGGATATTATGAGAGGCCCACTAGATGTAGAATCTACCATGTTAGTAGATATACTAGGCATGGAGGTGGAATAAGTTAGAGAAGAAGAGGTCATCATGTGAGAAGGGGTCATAATCAAAGGAAGGGGTTAAAAATCAAATAAAGTGGTACCCCCAAATCTAGTTGAGAATGTAGGAGTAGGAGAATGAGGATCTTCTACTTGACCACTAATCATAAGATTATAAATGGTAGAGGGATATTTTCCTTGATGTTGAGAAAATTTAGATATAAAGAAGAACATTTCAAGGGTATACTCTAATTATAGTTGATCTTATAATGAGAAGAGATGATTACACTATGAAGAGGTATTAGGAGGGATCCCATAGTTAATTGTGTGAGTGGAAATATGAACATTTATAGCATCTAAGAGAGGATCCTTACTTTGCTTATGGGAGACCCTTTGAGGATTGGTAAGATTCATCATGTCTGCTGATTAAAACTTAGTATTATCATCAAGAAAAAAGTCCATGATGAAGGGAAAGAAAGAGAGATGAGAAAGCAATAAAATAGGAAATGACAAAAATAGTACAGGGTCAACTGGGTCAACCTAGCACAAAAATAGGGTCTATAAATAGTATAGGGTCGACTAGGTTGATCTAGCACAATAAACAGAGGCTGGAAAAAGAGAAAATAAGGTTTGTAAATAGTACATGGTTGACTAGGTCAATCCAATATAGTGAACAAAGGATGGAAAAAGGTACAAGGTTGATTGGGTCAACCTAGTATAACATAAAGGGAAAATTAAGAAACATATAACAGATTGTGAACTAAAATAAGATAAATTTTGCAAGTGATTTGAAAATAAATAGCTAAAAGTAAAAAATAGTCAATTGGATTAATGTTAGCCAATATAATTGAGTCACACAACATAAAAACCTACATCAATGATGGTTAATGCAAGTTTTGTAATATAAAATAAAATTGATTAGAGAGCAAAAAATCAACTTAGGAAGTAAAGAGATAAGTAATTGGTCAACCTGAATGTTTATTAGAATATTAAAATATGATTTTAAATGTGATGGGAAGTTGGTTGTAAGTAACAAACTAAAATGGCAATCTAAGGATGGTTTTAGCTAGTTTGAGCGAAAAGGGGCTATAGTAAAAATGATACAAGCTTGGTAATGGGGCCTATCCCCTCACTTCACACCTCTCAATGATGAGGGTGTTGGGTGCTTAGCCATAATATGCCATTAATCATGCTTTATACTTGACCAGAGTATCAAGTCAGCTTCCTCCTTGGTGATGAAATATAAGTAGGTTGGCCTTGGGTAGATAAATGTTAAAATTCTTGTTTAGATTTTGTGATTTGGTCATGTGTACATAAAATAAAAAATAGTGAAACTAAATGATTAATTGAAAGCCACCTAATTAAGCCATGTGATCTATTCTAAGCATGCAAGAAATAAGAAAAGAAAGTGTGAATTAATTACTAGCATATAAGGTTAATTCCAACTTTGAAACAAGGTACAATTTTGATATAGTCAATAGTGTATGCAAAAAATACATAATAGGGTCAAACCTATACTATGGAAGCAAGGTCTGAAAATGAACAGGGTCGATAGAGTTGACCTAGTTATTTAGACAGCACACAGAACATAGAAATGGGTCAATAGGGTTGATCTAGTTGACTGTGCAGGGGTAGTTTTAAATATTACAAACTATAAAAGGAAAGATTTTAAAGAAAGAGATAGAGAGATAGAAAGGAACCTTTCTAGATCATAGATGTAGATAATGAATATTGTTATTCAAGAACCTTGATATATACTTACAAATTCTATTAACTGGGTCGATTAGGTCGATCAAGCTTTGTAGAAACTTGTTGTTGAGTGCCTAAAAATGTACAAGGTCAATTGGGTTCACCTAGTAGTATAGACTAGATGTATAAAAATATAAAAACCTATACTGGGTCAATAGGGTCGATCTAGTAGCCTATACCTAAAATCTTATGTACAGAAGTTAGATACTAGGTCAACAAAGTTGATCTAGTATGTCAAATATATGATAAAAATAATGATGAAAGATGAAATAAATGAAATAAGGTAAACAAATACTATAAGGGTTAGTTCACATTAGGTTCACCAAAATGTATACAATTATAAATGCATCATGTTTATGAATCAATTTTGGCTCAGAGAAGATAGAGCATACCTACACTTTCGATTAGGAATACATTTATTAAGCGGGGGCATGACCAATATGGGGATCCACTAGACCCAATTATGGGATCAATTGTCACAATACACCATGCTAGGAAGGGTTCCAAAGCCTACAGTCTAACACAAGCATGTAACAACCCTAAAAGAGTCCTAGGTTTAATGTTCACTCTATTTTTATAAAAAAGCAAGTAAATCCAATCTAGTGCTCACCAAAGCTTGTGGCACAAATTGGGGGGTTAGAAACAATAAAAAAAACTAAACTAAACATTCATAGAATAAATATACTCACATCAATGTATAAAGAATCCTAATGCATGGGAGAGAAGCACAACTACATTATCTATCTATTCTTATAAAGGAAAAATAAAGTTAGGAATACTTACATTAAAGATGAACCCATTGAGTCTCAATTTCTCTGTTGGTCAAGGTGCTTCACAAGATATTGTTGTGGTATGTAAGGATAACAAATAAAAATCATCTCTAGGCTACACAACCTATCTATGCATCCAAAATACTTCTCCATAAGACAAGATCAGTATCTCCAAAGAACATATGGGACCCTAAGCTTTATTCCTCAAGTAGAATGGTTAATAAGCAAATGTTCATTTTCACTTATTCTTCTTCTCTTTTCTATTCTAAAATGGTTTGAAATTAAATTATATATATATATATATAGGTAGACCTTGACCTAAATCCTTTCAAATATGTTGGCTGTATAAGGTTGACCCAGTTGACCTTGTATGTTTTTAAGAGGTAAATCACTAGATCCTGAGCTAGGTCAATCGAAGGGCTAACGAAACTCCTAAATAAAAATATCCCTAAATAGTATAGGGTTGACCCAGTCAACCCTGTATAGTAATCAGAGGTTTAAAACTATATAAGGTTGACCTAGTCAACCTAGTATAGTCAACTAGTGAAAGGAGGTCAAGGAAAGATCAAGGAGGATTAAACATGACAAATGTTTGAAATGGGTAAAATAGAGAAGAATAAGCTTAGGGTAAATGGTTTTAGGAGACAAGTGTGTAGATGGCAAGTGTCAAAAGGGAAATTAATCTTATGAAGCACCAATGGTCTAACTACCCCTTTCCTATTGCACCCTTTAATTCATTCACTTATAGAAATTGAGTCTCGATGGGTTCCTATAAGATGTAAAGTATTAGTATTTGACAAAAATTAAAAATATTATGTTTATACACAAGCCTCCCAAGTAGGATGAAGAATATCTTGAGCCTCCCAAGAAATATAAATAAGATATTGAGCTTATATCCAAGTAATCCATGACAATCTCTTTCATTTCTATCAAGACTTAGACTCAGATAAAATAAGGACCTTCATAGGTACTTCCTAGTACAATAATTTTATATTGGATGAATGAAGTAATTAAGAAGATAAAAATATAGTTTACTCACATGAGGTTTATTTTAGTACACTCATGTCACCTATACTTTATATGCCAAAGAAACCCAGAATGGCTTCTCATATAATCATGGATGAACATGGGGATTGGTGTAGATTAGAAATCCTAGAGAGGTTAGTCAATCCATTAGTGAAAAAAATAAAAATAGACTTGAAGAAATAGAATGTGAAGCCTAATCCCTAGGTTGTGCTATATGTAAAATAAGCAATAAATTCACATTAGAAGACAGAAACAATATTTATATCTCCTCAAAATATTTGCTTGAGAACCAATTTTAAGAAGTTAAGCTTGAATTTAGGATATGGAGTCTTTGACAATGCTTTATTTTTCATGTAGGAAGCACCTATCCTATTATACACTTGATTCTTGGCTTGGCTTGATATGAGAATTGTTTGAAACTCCTTATATAATTTGGTAGAGTATGTTTGCATGAAAAATCTTGTCTATATTGGACAATGGCCCTTGTATTTATAGATTTTTTGGATGTTTGTGAACCATTGATTTGAGATCAAGATCAATGGTGGAGGAAAATTTCTCAAACTCATGATCACACACATGGAGTGTGTAAGATATGAAATTTAATGCCTTTTGGAGTATGGAAGTCATTTTGTAATAAATATGTAGTCATTGGTTCTCTTGGAGTGTGTAAAAGGGATGTAAGAGGAAGAGTGTGTAAGAGGGGTGTAAGAGCTTGCTTTCACTCCTCTTTCCCATTGAATTCCTTGAGTGGAATCACCCATTTGAGGTAATAATTCAATTTTTATTTTAGGAAAATGGATAATTCTAAATTCATGGAATTTTCCATTAGAGGAATGATTAGGCTAATTAATCAAGATGATTAATTGGTAATTATAAGAATGATAAAATTTTAAATGTTTATTTTTCAATCAAGTATTCACTTAATTTTACTATGAAGACATTTTCAAATGATTTAATTAATTATGGATATGATAGATAAGATTAATGATGCAACATGATCTATTGCCCTAATCAGAGATATGTCATTGCTATTTTGGGTTAAAATGATAGTTGTCTAGGTAAATTAGGTCCATTAGTAATTTTTTATTAAAATTACATGTGATTATATAAATTCACACTTGATTTTAATTTAAAAATGGAAGTGATTAAAATTAAGTGTCTATTTTTTTCCACTATTTGAGAAGGTGTTATGAGACACTAGGCACAATAACATCTTTTTATAGAAAGAAAAATTCATTAAGACAGAATTTGATAATGTTTGAATAATAATGTCTTCACTCTTATCTTTTGAAAATTATGATTCAATAAACTTAGATTGATGTCCCAAAGGGTACTTTATTATCCCTAGATTCCCCCTCAAGGGGACGATCGAGGAAGAATTTGAAACAGATGGGCCTTCAAAAAAGAGAGGAAGAAGTAAGAATGGGATAAATTAACCCTTGGCTAAAATTAACCCACTTGAGATAATGCCTCCATGATTTGGTTCCTAATGTTTGAGATGACTAAAACTAAATTTGCCCCAAGGTGGGGGGAAGTGGGAAGGATACATCCCAAAACAAGTGGCACACTTTGACTTACCTCAAATAGGGGGAAATCTATTGGATTGGAATTAGAAAAAATATTAAATGATGGAATTGGCCCCAAAGAGAGGTATTAGTTGATCATAATAATGTACCCTAGTAGGGTGGATTTTATCATTGATTGGTCTAATTGGGTTTCCCTAGTAGGGTGAATTTTCATTTTGATAAATGATGATTAGGTAATTAATCAATTGGTTGGAAATCATAGATCAAGGGAGTAACATGTTACATAGATTAATGATGATTAAGTTAAAATGTAGGTGAAATGGTATAATGAATGTTTAAAGAATGGAAAATCCACAAAAATTTAGACACACTAGAATGATCAATAGTAATGAAAGAGATGAGGAAGAATAATGATTATGAATTTTTATATACACTCATTTGTTGATATGTATCATCAGTAACATATAAATTAGTCATGGGATTCAATGACCTATATGGAGGATAGTAGACAAGGAGAGATTTTGTTACAGATTTGCTTATAAGACTTATAACACTTGATTTTTGATGTAGCACTAAATGATAGGCACCATGATATAAAACACCATGATGATCATGCCACAATGTGCATAAGGACTAACCCTTGATCTAATATATAATTGAAAAAAATGAACTAATGATAAAAATCATGATGATAATGTTATAAAATTCCAATGGAGGGACCTAAGTATAGATTCATGAAAATAAACACCATGATGATGACCCTACCAACACATTGGACTAAGTCCAGGCAAAAATAAAAAATGGAAACAAACAAGAAAGAAAAGAAGAAATTAAACATAAATAAAAAAGAAAATCAACAAAAAACATCATTTTTCTTAGTATGAAAAATGAATAAATGCACCAATAATAATAAAAATTAATCACTATTGACAAACACATAAACACAACATAAAATATGTAATTAGTGAATCATTTGTGCATGTGTGAAAGTAAGGCATTACTCTTGGAGATTTCACCCCTAATCTCTAGAGGTCAATTGATAGGTCAAGATGGAAACTTAGATAGAATGGGGAATAGAACAAAAGGAAGGGGTGGTTGAGTTGTCTTCAAATTACCCATGGTGGACATTGTATACATAGTCAAATGGAATTTAGGCCAAATTTAGTTCTCCCAGGGATGTGGGAAAGAAGGAAAATGAGGAAAGGTAAGAGATTTTATTGTAGAATAATAATAGAAAAAAGTACACTCATAAAATGATGAGAGCATTTGAGATAAATTTGGGAAAATGGCATTGTAGTAATATTGGCTAAACTAACCAAATATACCCCGTACATATAAATTTTTCCTACATTGTCCATGTGGACCTCAATCCAATGTAGTTTTCTCAAAAATGGGAGTATAAATGAAGTAATGGTAATGGTAAATAAAAAATGATCATGGCTGAATAAGGGGTTCCCACTTAGTAAATGCAGTAAACCACGCCATCCAAAATAGAGAAAAAGGTCACTAGTGAACAAGATGACAAAATAAGAAAATATTTAATGGATTAATATCTCTTGTAGAGAGTTTAAGTCATTTTTATGCATTTTTTATTTTTAAGTTATTTTTGAAATTTTGAAAATTTTAGGTTTTTTTTGGATTGTTTTAAATATTTTTAGATTTTGGCATCTCAAGTCAATGGAGGATTATGAGATACATATTTCTTCAACTCGTAAAACAATGAGAGTGTGCCTTAGGTTGCTCATAAAATGGTGAGAGCATGGATTAAATTAATTGAAAAAAGTGTTGCTTAAATTGTTAATAAAATGATGATAGCATGGCTTAGGGTGTTCATAAAATTATGAGAGTGTGAAAAGGGGGTGGTTGCACCGACCTTAGAAACTTAGTGAACCTACATAGTCTATATGGACCTCAAGCCAGTATAGTTAAACTTATAATGAGAGATACTACTAATCAACTGTAGGTTGAGATATGAAAATGTAAAAATGAGATTAATGGCATATGATTAACTTGTAAAATAGTGAGAGAGTGGAATAAGGTGGCCAAACTAACCTTAGAAACTAAGCACTACCTAAATAATCTGAATGGACCTTAAGCCATTATATATCAACCTATAGTGGAAGATATTATGAGTTAACAATAGGGTGGAAAATAGGAATGACACATGAGTAGAAAAAATGGTATAGGATTTAACAAGAGCCAAAATATGCAATTCAAAGACCATCATACAAGTAAATCATGCATAATATAATCTAACATACCACATGTCCTAGATGTGTTGATGGTAACCAAATTTGAATAATTTGCTTGAAACTCTCTCTAAATTCTAGCATTTGAAATTGTCTTCTATACTTATGAACTAGAATCAAGATTAGGATTGGTAATAGGATGGGGTAATAAGATCAAATGGACTAACTTAATTAGAAGTGAAATGAAGGGAAGGTGTTTTAAGATCATTCCCCCAAGTAGGGGTCCTCACAGACAATGTTTAATCAAATAAAATGTAAAAATAAATTGAGATGCATAATATTCATGGGTTCATCCATCACCTCCCCATCTATTGTAGCTAACTTGTATGCCCCATATCCATAATTAGATATGATGATGAATTGGCCAAACCAATTAGGCTCAAACTTTCCTTTCTTTTCACATATGACATTAGTATTCTTCTAGTTCTATTTTAGGATGAGATCATCAAGTTAAAAGTATCTATGTTTAATACACATGTTGTAGCTATGTCTTAACCTATTCTCATATGCCTAGAGATTATTCAAAGTAACTACCATTTTTTCATCAAGTAGTTCTAAATTATTGTAGCTGAGAAACTTTGTATTGCACCTCATCATTGATGTCCTGCAATGAAATGGACAAGGAAAATCAATCTCGATATGGAGAATAACTTCAGTGGCATAAATAAGGAAGTATGGTGTGGCTCATATTTGGGTTTGGTATTGGTACAATAGGCCTAGATGGAAATAAATAGTAATAAATTCTAATCATGATCAAAATCATTAATAGTCTTTTTAAGGATTATGATTAAGGTTTTGTTAGATGTTTTAGCTTGGCCATTGTTTTGATGAAAATACATAGTGGAAAAGTGTTTCTTGATATGGTATTTGGCATAGAGGATTTGATGTCCTTATTTTTAAAGGATCCACCATCATAAAAAATGAGGTCAGAGGGAATACCAAAGTGGAAAATGAGATGATTCATAATGATTTTTTAAATCTTCTTATCGATTACACAAATGATGGCTTCAACCCACTTTATAAAATATGAAGTTGTAGAGAGGATATGTTTAAGTACATCTGAAGAAACAAGATTGATTTTTTCTATGAGATTGAGTCCCCAGGTGTAAAATGGAAAAGGCATAGTGATTGGCTAAATTGGATAAACTAGTGAATGAATGATATTGGCATGTTTTTAACAAGACACATACTTTTTTACATAAGCACATGCATTAGCCTCTATATGGGCCAATAATACCCTATACATAGAAGTTTCTTCGCAGGGACCATTCCACTAGTGTGATTCATGCAAATCGCTTTATGTACTTATTTAAGTTCTAATATAGACTATGTCAAAGCTAAATAATGAATTAGAGTTCCATCATATCCTCTACAATAGAGTGTGGCAGCGAGTATGGTATAAAAATAAGTATTATAAATGAAGGCTTTTTATTTGTTATGGGAAAGGTCATAAGGGAGAATATTATCATGAAGGTAGGCATATATATCAAATTACTAAGGCAATATGGGACAAACAATATCACATACTATTTAAAATTTGGAATGTTCATGATCTAGCCTTAAAATATGTTCAATGAGGAATTGGTAATTTATAACATGATCTATGATTGTTATTAGTGAACCAATTGTCATTATTACATATGCAATTCTATTACTAGACCTTGGGATTTGTTCAAACTATATGTATCCAAATATCTGTTTAAGATGATATACCATATGATTGTAAGGAATAATCTTGTCATCTTTGGTCTGATTTTACTCTATCACCTAGTTAATAATTAGTTTATATCTCCATAAACATGTAATTTATTGATATTCCATTATACTTCTAGATGAATCTTTGTAATGAGTGCTTCATGCTCTACTATATTATTGGTAAAATAAAAACCAATACGAAATGCTTTAGGAATAAGATCCTCATGTGTCATTATGAATATAATACAAGATCATGATCAATGAGAAGTGTAGGAACCATCAAAGTAAAAGGGTCCAGTGTTAAGGCTCAAAATAATTATCATCTAGAGTCATGATTGACTTATCATGGAAATTAAAAATGGGTGATTGGTATCTAATAAGGGTGATTGAAAAAAATGATTTATAAGTCCCTTCCCATTAATAGACTTTTGATGTACATATTCAATCTCAATTTCAATCAATATCACGATCCATTTGGCCATATGACGAGTCAAAGTTGCCTTGTAAAGTAGGTATTTGAGTGGGTTCAGTTTGGAAATGATAATGGTCTTGTTGTTGAGCATATAACATCACAACTTTTGCATTGAAAACACCATTACTAAGTAGGTTTTTTCAACTGAGGTGTAATTATATTGATGGGCTACCAATATGTGGCTCAAATAGTATATAACTCTTTCTTTCTTATAATCATTATGTTGTGTTAGGAGTGCCCTCAAGGCACATTCAAATATTAATATGTAGATAAGTAATGGTTTTCGAGGTGTTGGCAGAGATAAAATAGGTGGATTTTCTAGATATTATTTTAATTGTTCAAATGCTTTCTAAAAATCAATATTCCATGAGAAAATGTTACCTTTCTTCAGAAGATGAGTGAAGGGATGCCATCTATCTACCAACTGATAAATAAACCACCTGATAGATTATAGCTTGCCCTAAAATATGTAGAGATGCTTATATTAGAAGGTGGAGGCATTTTTGTAATGGGATTTACCTTAGTTAGATTGACTTAAATGCTCTTGTGGGAGAAAATGAAGCCTATCAATTTGTCAAAATTAATGCCAAAGATGCAATTTTTAGGGTTAATCCTTACCTTATATTCATGAAGCCTTTTAAAGATTCTTTTTTACACATTTAGAGGTCCTGATTTGGTCTTGGATTTTACCAAAATATCATCCACATAATACTCAACAATATCAAGGATAATGTCATGGAAAATTATAGTCATTGCATGTTAGTATGTGGCACCAACATTCTTGAGACAAAATGGCATTTCTTAATAATGGAATGTTCCCCATGGAGTGATGAACATTGTATTATGTTAGTCTTCAGGTGTGATTTTGATCTGGTTATATCCAAAGAAACCATCCATAAGAGATAACATATCATACCCTACTTTGGAATATACAATCATATCAATGTTGGGCAAGGGAAAGCCATCATTTGGGAATGATTTATTGATATCTCTAAAATTGATACATAATCATATTACTTGTGTTTTTTTTTTATAGGTAATATGTTGTACTTCCACTCTAAATAATCTATAGGATAGATAAATCCTACCTACAACAATTTTTCTAATTATTTATTGACAAGTATGGCTATGTAAGGGTGAATTTTTCTCAACTTGTGATTGATTGGCTTGGCACTAGAGTCTAAAACAAGGTGATATAAAACTAAATCAACATCCAAGCTAGTCATATCTAAATAGGTCCAAGAAAAATATTAAAAAATTCTTTAAGGAGGGCAGTAAGAAGCTCACATTCCTCTTCAGTGAAGGGTGTTTCAAGTTTGATCCATTTAGGATGAGACAGTGTACCAATATTGACTTTTAAACCATTTTCAAGAATAGTTATCAATGTGTTACATTGGTCTTATTATTCATCTAATGGCATAACTAGAACATCAAGTTCACCCATGCAGGAAGAATCTGAATTACCAAGGTTTGGTAAAGGCCATTTTGTAAAGGCATGCAGGAATCCTAAGTTAATTGATCAAATACTTTCTAATCCTCTAAATTGATTCCTAATTATCATGAAGTTATGAGACTAGAGGAGGCCTAGGTTTCATTTGAAAGAGGGTGAATTTTCCCATTTAATGTCACCTAGAATAATTTTTTACCATGGGACTCATCTTTTTCTTTACTTTTACCATGTCCAAAAGTTCCTCAAAGATATTTTCACTTTGAGACCTTGATGTTTGATTTTATTTTTCTTTTTATTTTTGAATAAGGAGGTTCACCTGCTATCCAAAATAAATAACAAGATTTAATGTAATATAAAATCCATGTTTGTGATCACCAAGTGGTAAACCATCTTTGAGGTCAAAGAATTTATAAATTGCCTCATCATTTTGAAAATTATCCAATGGTATATATGAGTCTTGTAGGTCCCAGTCAATCAATTGGGGATGATGGAGGAAAATATGGGAATGATATGGAACATAAGTAATAATACAAATGGTCTGAGGGTAAAATAGGTTAGTGTACGCTAACTCATCATAAATGTTATAATAGGATCTACTTCATTGTCAGTGTTAGAAGTTAAATTAGTGTCACTCTCAAGATTTAAGGGGCAACCTCAAGGAAGTTTGTATCTAATAAATCAAGTTCTTTTATTTTTTGTAATTGATACTAGCTTAATAGGTCATTTCTATTTTTCCCTAAGGCCTTTTCCTTTATAGGCTTCATTATCCATTATCCTATTTGGAATAGGATACTTTGTGTTTTGGTATCAGGAGGTGAAATTAGCATTATATAACCATGAATATTCATCGGCCTTGATCTATTATTATTATTTCAAAGTGGTTTTGATGAAAACCATGATCCCTTTTTGATGATAATAATCCTTCCTACACCATTATATTTTAGGATTTTTTACTTTAGGTCTACCATATGATTTAGGCATTTTAGGTAACTTGGTTATATGAAAAGCGTTGCCAATTTTTTATTACCCAAGATCATTATTTAAAGAGAAAAATGATTGGATATTTTAGTAGGTGGTGCAAATGAAGTAGAGGAAAGAGTTTTTAGATCCACATAATTGGAATCAGGTGGTTGATCAACTACATTCTTATCATTTTAGGGATGGACTCTATGCCAAGGTGATAGTTGTAGCTTTCATACCCCACTTCCAAGTGTTTATAGAATTATTATGATTACAGGTCATCAAGAATAGTAACTTATAATATTTAATGGGGAAATTTTATACACTAATGGAGAGTAGAAGGTATATCACATACTTCATGAATCTATGATCACCCAAGGAGAAAATTTTTGATAGTTCTAAATTAAGAACATGGTAAAGAGTATCATGGGTTAGAGGCCCAAAAATAACAGGTAAAAAAATGGTGCCCTAAAATTCTAGCTTTTCATTATCATAAGATTTGATAGTGATGGTATCCATCTAAAGATATATTGTTATGTAGCCCAAGTGTTTAACTAGATTTAAAGTTATAATATTTAGCCCTAACCCATTGTCTATGAAGATTAGTTTAAGTTTATTCTAGGAAATGATCACTTTTATATAAAATAGGTTATTATGAAAAGGTCCAAGGGTTGACATATCAGTTTGATCAAAAGTGAGTTGTTGGCATGGATCTAAATGTCTCCCAAGTGTTTGAAATTTATCGAGTGCAATGTCACTTAAAATATTATACTAACTTAAAATATCATTCAATATGGTCTTATGGACATTTGATGTATGCAGAAGATCTAAAATATACATCAGTGTCTTTTGTAGTTGTTCTAAAATATCATAGGGCTTATAATTGATAGGAGTAATTGGCTTGGTTTTCTGAGGTAGAGGCCCTTGAATGGGATTTTTGGAAGAAGAAGGTGTGGGACCTTAAATGGTAACCTTAGAGTATCGAGTCACGATTGCATAACCTCAAGTTAGTGGGAGGTTACTATAATTAAACTAAGGTAAGGGCATGGAATGGTAACTAATGGCTATTGATTATCATTTGGGTTGTTATGAGCCAAATGATGATTATGGATAAATGGAGGTGGAGGTCTTAAAATAGATGATGAATGTCATCAAATATTGTTGTAATTTGGATAAAGGTTGATCTTATTGGTATCTTTATATCCAATAATAATATGGCCTAAAACATTATAGTCATAATAGAAATTATTATAGTTAACTTGATTGGAATGGGTATCCTAACCTCGACTCTAGTTTTGTTGTTATTGATTTTGACTCTAATTCTAATTATTATGAGGTCTATTATGGTTTTGATTGGTAACTTGATAATGATTTTGGTTTTGATTATTATTGGAGTTATGATGTGGAAAATGGTTTTGATAGATACCTAAATTTTGATTAGATGTTTTGGAAACATTAGCTAACTCTATTTCACCACTTTTAAGAAAATCTTAGATGAGATGGTTAATTTGCACACATATATGAATGGAATGACCTGTAACCCAATTATAATAACAAAAGTCATTCTCTTGATACTAATTAGGTTTAGTCTAGTGTTTTTTAAATGGTTTAGCCACTAGCCAAATGATTATGTTAGCAAAAACTATAGCTTCTATAAAACCATCTTAATAGGCTCACCAAGATTACTAAAAAATCTATTATAATAATGACCTCTTCTTAGAGGGGGTATTTGTAAAGTGAGAGGTTGAGTAGGTGGTTTTGTTTAGATAGGAAGTGTTTGATTCATTTGTACATGTCAATATTCAATTACCCCATCTCATATAACATTTGTATTCTTGTTGAATGGTTTAGTCTTCTCTAATGTACTTACTTGCATTTGTATAGGAGCTTGTGTGTAAGCCTTATTCTAAACTTGATTTTGAGAGTAGATATTGATTATCCCTTTGTCAATGAGGGCTTGCTCAATTTGTATTCTCTTGGAAATTAATTCTTAAAACATATTGGTTTAATGAAGCTTAAGATTATGAGATATATCATATTATAAATTGGTAATGAACATTGCATCTAATTGTTTATTGGGGAGATTATATGGGATTCAACTCATCAATAAGTGTCATAGTTATAAGTAGCTAGTAAATTTCTCTCCTCCTTATTATTTAGTCTGACATAAGTCAACCATAGTTAGTTCATTTTCCACATTAAAAGAGAAATGTTGCATAAATTTCACTAACAAGTCACCAAAATTATCAATACGATTCTTAGGTAAACCAATGAACCATTTTAAGGCATTCCCAACAAAACTATGGGAAAATAAGAAAATTAGGTAAATAATACTATACGTAACTTATTAACATGTGATGAAAAACTCTTTTAGATGTTCCTTGGGATCACTTTTCCATTTGTATTTATCAAATTTGAGTATCTCAAAATGCTACAAGAAAGGTATCTGAGGATATCTCATATCAAAGGGATACGAGCATATGTCATCTAGTTTAAACTTATTATTCTAATTTTCTACTTGAATGGATGAAATTACATCTTTAACCTCTTATAAATCTTTAAAAGTGGGACCAGAGTGAGAGGAAGTAGGCACATTTTGTTAGGTATTCAAAAATATATTAACTTGGCTTGGATAAATATGTGGTATATAATGTTGGGGAAGTTTTATGTGATTGGTTCTACTAGGAATATTTAATCTTTGATTAGAGTTATATTACTAATAGGGGACTTATTGTTAGTAAGAATCTTGTCGCTGAGTGTGGCATTGATTTGAAGAGAGCTAAGGCCTAAATAGAGGAATGGTTTGTTGGGTATTCAATAGAATTTATTGATATTAGAGGGGAATATTTTATTGATTCTAAGGAATTTTTTGAGTAGGGGGAACACATTTTTAGATAAGTGGAACATGTTAACTCAAAAAGGGACCTTATTAAATATAATTAATAAGTGGTTGACTAATATAAATGTATTATTAATTAGGCAACATTTTTTGGGTATTAGTTGGTACTTGTTGAAGTGGGAGATTTTTTACCACCTATTAAGGTGGGGGGTGTGTTTCCATTTGTTGAAGTGGTGTATTGCTACTTACAACCTACTATTATATACTAGGTGTGGTCATAGTTTATTATTTTGAAGCACCTAGAATGTTGGGAAGAATATTTTGTTGTGAATTTGGAGGAACATTTTATTATGTTGTAGAGGGAGCTCGATGTGGGTTTGGGTATCCATTTTGAGAGTTATCCACCACATGCTAGAAAGAATATGTGTAGATATTCGAATCAAGATTAGTTACTAGATTAATTTTAGATATAGGTGTGCTAAATAGATCTTTAATTAATGTCTTATTTGAAAATGGATCAAAATTAAATGTAGGATAAGTCAACAAATCTATTGGTTATGTAGTCTAAGGAATTATTTCTATTAGTGATGGATTTTGAATATCAAACCTAATAAGGGAAATAGTGAGAATAGTTAAAGCATGTTTATCTTATTAGAGTTGAGTGGAAATAAGTTTTCTTTGAGAACACTGGTCAATGAGTTGACCCTTTCACTTTTTGGACAGTACAAGAGCTTGATCAGAAGCTAGTATATAAGTTTGAGCTTGGTATAGGAGTGGCCTAATTGTCTAATAATGAAATAAGTGTTTCTTTTGGCACTCTAACCAAATAATGTAAATACTATATGAGAAATCTAGGGGAGATTTTGTCCCCATTTATAATAATCTAAAAATATGTTCATCCTTGTTGTCAAAGTGTTGTCATGAAAATTGATCTTATTTGTATTCAACACTAGGTGACTCATTCACAAGGTATATTAGATTAGGTCTATATTTTGCATCAAATGGTACATGTGAAAGGTATGGTTGGTATTGGAATTGTTTGATATTAGGTGGTACAACTAGAAGGTATGGGTTATGTTATTGAAGTTTAGTGTTAGAAGGGATGTTGGAAATGTATTATTGATCTCCCTCATCCTCCACATAGAGATCATATCCATATGGGTTGTACACTATTTCTTCATCAAAGGAAGGGTTATAGATAGACCCACTACATGTGTACTTAGGTATGTTTAGGTTTACAATCTTCATTTTCAAAGAGGCTTATATAATTGAAATTTGTCTTGATTTGTTATGTGATTTTACTTTGAAATAACACTTGGGAACGTTCTAAAGGAAGATGTATTTATTTTGTCAAGGTAAATATCAAATTGGAATAAGCCAATCAAAGGCCACATTGATTTAAATGGTTTCAATAAGAAAGTCTATGTGAATTAAATGTGTTTTAAAAAGGTGTGTGCATGCTTTAATTAAAATGGTTTCAAATGCAAATGTTTAATTTTTGGATTTTGGAAATGTTTGAACTTGGTCTACTTAAGGCTTTGGTATTGGAAAATTGACTTAGGCTTTTGTAACTTTAGAACTTTAGAACCCTAAAACAAGTTAATGTTTTTAATAAATTTATCTTTATACAATATCAAATCAAGTTTGAATTAGGCTTAAAGCTTCAACATATAAATGGAGTTAACCTATTTATTGATTGTATAACAAGTTTGACTTTGGTTGACTTTGGAATATTTTGTATAAAATTGGAACTTTACCTTGGAATAGGAATTGGTTTAACTAGAATCAAAATAAGATTGATGGCATAATGACATAATTTAAACAATAGTTGGGTTTTGACTTTAAAATTGCTTGACTTTGGAGTTGAAACTTGGCTTTAGAATTAGAACTTGGATTTTGAAATTTGGCTTGGAATTAGAATTAGATTTTGAGCTTGAATTAAACTTGGACTTGGAATTAGGCTTGTAATTTGGCTTAGATCTGAAACAAAATGAATGGCATAATAACAAAATTTGGATAAGAATTTGGAACTTTGGTTTTGAATTGGTTTGAAGTTCATAATTTGGATAAGGAAAAGGCTTTGATTTAAATTAAGAAGCATAACGATGTGGTTTAGACAAGAAAGGTAGGTATTTGGACCAAGTTTGACATGTCTGACCTAGAAATTTGGTAGAGTAATACCTTGTTGTGTGTGTATAAAAATGGTTTGGATTTGGACTTGGTTTGTTTAACATGGTTTTAAGTATAAACAAGGTTTTGACACAATAATAAAGCAATAACACACAAGAATTACAAGGTAATTCTAATAATTGACATAGGTTTACATCACATTAATTCAAACCTTTGATATATTTTCCTTGAGAGATGATTATAAATTTTAATATTATTTAAATCAATTATTTAAATTATTAGTGGGGTTTTAATCCCACCCTTCTCTCAAAAGGTTTGTATGAGTAAGGCAATATTTAAGGGATATTACCTTTACATCCATATATCAATGAATGTTGTGTGGTAAAATAAAGTCTTAAAAAAATTTACTTAGCCTTTTAGATGGTGAAAATATACCTTTTGATATGTGGGCATAAAAATATTTCTCAATTGGACATCAAGATTTAATGTGTCATTTGCCAAAGGGTCTAGTCCCCTTGAGACCACTACATATGTAATATTTCAATGAAGTGCTACCATAAAAATCAAGTTTTAAGGGACATTTTAGCTAAGGTACTACCAATGCAACCTCAATTTATATATCTCATTAGATAATGGTGTTGGTATGATGTTAGGATGGGACTTCCTAGTCAATGCACCTCTAGGACCTATGGGAAGATGATGAACTCTACCCCACCTTGCCAAAATAAAAATAAGGCTATAAATAAAATAGTAGCTTTGCATTTCTAAGTCACCCAAAAGGGGAGAGCATATGCATAAAAGAACCTTAAAATACACTCAAACAACAAGTAAAAGATTGTATGAAAGGAAAGAACTTAGAAAATAAATAATTTTTTATTATAACCCAAATGAAAATGTGAATTAATTTTAAGCCCAAATTAAGATGTGTAAGAAAAATAAATTACTTTGCTTAGAATCAAAAACACATTTTTCAATCGAGGTCCTACAACATAAATGATTAGAATTTTAAGATAGGTAATAAATCTAGCTTTTTAAGGTCTCAGGGTGTTTATCAAAAGAGTGATTTCAATGATACCTAGGTAGTGTGAATTTTGTCAATTACATAACGATTTCACCATTTTAAAAAAAAACATAATAGAATAAAAAGTAAAAAAATGAATTCACTGATTTGTAGGTCAAACTCATCAATTTATAGGTCAAATTTGCCATTTTTTAGTGATTTAACTAATTTACAACATGCACATAGAGTAGAATATAAAGTATGAAATTGGTGAATTTACTAATTTATAGGTAAAATTTTCCATTTTGTAAGCAATTTCACTGATTTGAAACCTGCACACAAAACTCAATAAAAAGTATGAAATGGGTGAATTTTCCAATTAGCAAGTTGAATTCATTGATTTATAGGTCAAATTCAATGATTTTCCCTAAATTGAACATCAATAACTTTTTAAATAAAAAGAGGTAAATTAAATTAGTTACTAGGTTAATTTAGTAATTAGAATAATGATAATTATTTAAAGAAAATTTTGGGGTGTGTCTAATCTTTTGGTTCCCATCAGGCATGCTATTATGTAGATTAGAAATATAAGAGAGGTTAGTCAATCCTTTAGTGAACAAAATCAAAACAAACTTGAAGAAATATCATCTCGAGCCTAATCCCTAGGTTGAGCTATGTGGAAAATAAGCAAGAAATACACATTAGAAGACAAAAATGTTTATAGCTCCTTAGAATATTTTTTTAAGAACTAGTTTTAAGAGGTTAAGCTTAACTTGGAGGCTATGGGAGTCTTTAACAATGTTTTATTCCATGTGTGGAAACCACATCTCCTTGTATACATTTTATAGTTGGTTTGGCTTGGCATGAGAATTGGTTGAAGCTCTTTGTATAATTTAGTAGAGTAAGTTTGCATGAATAAGATTGCCTATAATGGAAAAAGGCCCTTTTAATTATAGACTTTTTACATGTTTTTGAACCATTTAATTTAGATCAAGATCAATGGTGGAGGATGAGTTCTCAAACTCATGATCACACACACAGTGTGTAATATATGACATTTAAGGCCTTTTAGAGTATGGAAGGCATGTTGGAAGAAAAGTGCATTCATTAGTTATCTTGGAGTGTGTAAGAGGGGTGTAAGAGGAAGAGTGTGTAAGAGCTTTCTTGCACTACTTCTCTTTCCCATTGACTTCCTTGAGTAACATCACCCATGTGAGGCAATAATTCAACTTTGATTTTATAAAAATGGATAATTCTAAATTCATGGAATTTTCCATTAGAAGAATTATTAGGCTAATTAATCGAGGTTATTAATTGGTAATTAGAATAATGGTAAAATTTGCAAAGCTTATTTATCAATCAAGTATTCACTTGATTATCCTATGAAGACATTTGAAAAGTATTGAATTGATCAAGGATGTTCTAGATAAGATTAATTATGAAACATAATCCATTGCCCCAATCAAGGATGTGTCATTGTGATTTTGAGTTAAAATGGTAGTTGTATGGGTAAATTATGTCTATTGGTGATTTTTGGTTAAAATTGCATGATATTATAGAAAGTTGATCTTTATTATAGTTTAGACATGAAATTGATTTAATTGAAGTGTTTACAATAGGTATGCCAAGGTTTGTTGTTCCTCCTCCTAATAAAATCAAAGAGGAAGTTGGTGCTAGTGATTAAAAAAATTAAAAGATACACCTTGATAAGGCTACTCAAGAAGGAATAAAATAAGATGTGAAGATATGCATTGGTATATTGTTCACAAAGTATCACTAGGATTAAGTAACAAAATATAAATTTAACAATAAATTTGAACAAATCTCATTGATGATCCAAAAATTTGTGAATTAAATTCAATCATGTCCATGAAATTATGTACCTCGTACCAAAATGATGAAAATTTTGAGGAAATATGGAATATGGGTAGGGCCACTAAAGAATGGTCAAAGAAGTTGTTCCTTTAATGAACTAAATCAATAAACATGACCATCTCTATGCATGCAATTATTAAAAATGGGATTAATTATGCTAGGAGGAATGAGGCTATATATAAACACAAATTCATAAATGGAAAAAATTGTTGCCAAATTTAGAAGCCTTATCCAAAATTGATTCAGGAACTCTTGTCACAAAAAATATTATAATTCATAAATGTTATAGGTGATATACAAGAAGCAATCAAAAATCTTCCTTACTCATTTCTTGATCATGGAGTGGTACTTTCAACGAAAATTATCATGAATGAATTCAAATAGCTAATGGAGGAGTTAAATGCTATTGTTACCTTAAATTTTTAAACCATTCATAGATTAATCAGGATTCATAATACTTTTGATAAACTGGATAAATATTTGAAGAAATTTTGATGTTTCCTACACCAAATGATAGATCTTTAGGTTGAAGGAGATATTATCTACCTCTATTCAGATGGTCCATATGAAGATAAAGCTAAAGAAGTAATAAAGTTGTTTAATGATTACTAAAAGAGGCTTCAAAAATAAAATACAAATATATTTGGGCCATTTATTATGAAGGTAGTAGTGAGCAGGTGGATCACATGGTAGAATAATTTCTTTAGTTTTCAAAACTACGTTTTGATGTTTTCTCTTTTGTAGTTTTTAAAACTACGTTTTGACATAGGCACTTCTACAATTTCTAAGTTATGTCTTATGCACTTTTAAATTTTCATTAAAAGTGAAATTAATTCTATTTTAACAAAGTTTTTACTAAGTTAAAAGGGAGAATCATTCCACCTTCTGAGTTATAAATAGAGGATTGCATGCCACTCTAGGGGATTTTTTATCTGGGTAACTTTTCAACATGATACATGATTTTGGAGAGAAGAAATGAAAAAAGGAAACACTTTGTGTTTTTCTCATAAATCAATAACATGAGATGATTTTAGGAATTTATGACTCTTGTTTTGTTTTCAATGAATGTTCTTATGCTAATTAATTCAGCTTATTAGTTTATACACTTTCTTTCTTGAAAAATACTTATGGTTAAATAATCATTTTTATATTTATCTCAACAATGTGAAATATAATTGAAATTTGAATTTGCTCAATTATTTAAGTTATTCTCTTCTTTTTATTTTAAATATTACATTTCTTTCTAATTTTCATCCATTTAACAGTCCTTAGAATTCCCTTCTTCACACATGCAAAATCCCCCAAGACAGCCATGTATATTTGTAAATATTCTTCATTTTTTGTTTTATTTTACTTTTAATAAAGGTATCCTCACTTGTTAATAGAGGAGGGACTTTGTCTCGCATAACTATTGTCTTTAATAATAAAGTGTTGTTCGCATATAAATTTTACAACTAATAACTGTCACATTGGTTTCATAATCCTTTATCTCTTCTTGACAAGACTACACTATCAAACAAAGATGCATTACATCCTTTTCCTATAGTGTGTCTTTTTTTACAATGCTATAATAGTCATCTTTTCAAAACAAAAAGATTCATAATTATTCCCCTGCCTCATCCAATAGATTAGTTATCATAAATATTCCAATGATTCACCTATAAAATTACATCAATTCTCACACTTGAAACCCCTGACTCTCTTACTAGCACTTTTTGACACAATCATATATTCTATGATTTCAAAATCATTTATCTTCTAATTAAATATTTTTATTGTAATTATGATAAAATACCACACTCCCTAGCCAAGCCTAACATTACTTTATTATAGGTTAAGGGCATCAATTTTCAATCATTATAATTATCTTCCCTATAGGGAGAACTACATTAGCCTGAGCCCACTTGGATTTTATAGACAACACTTAGTCAACAAGGGGTTTTATGAGGATAGCTTAGCCATATCCCACTTCCCCATTTTCTATTTAATCTTATTTGTGTGCTTATGTATGAATAGGGCATCATATTTGCAGGTATTCTATGCATCAAATTAAGATCCACCCAAAATTAATTAACCAACAAATAAGGGTGAATAAGCCCATATTTTTAGATTTAGTGTAAAATCTATCTGGACAAACCCATGTTAGCAGACAATGATGCAATGTGACCTTATCTGCTTTCAATATCCTTATCCTAGTATATAGTGGATCTTTGTTTTTTGATGAATCAATGTTTGTAGGTCATTTAAATTAGTTATAATGTATAAAATGTCAACACATTTTGTATTAATCTATTTTACAAAGACAATTTTATAACCCTAGCCATAATTTATATTTTTAGTAATTTACAACTTCTGTAAATTATGTAGATCTTTATATTTATTGTATTCTATCTTATTCAACTTCCTAGATCATATTTCAATAGTTTACATTCCAAATTAGAGTTAATTGTTTATTTTATTTACTTCTAGTGTAAATAATAATATAATAATGATAAAGGGCCACTCAATCCTATCATAGGTTTTCTGAAATTCAATTTTAAAAATCATGGATTTTTTACCAGAGATCTTGGTGCATTTCAGACCTTCCCAAACATCAATAATATTGTTCTAAATATACCTATGTTATATGAACCCTATTTTCTCACATTTAACAATGAGGGGAATATTATGTCTCAACCAAAGGGAAAGGGATTTGGTAACGTTTTGACCCCAAATTTTTCTAGAGGCCAATGCCAAGGAAGAAGGGCATAGCACTCGTGATTGAACCAATAAATGTGTGTGACATATAGATATGATATCCAAATAGTGACGTGTGTTGATAGAATAACCCATACATGCATGCCTAGTAATACATATATAAAATCATCTAAAGTGTAAACAAGTCAAGTCAAACATATCTAATTAATGATATTTTTGGGAAAAAATGGCATATTTATAATCCACATTTGGCTTATGATATTTATTTGAGAATCAATGGAAATTAACAAGATAGTTGACCTCGAGTGGAGTAATACTATAATTTCTAAGTGGATATCAAAAATAATAACTAATGATTGGGGGAAATTGAGCTATTTTCTGATGCAAAGTAGATTTTTGAAGTGTATATAATTTAGAGACCTAGGAGTTAAAGAGAGAGTTGGTGAAACATATGAAGTGCTACCAAATTATTAAAAGAGAGTATAGATATTCTTTTAAATTGTTAAGTGCCATGGTGCACATTGTAAATGTAATCTGTTAAGTAATGGATGAGTATTATTGATATTGTTTTTACTATCAACTATGCCTACAGATTAGTGATAGTATACTTGGACTAATATTGTTATTACGTTTAACTATGGATTTTTTAATGGAAATGATGGACACCTAGATAGATTAGTGTTTCAATGCTTTTGGTTATATGTATAGGTCTTCTTAAACTAATTATTTTGTTTGAGTTAATAGTGCCTTAATGAAATAAGGCATACTTGGTTAACATTATGTTCCCATTATTTCTATCATAGGTGTGTATACTCTTGGATATCTGTTTATAAGTTAGTATAGGATCCTCATAGTACTTATGTATACACAAGACAATGCACGATAAAATGTATTTTATACCATTTCCACCTAACCTTGACCTTTCCTGATTTATTCTCTATGCCTCAAGTGAGAATGTGAGCCAAAACTTATGTGATATGCCAATGTATAAATAATAAGTGTTAGGATGTGTGTGAAACTAATGCATAGGTGGCCATTAGAATAGCCAACATTTAGGTTTTATTTCCAGGTCTCGGTCAATTGTTTTTAGATGTAAGGGTAAGGAGGGATGATGTATCATATTTTATTAGAGAATATTGAACATTGGTTGGATTAGTTGGAGGAAAAAATTTCAATGATCCGCTCAACCATGAAAATTAAGATCTAAATAAATGGATCAAAGACAACCTGCATAATGAAATTTATGAGGTATTATTCTACAATCTACCAAATCATTCACATGCATAAATTATAGAGTATGTTATGAATAGTATTAGAAACTATGGACACAAATATCCTTGGATTAAATAATGCATAGAGTAGTTGAAGAATCTAAATGTGACTAGAGCCATTAAATTTTGGTAATGTGGAGTGTTGAATAACTGTGTACTCCTATCCATAATATCTTGAATATAAGTTTTAACATGAACATAGATGCTCATACATAAAGTAGTTTCCATTAGAGATCAAGAATATAATGTTAGAGAGTGGCATAAATAACTTACCAATGGATGGCTATGTTCTTGTATGTGTGAGTGATGTAGAGGGTAGAAGGTGAAGAGGGCATGGTGTCTTTAATGTAGAAAGGAATAAAATATTCAATATTGAGAGATTAGATGTGCATCATATATGAAACCAAAAATATGAAAAAATGTGATAGAAGGTGATGGAAAAAAAGGACCTTAGTCAAAGGGGATATTTTAACTCAAGAGATGACAAGAGGACTTGTGTAGAATTGGAATGGCATGATGGATAATCTCACATAGATTATATGTACTTTGTTGACAAAGAAGTGTGCATTGGTGAACTATACTAATATCTATAGGAAGAAGATGAAGTACCCCAATAAGGAAACGTATGAGGAGAGACTACCAGGAAGATGCATGATTCCCCTCTACCTAAATCACATGCTTAAGTGATTTTATCATAGCTAGAATAAATAGACCAAGAACTTGACCATTTTTAAGGCATAAGAGAGTTCTTAGCATGATAAGGAGAAATAAACATGCTACAATAGATCATTCCTTACCATCTACTCAAACCAGTGGTCTCACAACTTATGTAGTAAGTGTTGGGACTAATGATATAGTGCATGCCACCAATAAGAGATACCCTTAGATAATTAATATCACACAAGGTGGAATGGTAAGATCTAGAAAATTAGTGACAAGCCAACAAGCCCTCAAAATAGTAGGAGGGGTTGTATTGAAGCTTATTTTATCAATTGGTAGAGTTTTACCATTAGCCAGAGGAATAGGAGGTGCCCCTAGAAGAAGTTAGATTTTGGGTGAAAAAATAGTTGGTGTACCTATACAACATGTACCTTTACCTAACCTCAAGTATTTTACAAAATGTCCTTAATTTTTACTAATTATCATGGAGTGTATAATGTTATAGATCATGTCTATAAATGAAAACTCATTTACCACATTAATAGAGTTACATTGTTAGAATTTAAGGCAAGCCAGTTTTTAAAAAAATGGATTTATCCCATAGTTGGTATCAAAAAATTGATCCCAACTAGACCATTGTGGATTACAACCTTCTAAAGGCAACTTTAAT
Organism: Torreya grandis; assembly: GCA_037957365.1. Classification (NCBI taxonomy): domain Eukaryota; kingdom Viridiplantae; phylum Streptophyta; class Pinopsida; order Cupressales; family Taxaceae; genus Torreya; species Torreya grandis. The sequence goes on along the minus strand of JARHVA010000736.1, from coordinate 2,414,773 downwards.
GAAGGAATTTGATGTTCTTGAGATTGGGTAGAAAAGCATTACTACATTTAAAGAGATCAAGAAATATATCACATAAATTATTAATGCATATGATGCTAAGTTAAAGTCTCTAGTGTTTAACCTCTCTTTTGATATCAATTTTGTATAACACACATAATGGTTTTTTAGATGATTACTTACCCCCATTTGATGTGCCTTGCCAATGAAGACATTCACTCAACCTCATAAGGCCCTTGAGGTATACCTAAGAGATAAAGCCATTTAGGCACATATATTGTATTTATCCCATTCATGGAGGTGTATATTACATCAATGGCTTTATAGTTTTAGAATATGAAAACTAATAATACTCATGACACTAGGAAGGGTTATGGTGTGTATATTGTGAAGTTGAAATCCATAATATGGAAAGTGAGAGCCATGTTACTCTCTTGAGAATTCCTTTGGGATGGTCATGATTTGTGTAATTTTACATTTATTTAGTGTGTGACCAAAGAAAATTACTTCATGTACTGAATTATTTATGATGCCTACACCCACAACAATGAGGATTATAGGGTGATTGATGAGATCCACTAGGCAAGAGACTAGTGTGAATGAAAAACTACTACAATCTCATATGATCAACCTTATAGTGGATATAGAAAAGAACAAGGATAAAAATGACATGGTTCAAGATGAAAATGTGGAATATTTCCCTCACACACTTGTTAAATGTATGGATCGCTAGACCACTACTATCATGATTGCCCCAAGTATCTTGCTTTTGAGTATTGTAGAGATAACCATAAAATTTAATAATGCTTGGATCTATATGCCATGATCATGCATAAATAAATACCTTAAAATGGTGTTGGCATGATCAGGATTGATCATAACTCATTACAATGGGTTTCAAAAGCACAACCTAAGAATAATGTCAAACCCAAAGTGCATATCAAAACTCATAGTGGTCTAATTGTAAATCTAGCAGACACTCCCAATAAGATTTATAAGGTATAATATGAGTTGAGGATACCTAAATATAAGGTAACACACCCTAAACCACCCATATCATCCTATCAAAATGTCTCATGCAAAAAATAAGTATTGCTCAAAGCCATAGACTCATCAATAATTTATTAGCTAAACTATAGTGTTTTAATCAATTTTTCACCTCATTTCTTAGTTTTGAAAGTAGAAGTAAAACTAAAAGAAAGGGGTGTGTAAGGGTACCTGGTTGAAAGTGCACACATGTTGATATCCAGATGAAGTGAGAGCTCTTTTTTGGCTAGGGAAGAATACCTACATATAAAAAAGCACTAAAAGAAACTTGTTGGTTAGACAATAAGATGGGGGGATTTCCTAGTGTAGGCTAGATCCAATAAAGCAAAAGCTTGATAGGATGGCTGTCAATCCCCTTATGATAAAAGGTTTGATAGAAATAAAATAAATGAAACTTATAATTAAAAAAATAAAGATAAATGTTATCTAATACAAGACATGTAAATGCTTGTTTAAAGGAAATAACTAACTATAGAAAAAAGTCAGTCAATGCTTATGCTAATGTAGTTAGGGTTGAGTTCAGGTTGTTATTTATGGTTTGTAGGGTAATAGGGACATAGAAAATATAATTTTGGTTATGGTATGGTTGGTGGTTTGATTGCTAGTTTGGTTATAGACAATAATCGATGGTGGTTAAGGTAACCATTGGTGGTTACCTATCGAATTCTGAAAAATATAAAAAATGAAATGCAGGTTGGGTAAAAGATCAAAAAAATATTTGGGTAAGAGTTTTAGGTTATCAAAGGTTTGATATTTGTATAGGATAGTAAGAACATAATATAAGTAGAACCTGATCAAGGCATTAAAAGTATCAAACAGAATTGAAAAAAAAAAGAGAAATACTTGTGATCAAGAGTAATGGAAAAGGGGTTGGATGCCTATAGGAATTCCACCAAATAATGGTGCTTTAGATTTTGAGAATGATCTAGGTAGAGTTTTAGGTTGTTAGGTACCTACAAGAAGATTTGGCAGCATGTACTTATAGATTTTTCCATTCATTTTCCTTCTTTTAGCTCTCCTTTTATAGGTAAGAGTTGATAATGGAGTGGAATGAGTTGCTAAATGTTCAAGAGGAAGTTGATAGTTAGATAGGTGGATAAAGATACTAATTTAGGTACCACAAAGCTGATTTGTATCACCAAATAAAAGTTTGCTAAGTTGGGTACAAAGCTGATTTTGCACCCAACTTAAAATTACTTTGATATAGGTTGGGGAACCTAACCATCAATGGTTAGGCTTAATCATCGTTGGTTAGACTAACTATCAATGCTTACCCTAACCATCATTGATTAAGGTCTGAGAGGAAAATGGGTGAAAAGGGGTTAAAAGGAAGTGGTTTAAAAAGTTTAAGTTAGCAAGCTAAAAAGTGGGCTAGGCTAACTAGGTGGTTAACTAGCTCCAATGTAGGGTAAGGGTTCAAGGGTGTTTTGACATCAAAAATGGGGTAGTTTTTGAGTGTCTACATTTTCCCCCTTTTTGTTATGCATCTTTGGGTTGATAAACTATAAAATAAAAATGATTTGTTAATTGGCCAAGGTTTGGTTGCCCTGAGTATAGGAGGAGGGTATTCCCCCTCAAACTGGGAATTGATGAGGTAACACCAAAATTGGGTCATGGTTTGATAAAAAGGTAAAATGGAGGTTATGAGGTTGGTGATAAAAAAGGTATAATAATTTGAAATGTAAATATGCACACAAAATGTGACTAGGTTCAAGAGTCAAAATCACATAAAGACTAAATTTGCCAATGTTGGTAATAATAAATTTGGGTTCTAGGATAAATGACAAGGTAACTAGTCCCCAACATTAGTCATAGCTAATTAGGTCACACTTGTCAAGTGTCCTAGATAATGTTGGTGTTTGCTCAGGTATCTAGGGTAATAATTACTCTTGAGAAAAACACAAATAGGTGGGTCATGCATGAGGTTGTGTGTAATGTAAAAGTTTAATATGGTAAAATCAATCAAGGGGGTCATCATGACCAAAGCAAGGTTGTCGCAGGGTATGTGAATAGGTTAGTTCAAAAAAGTACCAATGTCAAGGTAGATGAAGGTAAATGGGTTGGGTGGTTATTTGGGTAGGGAGTGCTTTTGATGACTCCTAATATGCTAGGCAAGAGGATGATACCTACATAGTCCCATGGATAATAGATCCAACATGGACTTTAAGCCCAATGTAGTTCTTTCTATTTGGTGTTTGATGGGTTTGATTGGAGGAAGATGAGGTGATCAGAGAAAATTAACCTTTAAAGTTTAGGTTTGGTTTGGTTTTGATTAGCTAGGATTACAAATAAAGGTAACCTCCAAGGTTTAGGGAGAAGGTGACTCCCAAAGGTAAAAGGTCAAGCTGCTTCATTGGTTGGTTGGTTTGTTATGTTAACTTGACTGGATGGGTTAGGTGAATGTGATTGGTAGTTTTTAGTTTGGGTGGTAGTTATTGGTTTGTTTGGATAAGGTAAATAAGGTTGGTTTTATATGTTTGATGCGTTGAATTTGGTTTGGGTTGTTTTGTTGATTAGGAGATGATTTGGTTTCAATGACTCCAAAGGGAGAAGACATGTCTTCCCATGTGATCATGAAAGCATAAGGGGTAGGATAAACACTCTGATATTGACAAAGACCATGATGGTAAGATGGGTGGGTTTATGAACATAAAACCCTCATCACAATTTTTCTTTATTGTTAGTTTGATGGTTAACAAAAGGTATCTTGAATGCAGGGTGTTAAGTAAGCTCAATATCCCTTGATTTGTAAAAGACAAAAGGGGAAATGGATGGTAGGTAATAGGTGATAGGTATGGAAACCTTCCTATGTTAGGGGCTTTCTTCTTTTATAGGTAACCTAGGAACCATGATAAATAATTTCATGTCATATGCTAGGTGTAGACTGATTGATGTGGGAAGTCTACTAATGAAAATCGATTATGGTATTCTTAGGATAGCTTTTTTTCTTTTGTTTTTTATTTTTTTATTATTTTTATTTTTTTATAGGGTCTTCTATTGCTTGTTTTGATATTTTAGTGAAGTTGATCAATGCAGGAAGCTTCAAATGATTGATTTTGGCAAATTTAACTTAGCCATCCTTCAATGGAGTGATCTAAGTTTGGGTTTGTTCATATTGGATAGTTATCGTTCAAGGGAGAAATCTATTTTAAGTTCAATAATTTTTTATTGTTTTGAGTAGTTGTCCTTTAAAGGAGTTATCTACATACTAAATATGTCGACACAAATGATATTTTGGTATCCCAAATGTTTATATGCTTGTTTAGACATGGAATGTCTATATAGGCCTAATTTTTTCCTTTACAAAGGTAAAGCCATGGCACAAAAAGGCTGATGATGGGTGGAAGACGTGGTTTTAAGTGAAAATGACCATGGGATTTCATCTGATTAGAGATGAAAAGTATCTGTGAGGATCATTCCATGGGTAGAGCCATGGTATCCATGCTTAGGATTAGGCAAAGTTTTTTATAGATAATCACAGGATCCTATTTTTAATTGGTTGTCCTTAAAGATAAGGAGATGAAGGTGATTGAAAACAAAGGATGAGCTTAAGTTAGACACAAGATGACAAGAAACTTGGTTTAACTAAGGAACATATGTGAATGCCAAGAATTTAAGAGGCTCAATCTTGATATGCCCCAAATCTAGGCTTGCGTGGATGGGTAATGTCAATTAGAAGAGTAGATGTCCCCTAATTACTTTGCAACACTTGGTTAGACATGGAAAGGATTCAGAGTGATAAAAAAGTGAGGTTGGTTTAGGTGATAGTTCGATGGAGAAGGGTAATCTCTAATGGTTTAGGGAGAAGGTGATTCTTCAATACTTTTGGTTGGGTGAAGGAGAAAGTTAATCTACAAAAGATCAGGGTTGGTCGATAGGTTTAAGGGTTGGTTTGGTTTGGTTGAGTGGGTTTGATTACTTAGGTAGGATTGATAAGGTGGGTTGGCTAAAGAGGTTGGATAAGGTTGAAAGGTTAGTTTGATGGTTGTTGGTTCGATAGGTAATAGGTAAGGTTCAATTGATTATGGGTGAGGTCAGGTAAGATTTTTTAGTTAGGTATTTTAGATTAGGTTGATTAAATAAATTGATAGGTAGGTTATAAGGTGAATTGGGTTGATAAGATTGATTTAGAGAGGTTAGATATGGTTGGTTAGTTGGATAGTTTTGATAGGTTGGGTAAATTTGATAGGTTGGGTAGATCAGGTAGATGAGTTTGAGGTGAAAGTGCCAAGGGTTCATTATGTTAATTATTAAGGTATGATTTGGGGTTGATAAAATGTCAAAGATTTATGGAGGGGAAGTTCCCCCAGTTTTGCTCTTTCCATGAATGGTCAAAATATGGGAAAATGGTCCTAAGGTGAAGGCATTGGTTAATAAGAGGGTTTAGGAGGGGTAAAGATGACTTTATCCTCATCCTGAAGGGTTGCTAGTTATTATTTGTTAGTTGTTAGTGGTTAGTGGTTAGTGGTTAGTAGGTCAAGTTTGCATGTGGTGGTTTGAGTGAGATTTCCTCTAGTGCACCAAGGCTATGGAAAAGTTGTTGGGTCATAGTTTGGTAGGTTAAGGTAGGTTTGATGGGTTGATCTTGGTCTAGGTTTTTAGGTAGGTTAGTTATGGATGAAATAAATGGTAGATTGATTATGGTTGGTTGATTTGGTATAGAGGTTGGTTTGATTGGGTGAAATAGGTAAGATAAATAATCGAGTTAGTTTTTTGGTTGGGTTAGTTTCATTATTTGGTTTGGTTGGTGAGGTAAGACTGGGTGGATGGTTATAGATAGGGTTAGGTTGATAGTAGGTTTGGTTAAGTTGATGGTAGGATTAGTTTGGTTGATATTTGTTAAGGTTGGATTGATAGGTTCTACAGAGGTGGTAAGTGGAAAAGGTAGGTTAGTTGGTTCTACAAAGGTAAGTGGAATAGTTTGATTGGTTGGTTCCACAAAGGTGAGTGGAATAGATTGGTAAGTTGACTCCACAAAGGTGAGTGGAATAGGTTGGTTGGTTGGTTCCTTGAATGTGGTTTCTAAGGAAAGTTGACAAGGTTCTACTTGGGTAACCGGTGGTTTGGTTGAGGGTTGGACTATGGTTTCCTCAACAATAAGTGAAGGAAGAGGTTCTATGATTTATTGTTTGATGATATTTAAGGCTAGGTTGTAGGGAACTCAAATAATTTCCTTTGAAACCTCCTTATGGTAAATAAAGTTTTAGATGAGCATATTAAAAGAGCCACATCTATCTACCTCGTGTTAGTTGGTGTGATGATAGGCACAAAATTCATCTTCTATAAACCAAATTGGTTTTGGAAGAGGATTATTGATGGGTTTGATTGGAGGAAGGTTAATAATATAAGCCTCCAAGAATTTATCAAGGATTGAGACATATGATTCCATCAATGGGGTGTACTACCTATGAAGAGGGTGCACTAATAGGTCTTGAATTTTTGAACTAAATGGTAGATTTGATGAGGTTTTTTGGTTTGATGGATTTGATAGGTTTGATAGGTTAAGTGGGTTTGGTTGATAGGTTGGATTGATAAGTTGATAGGCTGGTAGGTTAATTTGATTGGTTAAGAGAGATAAGGTTGGTAGGGTGGTTGGATTCGATAGGTTGAGTGAGGTTGATAAGGTTGGTTGATAGTGGTTGATTGATAAATTGATAGGTTGATAGGTTGATTGGTTGGTTGGTTTGGTTAAGGTTGATAGATTTGGTTGTGCTGATAAGGTGGGTTGAGGTATTTGATATGATGGGTGGGGTAGATGGCCTAAGTTTTGACAAGGTTGGGGTGATGGATGTGGTAGATGTTGATAGGTTATTGGTTAGGTAAGATAATGGTTAAAGGGTTTTTGATAGTTTGTTGGCTAGTTTAAGTTGAAATTTGATTGGTTTTAGGTAAGGGTTCATTGGTTATGGGTATCAGAAATAGATAACTCTACTTTGCTTATCTGGTCCATTAACATTATAACCAGTTTAGGTGGTAGTTGATGGTTTGGGGGTTGATTGTGGTTGAAGTTTGATGGATGATGGGTAGATTTGGGTTGATTATAGGTAAGGTAAGGATCATAGCTAGCTTGAGCTGCTACGTAATGCTCAGATGTAAGAGGGTTGTGGTCTGAGATTCTAACCAAGCTAAGATATCTAGAAAAGGTTATAGAAGGGCTCTTCATTTGAACAAGGTAATGGAGATGAGGGTAAATGAGGTCAAAATGATGCAAGGTTGATGGTAGAAGTTTGATTCCTCATAACTCAAATAAAGAGAAAATAAGAAAAAAGTCTAGAAAGTAATGCATACACTAAGTGAATTAGCTCCTAGGATAACTTTTATCTCATGTTGGCTTATGCCTTAGTTAAAAATGTGTGAGGGTAGTTTAGCTTGCAAATTGGGTACTAGATATAAAATCTAAGGATGGTTTTTAGTAATGTTTAGGTGCTCAAGATATTTTATACTAGACTGAGTACTTATCCTAGTACTAGGGGCTTTCTCCCTACACTTCATGATCTTGAAGCTAGGCTGGGTCGCTTAGCCAAGATATACCATTTATCCAAGTCTTATACTCAGCAAAAGAACTAAGTGGGCTCTCCCCTTGGTAATGACCTCCAAGTGGAATTTATAGGTAGGGTAAGGTTATCCACTAGGTGGTCAAATCCCAGTCAAGTCTTGTCTCAGGTATGTTATGGCATGTTGGTTATGTAAGTGCTTTAGGTTTCGTGTGTGATAAGAAAGTGAATTTACGATAGATTACTTGCCTTTTTAAGTTACTAGGTGAACCAAAGTAGAAATAAAATAATGGATGCAAGGTTTATTTTAAGCCCAAATAAAAATATATATATTTTTTTGGATGAGCAAATAATAGAGAGAGAGAGAAAGCATATAATGCTAACTAAGAAAAGAAAGGTGGTGGGTCCCACTGAGCATGCTAGAATGTTTTACTAAAATTTTATCCTCATTTCTTAGTTTTGAAAGTAGAAGTAAAACTAAAATAAAGGGGTATGTAAGGGTACCTGGTTGAAAGTGTGCACGTGTTGATATTCATATGAAGTGAGAGTTCTTATTTGGCTAGGGAAGAATACATGTAAATAAGAAAGCACTAAAAGAAACTTGTTTGTTATATAATAAGATGGGGGGATTGCCTAGCATAAGCAAGATCCAAGAAAGTAATAGCCTGCTAGGATGGTTGTCAATCCCCTTTCTGATAAAAGTTTTGATACAAACAAAATAAATGAAACTTGTAATAAATAACATAAAGATAAATTATGTCTAATACAAGATAGGTAAATACTTGTTTAAGGGAAATAACTAACTATAGAAAAAATTTAGTCAATGCTTATGCTAAGGTAGTTGAGGTTGAGTTTAGGTTATTGTTTCTTATTTTTAAGGTAACAAGGACATAAAAAATAGAATTTTGGTTATGGTTTGGTTGGTGGTTTAGTCATAAATAGTAATTTATGGTGATTAAGGTAACCATCAGTAGTTTGGCTAACTGTCGACAATTTGGCTAACCGTCGATGGTTACCTATCAAATTCTAGGAAACACAAAAAATGAAATGCAAGTTGGGTAAAATATCAAACAAACATTTAGGTAAGTGTTTTAGGTTAGTAGAGGTTTGATATGGGTCTAAGATATTAAGAACATAATATAAGCAAAATCTAATGAAGGATTTAAAAGTATAAAATATAATTGAAAACAAAGAAAGAAATACCTGTAATCAAGAGCAATGGAAAAGGGGCTGGATGCCTAGAGGAATTATGCTATCATAACAGTGCTTCAAATTTTGATAATGATCTAGGTAAATTTTTGAGTTGTTAGGTACCTGCAAGAAGATTTGGTAGCATGTACTTATAGATTTTTCCATCTTTTCTACTTCATGTATCTCTCTTTTTATAGGGAAGAGTTGGTAATGGAGTGGAATAAGTTGCTAAATGTTCAAGAGGAATTTGATAATTATATAGGTGTATAAAGATGCTAATTTAGGTGCTAAAAATCTGATTTGTATCACCAAATGAAAGGTTGCTAAGTTAGGTGCAAAGCTGATTTTGCACCCAACTAGAAATTACTTTGATACAGACTAGGGAACCTAACGGTCGATGGTTAGGCTTACCCATCAGTGATTAGACTAACTATCGACGGTTGAGGTCTAAGAGGAAAATGAGTGAAAAGTGGTTAAAAGGAAGTGGGTTAAAAAGGTTAAGTTAGCAAGATAAAAAGTGTCCTAGGTTAACAAGGTGGTTAACTAGTTCCAATGTGGGGTAAGGGTTCAAGGGTGTTTTGACATAAAAAATGGGGTATTTTTTTAGTGTCTCCAGTAGTATGTGTGATACTTGGAGAAAGATTCAAGGAATGAGATCAATCCCTAAGCATAGGTTGATAAGTAAAGATACAATCTTGTTGATGTATTAGATTTCCTACGTGCTTAATGGATGATTTCAATGTTGAATACTTTTTTTCCAACTATATTATATAATATCCCATTGATGTACCTATAATATATCTAGTGTAAGGGTGTGATGTAAGGATATCCTATAATGTAATATATGAATGAGAACTTCTCATAGATATAAACATCAAAGGATGGCCATTATGCAACATTTTAGTAGATATAGGCACTGAAGTCAACATCCTTAGAGAGGATGCTTGGCATAAGATGGACATCCATACCTTAAGACCCTTGTCACACATTTTACTCATGGAAAATATAAACTAAGCTCAACCCATGTGGATCCTATGTAAATTTTTCATCAAGATAATGGGTAAAAAGTTTTGATCGTACTTTTAGGTGATTGAACTTGTCAAGGCAAGAAACTATGTAGCTTTGCTCTAAATACCTTAGTGTTATGCCAACAATTCATATGTGCTTCAAGAAGTGTTATATGAGCTTTGAGAATGGAAAATAAGGTGTGTTTATTCCCTTTTAAATTGATCAAATCCCCTTATGTTGAGAGTGTTTATTTGGAGGATGAAATAAACAATATTTACAACATCACAACACAAGGAATAGAGAATATAAAATTAATTGAGGGTTGTGTATTGAGCTTGGAAAAGGAGAAGTCCATTTTTGATACCATGAACATTGCATGTGACCATTGGGTATAAGAATAAAATGATGTGAGTGGATGAAAATATGGTTGGTTTGATCAAAATCTTAGTTCTAGTGCACACTAAAGGCCCTACACACCAATATCAAACCCTCTCCTAGTAGTAATGAAATTTGGATGTCACATGCCACGTCCAAAGTAAAATGGGTGTTCTATTTAATAAAAGATAAACTTGATAAGTTAGCTTGATATGATGGTTTCATAGACACTACCCCATTTGTACATGATTTTTAGGCATGTGTTTATAAGGAAAAAAATTGCATGGGTGTCTTATTATACACCTTGAAGACTATTATTTCACATTGATGGGATACACACAAGCTAATTCTCCTAACATGGATCAAGGTTAAATATTCCATATGCTCTAGATTCTATCATAGAAATAACTAAAAAGGATTACCCACATATAGTGGTGACTCTATTTTATGGGATCATATTTTTGAATGTGAATATAAGTGGATGAGGCTCACACTATGTTTCCTAGAAGAGTTATGGGTACATGTTTTCTACTAAAGTCTGAATACTTGGGCATGCATTTAGTATGTCATAAATGAGATGAATTGGTAAAATAGTGTTAGGAAAATTCTAAAGGATAAATTAACCCATAATTTTTCCTTGTCCTCAACAAATATTTACTTATTCAAGACTTTATAATGCATTAATTATACCATCTTAAAAGATGAAGCTATAATAGAAGAATGATTTAGGTAGATGTCCAACAAAAAGGGACTCGTACTGCCTAAATTCTTTAATGATTTGAGGTAAACAATGAGTCTAGTGAAGAGAATAAAGTAGTTTAGATGGCACATAATTTTCAATTCATGACCAAAATTAGAAGCTTGTGTAAAAGGTGGAGGAAGAGTCTAAAGAGAATGACCCTATCTACTAGGGAGGGAGATAATTAATAGATGCCCAACATAATGGATGTAAGTGATACCAAGAGCCTCTAAAAATAATGAAGGTGAGTATTGGCTTAGAAGAAGAACCCAAGATAGCCACCATTCAAGATTATTTTTTTGATGTAGACTTAGTGCACATCATAGAATGCTCTAGAGTTCCAAAACCTTTTCCCAAGGAGATACACATAAATTAATGGAGTACACTCATCATTGGTAAAAATGAAGATCACCCTAGTAGATGATGCAAGGATAATCAATAAGTCATTTTACCAAATGAACCTAAACTTACGCACTAAGGTAAAGGTATAAATTGATAACATGTTGGCTTAAAGTGTTATCTACCTAGTGGAGGAGTCTATGTAGGTTATTCCCATGGTCATCAACATAAAAAATGATGGATGAATTTGCATATGTTTTGACTACTAGATACTCAACATGGCATGCATCACCAACCCTTTTTACACACTCTTCATTGAGGTAATTCTTGAAGGAATAGTAGGTTGGGAGGTTTACACCTTCATTGGTGGCTTTTCAGGCTACCACCAAGTTCATATTGAATAAGAGGAAAATCCCAAGTCCACCTTCATAATTTAATGGGGTTTTTTTTAATATAATATCATGTATTTTTGCCTAAATAATGTGTGTCATCTTTTCATGCATCATCATTACATTCTTTAAGGATTTCATTCATCAATTCCTTCGAATGTGCCTAGATGAATAGATAGTCTATGGGTTGGTAAAATACCACCATGATATTTTTTTACTCATGTTCAAGCATAGGGACCAAATTTAGATATCACTTAATTTGAAGAAACATATATTTGTGACACCCTTTGGTACACTACTCATATACGTGATTTGTAAATACATCCTACTTTTTGACCTTACTAAGGGAACATCATTATTTAATAAAATGTTCCCACCACTCAATGGGAAGTGTACACATTCTTTGGGTATATTAGCTACTATAAAAATCTCATTTGTCACTATTCCATTATTTACACACTACTAGAAAAACCTATACAAAAATATTATCCTTTCATATGGGGTGAGGTGAAAGATGAGGCATTCAAGACATTGCATAAGAGACTCATAAGTAATCCAATTTTCTAGTTTCTAGATTAGATGACCCCTTTTCACTTGTATGTTAATGAATCAAGGACAACAATAGGCTTCATTCTATCTTATCAAGGTGAGAATAAGATGGACCATCCCATCTACTTTTCTAGTAGAAATTTTACAAGAGCCAACAATAATTATTTAACTACTAGGCATAAGGCACTCACCATGGTCTATAAACTCCAAAATTTATAGAAATACTTGTTATCCACTTGACCTTTATTTTTTTCATACATCATGAAGCTTTGAAGTACTTAGTGAATAATCTAGATCTCCATGGGCATATCTATTAGTTGATATCTGATTTCAAGAGTTCTAATTTTTAGTGTTCGTGAAGATGAGAAAGCATTTAGGTCTTGACCATTTATAACATCTCAAATCTAGTGATTATGTGTGGACTATTGAGGATGATATGTTATATGCTTAGTTGTATCAAGTGTAGCACATTTTAGAAGACCTGGTCAAGGTTGCTACATTCCTCACCTCTAGTGTCACACCTAAAAATTATTTTACTAAGGAAAGGAATAAATTGGTTATTTGTGCTTCCACATTTTAGCTTATTAGTGGTAATATTTACAAACCTAAGTGTGATGAAATCCTATACTTATGTGTTTTGTAACTTAAGAACCCATGAGTGATAAAATAAGGACATAAGGTCATTGTTGGAGGAAACTTTGTGGGATAATCCATTGTAATAAAAATTATACTTTTTGGTCTATGGTGGCCTACCTTATTCCATATGCCAAGGAATGTGTGCATAGATGTGATGTCTGCCAACACACTAGGAAACCCAACCATTGAGACAAGATGCCCTTAATACCCATGTTATCTCAAGAACCATTTGAAAAGTGGACTATAAATTTTGGCGGACCAATCTCTCTAGCCTTGCATAAGATTGGTACGTAGTAAATCATCACAACCATAAACTATCTCACTTTTTGAGCTAAATTTATGAAAATAAATAATTTCATACTAGCCACTTTAGTGTGTTTTCTATGGGAGAATATCATAAACTAGTATGGGTGCCCCTTGATCTTAACTAGTGATAAAGGTACCTAATTTAGTAATGAGACAATCAATGTGATACTATCAGAATTCATGATCACACACCACAAGACTACTCTCTACCACCCATAGTAAAATGGACTTCAAATGCATTCAATATGATCATTTGGAATACATTGACTAGTATTTATGATGTAGGGCACAAAAATTGGGATGACCATGTTTTTGAAATATTGTGGGCCTATAAGACAAGTTATAATCACCTTAATATGTCCACTCCCTTAAAAATTATGTTTAAGATAGAGTTAGTGATTCCAATGGAATTATTAGTTTCATATTTATGGATCATGTGCATTGGTTGACTGGAAGACCAAGAGTCACCTGATGCATACCTAGAATAACTCATGTGTTAGATGAGAGGTGTGTTATTTCTCAATGGATCTAAACTATAAAACAATCCCAATAGAAATATTAGCATGATTGACACATAAAGGTCAAGATATTGGTTGAAGGAATCCCTCTCATACTTTATGATTTCAAGTATTTAAAGCATCCATGAAAACTTCAAATCTATTGGTTGGGGCCCTATATTATCCATGACATTTTGGATGCTATAATGCATAAGTTGTGCATGTTATAAAATGAAATGCTCCATGGAAATTTCAATGTACATTAGCTCAAACCATATCATTCTTAACATACTTGATCCATAATTTAATAAGGATTATGCCATTTATTTGTCTATTTTTTTGTTTGGTAGGTTAGTCTTGGTTTACATGTAATATTTGTGTGTCTTTGTTGAAATAATATGTGCCACCTTGTAAGTCCAGTCCGGTGAGTCAAATGAGGCATTTATTTTGGAAGCTTATGCTATATGTCTAATTTTTTGGGTGAGTGTGGTGCATGATTTCTGTAATAACCTTTATCTTAATGAAGGCTAACTTAACAAGACTAGGTAACTTGAAGAGTGCACAACTCTAGATGTTCATTAAAATTAGTACCTTGGTGACCATTGCAATGGTATATATAAAGAGATTTGTGATTTTGATGTTTCTTTCCTCAAAATTATGTTCACACAACACTCATAAAAAATAATAAACTTGAAAAAAAGACACTTTTTGTGTTGGAAGACTAGGCACAAGATTTATTGTGGGTTAGGGGGATGAAAAGTGGTGGAAAGAAAATGTAAAGTATAGATGAACACTATATGGAATGTGAAATGTGAAAAAGGTAGGCACAAAGATAGTATTGATTTTATTGAAGGCATTATAGGGAAATACATTGAGCTATGTGGAGTGTCACACAAATATCTAGATACATGAAAATAACATGTAGGCCTAAAAAGTTTGCTATGGAATATAGTATCTTGGAATACATGAAGAATAGCTACAAGGCAAGGAAGTATGCAAATGGAAGGAAAGCATAATGTTTAAGAATGAAAACTGGAGGAATAATTCCCATGGTGAATAACCTACAAAAATTTGACAACCATGCAAGGATGGAATTACCCAAGTTTCAAAATTCAAAACAAATAGATGGTAGTTGTTATCACCCAAATTTTCACCCTACATAAGTTTGCTCTATTATTATCAATTTTAGATAACATGGAATTACCTCTAGGTGTGGTAACCTGCTTGAAGAGTTGAATCTCAATATTATGAGCTAGCTCCCTGTACAACACCTAAATATGATTACTAACCTATTTTTTTGAAAGTAAAATGGGTAGAGGATAATTTAAACAAAAGATAAAATATGGAGCTGATGAACCAAAGATAACCCCACTACTTGTTCACACTTACACTATGAAAACAACTACAAAATTGATTTCAACAGTCAAAAATAACCCCTCTAACATCATTAATTCAATATGAAGGTAAGATTCAATGTAGTACTCAAGGTGAAAACTTAATAGCCATGATAATAAACAATAACAAGATTTATCACACTTAAAAACCATACAAGGCTAATAGATATGCATCATATGACCTGCTGGAAGGCAAATTGCTCACACAAAGGCTTGAAGGAAAAGGATGAATGTAAGGAGGCAAAATATCACTTACCATTCAGCAACAAAACCATCTCAAACATTGAATGAAATATTTGAAGAAAATAATATCAGTTTTAATTCTTATTTTATAGGTAAGACAAGTATCAATTTCAGTAAGGCTTTGCCATACCAATTTTGTGGATGCCTACAATGCCTCTCAAGGCTACATTTATAAAAGAAAGGTGAAGAATAGAGAGATAAAAGATAAGAAGATAGTTCATGAACTAATTTTATGATCATATCATTTAAAAAATAGAGGAATAGTGACACCAATCCTTGAAATAATGTGTTTTCATCTTCCTCCTCATTTAGAATAAGTGTTAATCAACCTCTTCACAAGGATGGTGTAAGAAGACTCCTTGGCAGTTTTGGATCATTGTTTATTCATAAATAGTATTAAAAACATTATATATATGCATTTTGGGAACATTTAAAAACCTTCCAGTTGACACTTGGTATGTTGAGGATGTTTTATGCCCATTTCTATCTCTTGCAGAGCTTCGCCTTCATTGGGATTCTAGTGTTGATCTTCATAATTGATTCTCACTTGTTGGTCAAGGTATAACCTACAAATTAGTTATAGATTTTCACCATAGGAAAACTTAATTAGACCTAGTAAATTAAATGGATATTCCATTTCAAAGTGATCCAATATATTTCTAGCTCTCTAGACTTCAAGATGGCCTATACATAACTTTTTAAAGCCATATGAGCCATACTTTTCCACCTAGACCTATTTGGTCACCTGTGATCCATATCAAGACTATAAAAAATTATTATATGAATTGGATATGGTTACATAACCCTTATATTGGCCTAGGTTCCTCTGAAACTAATTAAGAGAGTTTTTCTAGTTCAAAACCTTGAAAATTAGCTCAAGAGAGAGTTTTTCTAGTTCAAAACCTTGAAAATTAGCTCAAGAGAGAGTTTTTTAGGTCCATTTTTATACACAATCAACTCACATGTGCCAAATTTTCATTCAGTTAGATGATTTGGAGATTAATATACACCATTAAATTTATTTTAGGTCCTATACAATCCATTTGGAATGTTTCAAATCTCTATCTCTCTCATTAGGCTCTTATCAAGGTTTAAGTAGGGTTTCAGAAGCATAGTTTTTTAGTGATTGTTCATAGACTTGAGGGCTTGGATTGTTGAAACAATGACAAGTATTTTTTGTAGATAACCTATTTTACCTCTCCATAAGATATATGAACCCCATTCACTTTCTCATTTAATTTCGCATGTGATGAAAACACTCCTCAGGCTAGCAGACCTACAACTAGGAGGTCAAGAAGGGGAAATTTGGGAGTAGAAGAGCAATAGTGCTTGTTTTTTGCCAAAAAAAAATTAGTGGGGTCTAAGAAAAATTATAATAGATATTTAATTGTTCAATTTTAAATAATTACCTCTCATTTTGATGTAAAATATCTTGATCCCATTGTGAGGGTTTACTCATATTCTTGCTCTCTTAACCCTGGCAGGTCTTTACTTGCATTTTATACTTTCTCCAATGGCCCAAAATTCATGGAGATATATAAAAAAAATTAAAAATAACCCTCATAAAGCCTTAAAATTTAAAAATATTCTCAAAGTATGTAATTTTTCCACAGCTTCATGTATAGATTTGTGTATGTCTATTTAGGCCTACTAGGCGTAATTAGCCTTTTAGGCTTATTATTGCATTCAACTACTTGATTACTCAACAAGAATATTGTGAGACTTGGAATATAAGGGAATATGTCTATTTTGGTCTCTTTTCCTCACCTCTCATACATATACCCACACATTTCCTTCATTCTTCTTAGGGACCCTGCCTATAGGAGTGAAATAGGTCTATGTTAAGTCATTTAACTAGGTTTGCTTGTAGACCATCTTCAATTATGTTTAAGAATTTATGTGATACTAATCAATACCAGGAAGTTTTATCATACTTCTCATGTCCTATAAATATGACTCCTAACCTTATTCCACTCTCTTTATGGTTTTTTGGTCATACTACCTATTGTAGGCCTATAGACAGCCATTAAACCTAAAACCTTCATCTACCTTAGTTGGCTCATCTCAAGTTTGTATGATCCATTAGTGATATATATAAAAAGTATTTAAATTTTTTTGAGATATTATAATTAATCCAATGGGATAAAATCACCCAAAAATATCCTTGATACCATCACATCCTTCTTGATTTACCTAGTCCACTTCTTGGGTTCACACAATTCATTTTTGAGCTCTACCAAATATACAGTCCTTATTCAGTGGATAAACAATGATTATGTGATCCCATTTTTTATATAAGACACATTTTGAGTCATTTTTATGGATGGGACACCAATTCCACATTATTTTCTATAGGATAACTCTCAAGATCCTTGAGGCTTCCTATACTACTTCAATGGGCTTATGTTCTCAATAGGCTTAGGTCATTCTTCAATACAGGACATTGATAGATTATTATTTACTACCAAGTATGGATATTTAATAAATATTATAACCTATTATATACCATATGTACCTTTATTTAACTTTTAAAAGATAAATTTTAAGCTCAAACTTGAGCTTCCAACCCACTCTCTCAATACTAACTTGTAGGTGTTTATCTAGGTTTGATAATTGCTAAGTGTTCCATGTCATATTCAAGACATTTAAATTATCTCAAATCCTATAATTAGGTTTATAAAACCTATGATACCCTTTATATTCATCTTCTCTTTCAAAATTTGAGGTCATATCTCATCCACATACAAGCAAACCTATAGATGTGTGTGTTAGGATTGATACTTCATTTGTTCTACTTCATGACTGATCTCTTCCCTTAAATGATGGAAATAAATTGAAGGAGGATAGAGAGATAAATGATAAAATAGATAAAACCATGTCATATCCTCATTGGAAACCCTTTATTTCACCTCTCCATGATCTTAAGAATGTCTACCCTAGAGTATCACATGTAACCATTTCTTTAAAATGTATTATATTCTTTCTTCCCTTAAGTTCATGGATCATATAATTCTTTGAGGTTATTTGAGGAAGTTTTAATGAATAATTAGTGTTGATATAGGTTATTTTAAGGCCAATTAAGGCAATAAAACACTTAAACTAGTTTAAAACCTGCTCGTAATCTTAACTGCAATGTGCCAACAAAGAGGAGGAACTAATTTATTTTTAAATACTCTTTGTTTATCTGATGTACCTAATTATATTGAAACCATAGAGGCATATTTTACCCTTTAAATCACCTAAACATGACCATTTTCTTCCATCAATCTCTAAGGTGGAGAAATAGAGGTAAACCTAAGCAATGCATGGATGAATAAGGCATTGTGAGCCCCTTACACTCTTATCAATTGTTAATAGATTTGACAGGCTTAACTAGGTAACTAATTACACAAATTAGGAGGTCATAAGAACCCACTACTATGACTAATATCTGAGCTCCCAACCTTCTCTTTCCTACTTATACCAACTAAAAACCAAAGTGCCTTCTAGAGCTGCCAAAGAGAGCGATAGGAAGGATGAGTAGGCTTTTTCTATGTTTGAGTTTGAAACTTCCTCAAATGCATGGATTTGAACCTATAATAAATTTAGGAATCCATAGGAGTGTTTCTAAGTGGTCTTTAGTTCGAAAAACTATATGAACTTATTAGAAACCTCTCCTTTATACATGAAAACTATCATATTATACTTAAAAACTAATTGAACTAAAATGAAAATTGTTCTTAGATCTCTCTCATAACTGTATGGATTTTTTTTTATGTGTCAACCACATCCCTATACTAAAAAATTTCCATTTATTACTATATTCCCTCTTAAAACATTAAAATTGGTTAAGAGAGCTTTTCAAAATAAGTTGTATATTATAAAAGATATTTGACATCATTTGGGAAACTTGTATGGATCATGGGACATATAAAATGATATGAAATAATTTATATGACATGACAAAAACCTCACAAACCTTGACATCCCTAGAAATACTTTGACTAGGTCATATCTTAACCAAACAAGCTTCATATTAGAAGGAGGACATTTACCTTAAACTTGTCAAACATGCCTCAATATATGAAAAACATGCTTTATGAAGGATTTTAAATCTTTAAAACTAAATTGAAGTCTTGAAAAGATAATTTTTTTTTAAACTTGTCTATGGTAGCCAAAATTTCGCTAACATCTTTGGCGACCTCTAGGGATGCTTGCTTGCTAGGCATATTGATTAGTGGCCTAATGCATCCATTGGGGTATGGAGTCATGACTCTAACTAAAAATAAAAATTGATAGACCTCCTAAAGACTCAAACTCATACCAAACCACAAAACAAAGGGAAAAAAACAACATGCCAAAGGTATTTAGGTAAAACACACAACAAAACTCCCACAAAACACTAAGATAGGCACTTATGGAAAACAAAAACACCACACAACTATGTATAAAATAAAAAAATAACCCCATTAAAAAGGATTAAAGTGTATCCCATTGACTAGGATACTTAGTTATTCTCCATTGATTCTTGATAGATGTAAGGCATTATTTTCTTTGCAACCAATTACCACACAAGGCCCACTCCATAATGTGTCACACTTTGTTTGTTTACTAAGGTTGGCCCTGTCCTCATCCCACTTCAAAAAAAGATCACCCTCTTGGAAATTTTTTTCACTATCTCTTCTATAAAATAATTTGTTCATTTAGGCTTGGTGGTACTCCAAAGTATGCAAGGCTTCATCCCTCTTCTCCTCTAATTCCATCAATTCTACCATCCTCACCTATATAGGGTCATTTTTCATTAGTTATAGTTGATGTGCTAACTCTAAGGCTATAATCTCAATAGAAATAGGTAATTTGTCCTCTCTTCCATACATATTCATGTGTGGTGAGTTACCCATATTTCTCTTAGGAGTGACTCTATCATCCCATAAGGTTGTATTTAACTTTGTATGCCAAGTCCTTTAATTTTTATCAGTTGTCCTCTTAATGATCTTGATCAAATCTTTATTTTCAGACTCAATAATACCATTCCCTTGGGGATAGTAGTTATAAGAGGTTCTTAGGTATGTTACATGTTCATTATCCTACTCACTTATCTTTGCACCAAGAAATGTTAATGTATTATCAAATATGATGGGTGATGGTGTTCCAAACCTAGTCATTATGCTCTCATATAAATCAAGGACTAATTTTTCATTAGCTTCTTTAAGAGATACTACCTCTACCCACCTTATAAATTAATAAATGGCTATGAGTATCCATTTATGACCTACACTTGAGGGGGAATTAATCATGCTTATGAAATCAATCCCCCATTACATGAACATATGATCAACTTAGATAAGATTGAGGGGTAAGGCTACTAACCTTTGTTTTCTAATTAATAAATCACACCTTGAACATATTATTACTCGTGCATAAGAGTCTTTCAAGAGGTTAGGCCAATAATAGCTTAACCTCGTTATCTTTTTTGGTGTATTTTTAGGAGAAAAGTGACCTTCCATAGGTGCATCATGAAATTGCTCCAAAATTATGCCTATTTGTTCAATCTCAACACATCTAAGAAAAATACCATTAAGGTATTTTTAAATAGAACCCCGTATATAAGAACATAAGGTATATATTGAAGCCTAAAGTACCTTCTCTTTGACTTGTCTAAACTAGTTGGACATTCACTTGTTTGTAAGAATATTTTCATGTCTTGTATCTAACTTGCAGGAGATGAAAGTATTATTTAGTGAGGCTCATCTTGTAGTGCTAAAAGTAACTCCTTGTTGTTTTTAAGGTCCAATTCTAAGTGCTCACGTAGGATTTTTCCCCTTACTAACTTGGTGACCTTAATATCTACATCATACTCCATTACTTTAGTAATCTAACCTGCCCTCTTCTCATTCAGATCTCTATTGAGGAGAAAGTATTTAATGCTTGGCTGGGATACAATAATGTGTACTTTATTTCTTGAGATCATATGCCTAAAATTTTTCAGACTTCTTATGACTACCAAGACTTTTTTCTCCATAAATTTATACCTTTGTGTTTCTATGCAAAATTGCTTTCTACATTCAAAGAAGAAATAAGAAACTAAAAGAAATGGTCAAGGCTAGAAGATACCTGATAAAGTCGTGCGCACCAAAATCAGACATTGGAAGATTCTCCTCTTTGGCTGTGGAGGAATGACACCTGCAAAGAAGAAAAGGCTAAAACACGGAAAAACGTTAGTCAAAGATATGGTGGGCTGTCAGGCGAACGCCCGATCCCAGAAGTATGAAGACTTCCTAGAAGGATATCAAGCCACTGATAAAAAAGCAGAATATTGGACTGAAGTAGATATAATGAAGGATAAAATGACAGAAATAAATGATAGAAAATAAAGTGCGTACTTGATATGCAGCACTATTCTGCACAGTCACCGGCGTCGGTCTCTGTGGTGCCGGCGTCAGTCAGGGAAGGTGCCGGCGTCGGTCAAACTGCCGGCGTCGGTCGGGGTAGTGACCGGCGTCGGTCAGGGTAGGTTCTGGACAGAGTATAGGTGAGTTGTAGAAGGTCTGGGAGAGTCGGGACAGGTTCTTGACAAGGTCGGGACAGGGTCTAATGGAGTCGAGACAAAGTCAGGGCAGAGTCTAGGCAAGGTTTTGGACAGGTTTTGGGTAGGGTTTTGGACAGGTCGAGTCAAGGTAAGGTTGATTCTAAACAAGCTCTAGGGATTTGCAGAAGGTCGAGTCTAGACAGAATATGGAGTATGGAAATAATGAGCAAGCAATAACCAAGAATAAAAATAAAAATAAACAGATGAGGATACTTACCTGTCACAGTGCAAAGACATGATTGACGTTGTTAAAGTTGTCTGTGCAGTGTCAGATTGAAGCAAACGCAGATTGGTTGATGCCAGAGTTGGTTGATCACGAGAGTGTTGATTGCAAGAGTCTGTAAATGTCAAAATTTAGAGGTTTATTGATTGATTGATCAGTTGATTGATTAGTTGATTAGCCTTCGGGATTGATCGGCGAATGCTGATGAAGGCCAGGGATGGTTCGAGAGACGGTTTGATAACCATTCGAGAAACTGATTGGGAACTGAATGATAACTGATAATGGATAACGATAAGATGACTGACGTCGGCAAGATTGCCGACGTTGGCCGATAAGTGACTGACATCGGTGACATCAGCCGGGAAAAGATCATCGTCGGCAGATGCACAATGGGGATAGAGTCTAGCTTTAGCTCTGTGCTCATTTTTACATGTTGCCAGGGTCAAGGCTAATGGAAAAAGTGATCGACAAGGGTTAAATAGGCAAAGAAGAATAAGACGGGGAAGGACCAGGGGAGTCGACATGATTTCGGTGTCTACATTTGCCCCTTTTTGTCTTGTTGGTTATTCTGGATGAACTACAAGACAAAAACAAGAGTGATTGCCCCAAGTGAGGGATAAGGTTGATTTCGTCTTGTTGGTTTTTTGAATGAACTGCAAGACAAAAATAGGAAGCGGATTGCCCCGAGTATGGATAAGGTATTCCCCCTCAAAGCAGGAGTCGAGGGAAGGGAACCAGGAATCGGGTGCTGATTTGATAAAGAGTGGATGAAAAAAGGGTGAGGGTGAACGCTGCAAAAGGGGTGATTGTGTGCATACCACTGCACGAGATGGTTAGGTCAAAGCGTCGCAGGTCAAGGGTCGAGGAGTGCTAAAATTGAAATAATCGGGCCCCAGCATTTAGTCGTCTGTTGATCGGGTTATTCAATCAAAGCTGAAGGTCCAAATAGGTCGTTGCGGTCTAGGTATCCCGAGCTCAAGAAGTGCTCCTAGAAACATGAAAAAGTCACAAGTAGTGTGGATCAACCAGCTTGCGATCCTATACTTGTGAGGGTCCAAAAAGGTCTGCGCATAATTCTGCTAACCAGTCATGAGGTAGCATACATGCAAAAACAACCAAGGCAACAGTGTCTTGGAAGTGGTCGAGGTCGGAGGAGAGAGGTAGGATCTCCAATGGTTGGTGGTCGAGGGGAGGAATGGACAAAAGGATGTGGTCGAGCTAACCCCAGGAGACCCCATGTCAACTGAGTGCTACCTACATAGCCTTGGTGATAGGGCCTCAGGCCAATGTAGTTCTCCCTTGAAGGGAGGGAGGGACAAAGGGATGAAATTGGTCGTGGTCAAGGGCAAGGTTATGGTTAAAAGAAGGAAAAAAGGTTTGTCCATCAGAGAGACGAACAAATGAGAATGGTCAAGCTAACCCCAGAAGACAGTCGTGTCATCTAAGTGCTGCCTACATAGCCTCTGTGGAAGGGCCTCAGACCAATGTAGTTCAGACAAAGGGTCTGAGTGGTAGACATGTGGTCAAAATGGTTGATAGATTGGTCTTGGTTATGATGAAATGATGAGGAGAAGAGATGTTGCAGCCTATTCCAAATGGTGTATTCTACAACATTGGTTGAGGGGTTTTTCATCCCTAGCAATATTCCATATTCGTGATGGATGTATGCTAAAAATGAATTGAGGTTTATTTATGCTTCAGCAAGTATTGGTTTATGCTTAACATAAATTGCAGTAGGTCGATAGTTTCCATGTGTATTGGTGTCCATAGAAACTAGGGGGAATAGGCTATGGGGGTGGTCTGAAAAGAGAGTTGAGTCGAGTGGATAAGTGATGAAGGTGAATGTGACCAAAGTGCAGAAGAAGTGAAAAGCATATTGCTCTTTCATTGACAAGGACCAAAAAGATAGCATAGATAGGGGTTATGAGAACCAAGAGCCCCATTCATGCATGACGTCGTTGACCATAGTGATGTTAGAGCGGTAATTGAATCACTTTGACATTAAAGTGAGCTCGAAGTCCCTTGAGCAGGTGATAAGAGGAGGAAAGAGGGTAACCCATTTTAAGAGCAGAGATAACTATGCCCCTTTTTATAGGAGACCCTGAGACAACCATAAGTCAAGTCCATGACTCTTTTTTTTTTGCGCAGACTGATCAATGCGGGAAGTTTGCATAGAGATGTCATTTGCTTGGTGGTCAGTTGTGAAGCTGATCAATGCGGGAAGCTTCTAAAATAGTGTTGTTTATTTCCAGATTAATCATAGCCATCCTTCGAGGGAGTGGTCTAGATTTTTGTTTAATATAAAGGCTTTTGAATAGCTGTCCTTCGAGGGAGCAGTCTATTAATTACAGCAATGATAGTACAGCTGTCCTTCGAGGGAGTAGTCTGCTGTTTGATTTGATATTGATATAGTGACCATGGATATTGTGACATCTTGATTTGTTTTTATAGAAATGTGAGTCATGGACAAGATTATAGAAGGTCAAGGGCTCCCTTTTATTAGGACAAATCATCCATACAACATAAAAGGGTTATAGGAATTTGTTAAGAGGAATAGGGTTGAAAGGAAGTAGGATTAAGAGGATGGGGATTGCTCAAGGGACGAGCTCAAGTTAAGTGTCAAGTGGACGAGTACTCGACTAGCAGTAGAACGGTCGCAGATGAAAGGCATAAAAGGGCTCAGGTTCTGATAAGTCCCTGGTGTATGCTTGTGCATGATAAGGTCCGAGTCAATTAGGAGCAAATTTGCCCTATTTGCCTCTTTCCAGATTGGTCAGGTGTTGATTGATGAGTGGTTGTGAAGTTGGTTGATATGGTTGTTGATTGGTCGAGACTGGTTGAATGTTTTGATAAAAAGGTTAGTCAATGTTTGGTTGAGATTTGGTGATTTGATAGTTGGTCAATGGTTGGTCGAGGGTTAATTGGTTGGTATTTGGTCTTTGGTTGGGTCGAATGTCTGGTTGAGGTCGGGTTAAATGTTTGGTTGCTAGTCTGGTTGAGGTTAAGTTGAAAGAGTAATTGATATGTGGTCGAGACTGTGTTGAAAAATTGGTCAAGGTTTGGATGAAGGTTGAATTCCCCCAGCGGCTAGGGAGAATGTTTGATGGATTGGTTAAGGTCGATTGAGGTTTAGTGGTTAGATGGATTGTGTTGATGTCGAATAAGGGGGTTAAAGGCGGCAAAGGGACCCTAGTCTGGTGTGGAGATCCCGATTTAGGTGACGAGGTTGGAGAGGCATGGGTAGGTGTTGATAATTTGTCGGAGGGGTAGTCAAGAGGATCCTTGACAAGAAGGGAATCCTTTCTCCATTGTTGACGAATGACAGCTTTAAGAGCGCAACAATGCTCAGTGTCATGTCTCGGAGTGTGATGATAGTAGCAAAATTTAGAGTTGTCGAACCAAGATGGCCTTGATCCGGGAGTTGATGAGTGGGGTGGTGTTGAAGGTTTATTGATGATGTGGTCGAAAAGAAGGGTGTCATTCCCAAGACATTGGTGAATAGCAACCTTGAGGGCACAACAATGCTCGGTATCGTGCCCAGGCGTGCGATGATACGCACAAATGCGAGTGTCATCGAACCAGGGGGGTTTTGGTCTGAGAGATTGATATGGTCTAAGTGGTGGGAGATAGAGATGAGAGGACTGCAATAATTGCCGTAACAGCAAGGTGTAAGAACCTGCTAACGGGTCTGGATGTCTTGTTGCAGTGAGGGTTGATGACTTTGGTTTGAGGGGCGTAAGAGATGTTGGTCAATGGTTTAGAGGAGGTATAAGTCTGACGGGTTGATAGAATAATGGAGGTGACGTGCCGCTATGAAGTATGGGAGTGGGAAACACTCTGAGTAAAGTGGACGGATGTGGGCCCAAGATTGAAGGTAATGATGAAGGTGGGGGAGGAGGCCTCCGGTGTGGTTTAGTAGTCTTCTTTGGTTTGGGTTGAGAGCCACCTTTATGCGAGGTGAGGTTAGATGTGGGGCGAACACCAAGAGGTTTAATCTCTTTGGGCATGATGGACGCCTGCGCGGGTTTGGACTTAGATATGGATGGTTCTTCTCTCGATGGAGAAGAGATTGAAGGTGTGAGCTCTTTAAGAGGAAAGAGCGCCGGAGTAGTCATGGATTCTACGTGTGGTTGAGGAGTCAAAAAAGTGTGATCATGTATGGATGATAATAAGGATGAAGGTGAGGCAGCTGGTGTTGATGTGGTCAAAGCGTCCTCCAATATGGGAGAAGTCGATGGAGGACAAGTAGGAGAAGAAAGTTCTTCACCATGTGGAGGAGGTATAGGGGAAGAAGGGTCTTCCACCTGTGAAAGAGGTTGGTCAGGGATAAGAGAAAAGATAGTGTCGACCGTGTGTATATCATGGTCTTGAGGGTCATTGATCATGGTTTGGATACTGTCTTGAGTAGGCGGGTGATTAGGAAATGGTTGCTTGAAGATGTCAAGGTTTTGGTTGGGCGGTGCATTCGGGTTATCCAAGATAAGATCCCCCTTGTCTAGCATGTCCTGGATGATGTTTTTGAAAGTTTGACAGTGATTCGTGTCATGGCCTTTGACACGGTGATAGTTGTAAAAGTGGTTTTCCCTGTACCATGCAGGGATAGCTGTTGAGGGGTCGAATTGATGTGGTCAGATTGAAGGGAGATTGAGGACCCCCTGCTTGACGAGTTTATCCAAGACAGAGGCATATGACTCCCCAATTGGAGTGAATTGACGCTGTAAGGATTGACGTTGAAAATGTTTATTGATGTAGTCTAATGTTGAAGATGATGATCGGTTGGTTATTGTTGAAGATGATGGTCTAAAGATGACAGTGTTTGCCGACCCCTTGGATTGAGAGTGGGCAGAAGAAGGTCTAGAAGAAGAATGGTCATTGGTTCTTGTGTTAGTGTTACACAATTTGACCTTATCTTCTTCAATGGTGCGGAGTTCAAGCTTTTGGGCCATGGTGAAGGCCTCGTCGAAAGTGTGGAATGTTTGAACCCGCAAGGTGGACAAGATGTGACTGACACATGCTCGGGAAAAGAGCTCAATGAGCTCGGGTTGAGGCAAGGAGAAGGAGAGTTGGTTAATCAAGCCTCTCCAATGGGCAACAAAATCGACTATTGATTCATCGTCAAATTGCCTAATAGAGTAAAGGTCTGTGATCGAGATTTGTTTAGTGATATTGATTGAGAAATGGTCGAGAAATAATTGGGCAAGTTGAATGAATGAAAAGATAGAATGTCTGGCAAGAGAGCTATACCAGTCAAGGGCAGGGCCAGAAAGAGACATAGGAAACGTGCATAGGAGTAACGCATCGTCATGGGCGATAAGGTAACAGGCATGTCTGAATGCCCGTAAGTGTTGTTGTGGGTCTTCCTTACTCTGAAAGCGAGTAAATTTAGGAAGCTCCCAATGGTTGGGGTATGGTCGGATAGGGACAGAAGGATGGATGGGCTCATTGTAAATCTGGTCATATGAAGAGACATTACTTGAACCGGAGATAGAAGCTTCGAGACTGGACATTTTATCCATCAACATCTTGATGACGTCTGCTAACAGATTGGTGGACGGAGCACCCCCTAGGTTGTAAGGCGCTTGAAAGAGACTAAAAGAGACGTATGACGTAGTTGGTTGTACCAGTAAGGGCACAACGTACGGATGATTAGTCGCAGGGACAGAAGTAGAGACTAAGGGTGGTTAGGTTATGAAGGTAGAAGGCATAGGCTGACTAGATATCGCCAAAGGAGGTTGTGTGATGACATTGACAAAAGGCGAGGTAGGCACTCCTGCATATATAGGTGCGAGAGTGTGAGGGGTCGAGACAATCAAGTTCTGGTATGATGTAGAACTTGGTTGAATTGCAGGTGGTTGAGGGGGTAACGAAACCCCGGTGGAGGTTGGTCTAAAAATAGATGAGGAGGCCAAACTTTTCGTATAGGCCATGGTCGGGTTAACGGTTGAGGTGAAGGGCTGAGTCGTAAAAGGTTGGGTGGCAAACGGTGTTGATGTCATCGCCACGTCGCCTGAAAGGTCCCGCATTGGGTTTCTCGCGAGATAGTTTTGGAGGGCTGTGGTATTGAGGTCCAAGAATCGTGTAAAATCTTGGTCCCCTTCTGGGATGATAGGCGTCTGGGTTGGAGATAGTCTAGTAGGAATTCTTTCGGTCTCCGAGTAGAACTCCATTATAGGATTGTTTATAGGTGGGGTAGACGGAAGAGGATGATGCCTCGCGTGATCGACTAGAGCTTTGGCTTGGCTACAAGTCAGAACCATTCAAGGCAAGGAAGAACGTCCTCACAAGCTCAAACAAGCAGATAAGAACTAAAAAAAGATGAAGACACAAGCAGATCCTAAAACCCTAGGAGTAAATTATTAGGATTATAGTGGCTTATGCCTTAGAATGTGTATAGAGGAAGATTGGCTTTTGAGTCAGGTCCTAGAAGAAGCAGTCTATGGATGGTTTCAGATTTTTTTATGGTGCTTAAGAAGTCTGTGTTAGGTTTGGTACGTGGCCTGGTGCTAAGGAGCAAGCTCCCCTCACTTCACGATTCCAGTGGTTAGCTGGTTTCGCTTAGCCAAAATATACCTCACCTAGAGATTAGACTCTGCCAGAGAACGGAGTGGGCTTTCCCCTTGGTGATGAAATCCAAGTAAGATCACTGGGACGGGTAAGGTATCCGCTGGGGGATGAAATCCCAGTCGGGCCTTGTCTCAGGTAAGTTAAAATATTTGTTTTGTGCGAGTGGTTTGGTCGTGTAACATCAAGTGATTTAGATTAATTCAATATGTGGTTTAATTACTATGTGTGGTCTAAGAGATGCAGGCAAACAGAAATGAATGCAAAGTGTTTTAATGTCCAAGTCGAAATGTTTGTTCGTATGAAGACGAATGGAGAAAGAGTCGAAGAATATGAGTTTTAACTAGTCTAAAAGTGCAAGAAAGAAAAGAAAAGTTTGTTTTAGTTCTGCTTATGATGTCATTTAAGAAGAGACGAAAGGAGGCAAAAAGGAAGGAACCTAATGCACCTATATGAATGAAAGAAAGAAAGAACCCAAGGAAGGCCCTAGGGTCCCACCGGGCGTGCTAGAATGTTTCTATGCAAAATTGCTTTCTACATTCAAAGAAGAAATAAGAAACTAAAAGAAATGGTCAAGGCTAGAAGATACCTGATAAAGTCATGCGCACCGAAATCAGACGTTGGAAGATTCTCCTCTTTGGCTGTGGAGGAATGACACCTGCAAAGAAGAAAAGGCTAAAACACGGAAAAATGTTAGTCAAAGATATGGTGGGCTGTCAGGCGAACGCCCGATCCCAGAAGTATGAAGACTTCCTAGAAGGATATCAACCCACTAATAAAAAAGTAGAATATTGGACTGAAGTAGATATAATGAAGGATAAAATGACAGAAAATAAAGTGCGTACTTGATATGTAGCACTGTTCTGCACAGTTGCCGGTGTCGGTCTCTGTGGTGCCGGCGTCGGTCAGGGAAGGTGCTGGCGTCGGTCAAATTGCCGGCGTCGATCGGGGTAGTGACCGGCGTCGGTCGGGGTAGGTTCTGGACAGAGTCTAGGCGAGTTGCAGAAGGTCTGGGAGAGTTGGGACAGGTTCTTGACAAGGTCGAGACAGGGTCTGATGGAGTCGAGACAAAGTCAGGGCAGAGTCTAGGCAAGGTTTTGGACAGGTTCTGGGTAGGGTTTTGGACAGGTCGAGTCAGGGTAAGGTTGATTCTAAACAGGCTCTAGGGATTTGCAGAAGGTCGAGTCTGGACAGAATATGGAGTATGGAAATAATGAGCAAGCAATAACCAAGAATAAAAATAAAAATAAACAGATGAGGATACTTACCTGTCACAGTGCGAAGACATGATTGACGTTGTTGAAGTTGTCTGTGCAGTGTCGGATTGAAGCAAATGCAGATTGGTTGATGCCGGAGTTGGTTGATCACGAGAGTGTTGATTGTAAGAGTCTGTAAATGTCAGAATTCGGAGGTTGATTGATTGATTGATCGGTTGATTGATTAGTTGATTAGCCTTCAGGATTGATCGGTGGATGCTGATGAAGGCTAGGGACGGTTTGAGAGACGGTTCGATAATCGTTCGAGAAACTGATTGGGAACCGAATGATAACTGATAACGGATAACGGTAAGGTGACCGGCGTCGGTAGGATTGCCGACATCGGCCGATAAGTGACCGACGTCGGTGACATAGGCCGGGAAAAGACCGTCATCGGCAGATGCACAATGTGGATAGAGTCTAGCTTTAGCTCTGTGCTCATTTTTACATGCTGCCAGGGTCAAGGCTAATGGAAAAAGTGATCGACAAGGGTTAAATAGGCAAAGAAGAATAAGACGGGGAAGGACCAGGGGAGTCGACACGATTTCGGTGTCTACACTTTATCCATAGCCTTAAATCCCTTCAATAAAGAATGTAATGGTTTTCTCAGTACCCTCATTGCTTTGTTGCATCAACATGGTAGATAATGCATCAATTTTGGATAAAGCATATAAAAAGAAGTATTTTAAAAAATCAAGGTTAATCAAGGTAGATGCTTGTGTTACAGTTTGTTTTATAGCCTCAAAATTGGTTCTCCATTCTTTAGTCCAACTAAATTCTTGATGCTTCTTTATCATGGCTATCAAAGTTTTTACAAAGTTGTCAAAACTAGGTATAAACCTTCTGATGAAGTTTATATTTCTAAGAAAACCGTGCATTCTTTTCTTATTCAACGGTAGAGATAAGTCCAAAATGGCTTTCACCCTTTTAGAGTATATGACCAGCCCTTCCTTATATATAATATGGCCTATTAAATTACCCTCATGGACTACAAAAACACATTTTTTAGGGTTCAAAGATATCCCAAATTTCCTACACACTTCAAAAATAAATCTTAGGTGAGCTAAATGGTCACTAGCATTCTTTGAAAAAATAGTAATGTCATAAAAGTATACTAGCACCATATGTTTTATCAAACCTTGGAAATCCATGTCCATATCCTTTTGAAAAGTATCCCCTACATTAAATATCCCAAAGGGCATCTTATTATAGGCATAGGTACCCCATTTGGTTTTAAAGATATTTTTGTATTGGTCCTCTTCTTTCACCAAGACTTGGTTATAATTAGAATATCCATCCAAGAGGGAGAAATGTTTAGACCCTACAACCATTTTAAGTATTTTTTCCATCAAAGGTAGAGTATGATTATCCTTCCAATACACCCTATTTAAATCCATGAAATATACACCTAATCAAATTTCCCCACTCTTTTTCCTCATAAGGACTAGATTAGCAACTCATGAAGATTGCTTAATAGGGAAAATCATGTTTGATTCAATCAAATTGATCAGCGCTTTCTTCATCAAGACTTCAACCTTATTATCTATGGGTCTTTATTTTTGTCTCACTAGTTTTGCACTTGGGTCCAACTCAATGGTGTGTTGAGCTAGTATATGGTTAAAACCTTTAAGGTCACCATACTCCCATGCAAAGACATCTGAAAATTCTCTACATATCTCAACAAAATAATCTCTCTCAACCTTGGTACACACCTTTCCTATCTTGAGGAGTTTGTCCTTAACTATGGAAACTTTTTCAAAATGTTCTTCAGTTGTAAACATGCCTACCTTCTATTTTCT
Organism: Torreya grandis; assembly: GCA_037957365.1. NCBI lineage: Eukaryota > Viridiplantae > Streptophyta > Pinopsida > Cupressales > Taxaceae > Torreya > Torreya grandis. The sequence goes on along the minus strand of JARHVA010000736.1, from coordinate 2,383,162 downwards.
CATTTGATCTTTTTCATTGAAGATGATATTAAGGGTCACCAATCCTTTAGGGAGTTTTTTGGACTGTATTTCCACTATTTGGTCACCATATTGTTGTTAAAACTTGGTCTAATTATTTGAGGAGTTAGCTTCCTCACATAGAAAACATGGAATCTATTTGTCACTATCAAAAACTTTCTAACTTATATTATTATCTAGGATATATGGCCTAACAAACACTTTGACATGTGGTTGATATTTCTCACTTTTGACATCATTTGAGATGTCATAATGAGCCCCTACTATTTTCAATCTATCATCATGGTGAGTATTTTCTCTTGGGACTTATTTCAAGTTGAAGGACTTAAAGTCTTCAATAAGGTCCTAAATCTTATGCTTGTATACCTTCAACAATGGATTCTTTGTAGAATTCTATCCTCTAACCTATTATACTACTAATTCACTATCACCATAGGCTTTTAATTGCCTTATGCCTCTCTTCCTTTCCCATTGGAGGCCATGAACAAGTCCTTCATATTATTTTGCATTGAAAGAGCAGCCAAATTAGAATTTAATGGTAGAAAAGTAATTCTCCTAAGAAGGAAAAACAAACATTATATTTTCCCCTACTCCATTTTTCTCTTTGAACCATCAAAGAACAATTTCCACATTCTTTCTTCATTTTCATTAGGCTTTGAAAGGGCTGGTATGATTACTCCTTATTCATACATGTTTTAGATCTCTAGACTAGTCCTTTCAATGTGTTTGAAAGGATCAAACTCATGGTTTTCAATACCCCATTCATCTATAAAAATATAAGTATTCCATCAAGAGGTACAACTGGTTCTTGGACATTAAGATTATAGACATTGATATTGGACATTAAGATTATTCAGAGTTCAAAATCACATTGATATATCACTAATTGAGGTATCATACCATAAGAAATAAAAACCTCTCATAGATTCATCTCTAATCATTCTATGACATTACAACATGTAATTTGGCCTATAAACCTATTAAATGGGATGAGTGCACACATGAAATTAAATCAAATATTATAAAATACTAAAAATCCTAAACAAAATTAATTAAAATTCTAAACCTAATTAAATGCCTAGTTGAATTATCCATGAGCAATTAATTAAATTCTAAAAAATAAAATTCAAAAATCAAGAATATCATAGGTTTTTATAATTACCTTTTTATGAGTTGTCAAGACTTTGCAAATATCTAAAAATATCTCACCCATACCTATTCATAAAAAATAATGAGGTTTTAATACCTTTTAACTCTATAGGGGTTAATTAACTCACTTAGGTTAGGTTTGAACCCATTCTATGTTTAAACTACAGTTTAACTCACCTTGAGTTAAGGTTAGTTTCTAAACCTATAAATATAAGCCATTGCCTATTAAATTTGTGAGTGCTTGGATAGAGTAAATTTATAATGTATATTCAATATAAATATTGAAATAAATAGTGTTATAATAGAAATATGGCTTATATTTATTTGCTCATCATTGAAATTAATTCAAAGTAGGAGGAAACTCTCTAACCCTTTCAAGTCCATGGTGCGAATAGAACATGAATTTCCAAGTTTAGACTAATGAACATTTCATTTTGGGTGTTTAAAATGAATTTAGATAGGTCATGAACATTTCATTTTGGGTGTTTAAAATGAATTTAGCTCAGTCATGAACATTTCATTGTAGGTCTTTAAAACGAATTTGGCTAAGTCTTAAGAACTTTATTTTAGTGACTAAAAGGAACCTAGATTTTTTAATGCTTAAACACTTCATTTTGGTGCCTAAAATGAATTTATCAAGTCTCAAACATTTCATTTTTAGTGCTTAAAATGAACATAAGTGTTTTATCTTAAGTTATTTTGTGCAAATTCTTACAAGTTTTTCAAATAAGCCAAGGGGCTAAATAACTTAATCAAACATTTCATTTAGTGCACCAAATTGACACTCATTTAGATTTCAATTTCTTAATAGTGTTTAATACTTATTTGATTATTTATGCAAAATGAAGAGTGCATGTATGCTTTCCCCCCATCCCCTATAGGAAACTTAGGTGACCAAAAGATCCTTTTAACTTGTAATTTGTTCCTATTCCAAGGCATGGAAAGAATATTATTCAAGATCTCCCCAAAACCCACATGGTTTGGGTGATATAAATGCAACCCTAAAGTATTTCCACTTAGTCATTTATTTCATGCAATTTGGCTTGTGAAGGTAGCTTCTTCATGATTTATTTAGGGAAGCATTGACCTGGGGTTTCATCTTTTGATAGTCTTTAAACCCCATTCCATGATAGGGTATATAAATCAAGGCATGCATACTGTGAGAGATTGGGGCTTAAGCAGTTAATCTCTTCTTTATTAATGAAGACCCAAGGTAGGTTTGTTTAATCAAGGGATTTTACTAAGCATTCTATACATGGAATCGCTATGCAAAGGAATAAACCCTTGCATATTAAGTTAATTGGTATGAACTTAATTTACATGATGCATCTCTAGTGTTAATCACACTTGGGATCAATTTAGATGTTCAAAAACTATTGTTTTAGTCAACCCCATTTGACCAACCTTGTTAGTTTAGGGATTAGGATGATTTAATTAGTTGTATTTAGTTTTTTTCCTTTATTACTTGGTCTTTGAGTCTAAAACATTGTGTGTTTATACCAAATAAAATGAGTTATTTGTCCACATTAATCCACTATTTGAGGATGTGTTATGCCATTCATTTAACATTATGATTTTTCCTTAAACTTTGTGTCAAAAACATTATGTGTGTCACTTGATTGAAATGGGTAATGTTACGCTACCCAAATAATTTTAATTTTGTGCTTTGGAGTCTTTGAAACAAACCATTATTTATACCTTTAAAAAGTGATAATATTTGTATGTTTCTCAAATTATTTCATAGACTTGTCTTGTCTTATGTCCAAGTTTCACATTTAAATCATGTATGCCTTTGTGGTCTTTTTTTAGTGTCGTTATGCCATTCTATTTTATCTAGCTTATTTGTTAAAAAATCCTAAGCTTTCCTAAGTTGAGTTTTTAATTAACCTTGACAAGTTTTAATTCAAACATTGATTGATTTATACTTAGGCCTTGTCTAATTAGGGCTTAGATACTGATCTTTCTCTTTTGGGTTACATAACTTAAGTTAATTCTTTACCCAAATTCAAAAAATATTTTCTTGTACCATCATTTGGGAGAAAACAATCTATCTCCAAGTGCCTTTTATTTTGTGCTTCATACTAATTTGATCGAGTTTGTGTCTAAAATCAAGTGCCTAGTCTATGCAAAAGTGTTTCAAGTTTACTATATTAAATCATCTTTTTGTTTAAATTCTAATTATTGATGTCGCATTTGGCCAAGATTCCTAGCACATGCCTTTGTTTGATCCTAGATTTTGATGTTGTGTTTGGCCAAAAGACTTAAGAACTTTTACTTTTCCTAGATTAGATGTATTGGAACACTTTGGACCTAAAGTTTGGCATTTCATTTTTAGTTCATCCACTTAACCTTATTTGTGTGAGACATTTAATGTTAGACATTTGACATTGTATTGGTTTATACCAAGTTTTCTTATAAACCATTTTGGAGATATAGATCCATCCCTTTTGACTAAGTTAGACCTATATTGAACCTTTTGTCTTTTTAGACATTCTTTTTCAGAGTTTATAGAACTCTAATATTTTTATCATGAATCATTCACCATTAATTTGACCATGTCTCACTATACACATAGTGGTGTCATTTACAATCTAGGGTATGTAAATGTTATTACACAAGATAACTTTGTTCAAGACCCCTATGTAGAAGATGTTGTTTGTGAGATAGATCCTTTTCCACCTTACAACACTCAAATGAGATAATAGATTCAAGATCATCTGGCCCATTATTTGGTCAACATGCCTCCATACTTAGGGTAGGACCAAGAATAATTAACATAATATTTAGCTATCATAACTTCAGTTATATAGCAAGTACAATAACAATCTTATTATGTTAAAATTTCATCAGCTAATGACCCATAATTGTTTGATCATCACTTTCTTGTGAACAAGGATGAAGTCTTAATTAGAGATGTATAGGTAAGAGTTAAGTTTTTGATATACTTTCCCCATAAAAACTTTCCAATTATAGTAAGAAGAATTTACAACATGTCTTATAATCAAAACATTGAATAAGCTTCTTCTAACAAACCTCATGCCATAGTGTTGATGTTGTATCAGGACCCTCATATGCTTATCACAGGGAAAGGCCTCATAGAGCATCCTTTCATTTAGATGTAGACAACATACCAAACATACCTAAACCTAGCACACAAATTTAACAATATGACCATGTCAAGCACTCCTCTTATTGAGATAGCTCCTTCAACAAAAGTTTTAATTGAATTGAAAATCCAAGATAATCAAGGTATAGACCCATTTGTGCAAAATACTTTAGTATAAAATATGTTTAATACCCCAACTATCAAAGAAGTATCTTCTACTTCTATGTATAACAATGAGCCAAACCTAATGGATAACGCACAAGCAACATTAAATCTAAACCAAAGTGGTGTAAATTCATAAACAAATAGTCAAAAACAAAATGTTTCTTTAGTTAACACCATGAATGGTTTTCAAATGTAGGGGGTAGGAACTTTTACCTCCCAACATCAACCAGCTACCTCTAATCTTCAAATAGTTATTTCTTCTAGCACATAATAATAAGTATTAAGTAGTCAAATAATGACAAGTGCCATACCTAAAAAAAAATTGATGAATGTCACTCCACCCCAGTAGGTGAAGAACAACATTCCATAACAATAAGCATCATCTAATGTACCCATGCAACAAAGGAAAAAAAAATTATGACATCAACAAGGGAAAATTAATGTTCTACCTCACCAGGTAGTGATGAACATACTTCTTCGATCATAGACCAACATTCTAATACAAAACTAAATGATGTCTAATTAATAGCATATAAGTATTAGTCAGTGACAAATGATAAACCTTTAATATGCATCTACTTCTCAATAAGGGTTTGTGCAACTAAAATTTTTTAGTGTTCCACAAGTAACAATTAGGTAATAATTTCCTTTCATGACAAAAATTCCACAAGTTCAATGATAGGGCCTCAGTTCACAAGTTCCCCACAATAAATCAGGGATGACTAGTTGGTAGCATATCCCTATCAACCTCAACAATCATAGTATAACCATACCCCTCCATCTCATTCTCAATTTCCCCAAACCCAGACCCATATACCCAATCCCAACTATAATATCGCACAATAACACATGAAAATTCAAACCTAATCCATGTATGCATATTCTTAGTCTATTCCCAAATTAAACCAACATTCCACAACAAACCCAACCTCCCCCTCAAGCCAATGTTCCCACTAGTTTCCTCACACAAGAACTACAACAAATGAAGATGCAATTTCCCTCATCCAAGCTAGAAATCAAACCAAAAATTTCAAGTTGAACGATGTGTGTTCCTACCCCTTCAACATGGATTATTTGTAGATACCATTTCCTCCAAGGTAAGAACCACCAATATTTGACAAATACAAGGGGAAATGTGACCTCAAGGCCTATTTAACAAAATTATTTGTTACATGCCAACCAATAGCCTATAGCAACATTTACCTTTTATTATTGTTTCCAACGAGCTTAATTAGATAAGCATTGGAATAGTTCCTAAAATTTCCCAATAATTTAGTATCTAACTTTGATGATATTTATAATAAATTCATGCAACCATTCTCCTACAATATTGAACATGAGATTTCATTGGTAGATTTAACACAAGCCAAATATAATTCCATTAAAAGTTTCACAAGTTATCTGCAGTGATGGAGAGCCCTTACCAACTAATTCACCCATAGTCTACCAGACAAGCAACTAGCTGTTATGTTTACCAAAAATTTGCATAATGAGATATCTTACCATCTAGATTCATAGTATGCACATACCTTTAAGGAAATCATTGACAAATGTTTGTTGATAAAAATATCCCTTATTAACAAAGGGATTATTAAACTTGACTCCTCAAATTAGATCCAAAATAAAAACCAAAACAATGGCCAAACTCAAAACCAAGTCCAAACCCAATAACTATGATAAATCCAAGTAGTTAAATCGCAACAAAAATGTTGTATGGAATGGAGTAATCAAGTCATAACATGTCCAAATGGTACAAACACCATCTTTTTATCTTACACCACATATGAAAATTACTCTTAATCAACCCATTCAATAAATATAACAAGTACAATAGCCTATACTAGTGTAATAAATGTAAAAATCTATGCCTTTGCAAGCCCCTATAAAGAAAAATGTGCATACTCGTCAATCTTTATTGACCTTGGAGAAACCATTTAATATATGTTTCATAATCTCACCATAGCTAATCTGATTAATTGGCCTATCCCAAAACACTATCTTGAGGGCAAGACTATCCATATTAGTATAGGAAAAATGCATTCTATGAGTATCATCAAGTTAATGGTCATAATGTATGTCATTGTGTGAAAATTAAACATTTGATCAAGAATATGTTGGAAAATAGAGATATAACATTGGATCATGGAGCTTCTACATCCAATCAAAACCTTGGTATATATCAAAACCCCTTTCCACAACATAAAAACCATTAACAACAACAATAACGGCCAGGACAACAACAACACTATCAATAGCCAAGGCAAAACCAACAAAACTAGAAGTAGAACCAATAACATTAAATGAATGGATGTAACCAAGGATATAATGATGCTAACAACCAATAGACCTACTATGTAGTTGCACATGACTAAAATAAGGTTGTAGATCATATTTCAAGAGGTTGCATTAACTCCATTTCCATCAATCCAAGACCAAGTACCAATCAAAAAATATCATTGATAATCATTCCCAGTGAACTAACCCATGATAGTGATCCTTCTTTGACTTAGGACTATATATAGGTATACCATTAAATAGGGATCCCCACTTTTGGACCTTATATTGATAACTCGTTTTTATCCTATGACCATGCACACATGCACTAGAAACTGAGACTTATCCTATTTGTTCCCCCTCCACCATCATTTGTTAGCAACAATGGTCATGTATCTAATCTTGATGGTTCAATCACAACTCAAAGTTCAAATATTAACATACTAGGACCACATCCATTTTCCACTTCACCCATCCAACCAACCGTTCTGGTTAGGAATAAGCCATTTACTATTGTATAAGAGAAGATGTTTGATATTGTGGAATAATTACAAAATATACCTACATAAATCTCCATTTTGGATTTGTTGTGTACATAGACCATCCATAAGAACATCTTAATAGAGTTCCTTAGCCAATCCCAAGTTCCAAATGACATATCTCTAGACAAATTCCAAGCTTTAGTTAGACGTCTAACTCCAGTCCAACAATTAAACTTTGACCAAAGTGATATGTCATCCTTTGGCCTACTGCATAATAATCTATTATAGGTCAAATTTGTCATACTAAGGCACAAATTAAAGCATGTCCTCATAGATAATGGATCAGGCCTAAATATTGTCTCTAAACTCAATAAGCTTCTCAGGTACATGATAGCTGACTTGCAGGTAGAAATAATAACAATCAAGGCATTATTGACCAATTTTTCCCAACAAGCAAAATTTTTGGTCCCTTTCTTCCCTTTCTATTCATGCCAGTCATTTTCAGGTTGCACAAGTTCAATGCCATGGTTTGGTGGCTTGGTTCGATGAGTTTGGTTCAAGGCCACCAGTTCAACATTGGTTCAACACCTGGTTGAATAGATCACTTGGTTCATCAGCCTAGTTCAATTAGTCAGCTCATTGGCAAGTTCATTGGCGCGCAAATGGTTGAACCACTTAAACTGTTGAACCATTTTTTGTTTCAATGGCTTGGTTCAAAAGTATGCCTAGTTGGCTGAGGGGCAGTCTAAAGTTCAAATACCCTCGTGGAGGGCAGACACTTCAAAGTAATAAGGCAACCGAAAGGAATTCATATTTTGGCTAAGTCCTAAATTCCATTAGACTTTTTATTCAAAGGAATTCCTTCAGACAAAAAGTCTAAAGGAATTCAGGCTGCAGTTCAAAGCAAAGGCCAGGGCCACGAGAAATGTCAACAGATAAAAGTCCACGGGAAAACATCTGTAGACAAAAACTCTGTGGGAAAACATCCACAGACAAAAAGTCTACGAGAAATCATCCACAAACAAAAAGTCTATGAGAACTCAGAAAGCAATCAGAAGAAACAAAATAACCCACCAAAGGACCCCAAAGGGCAGATGCCCTTGTGGGGGACTCTCAACCAAAGCAAATGGGTACTTCCAAAGGCTGAAGAGTCACCTTCCTTTCAAGAAGGTGATAGGAAAAAACAAAAGAGTGCCCGTAGAGAGGGCCGAGGAAGACGAAGCCAGCAAAGGACCCCACAGACTTTTGTCAGGGATGGGACATCCCAAAGGCCATCAAATTCAAGAAAGCAAATTAGCCATTGGTTTTCAAAGCAATGATGGTCGTGTGAACGTCAAAATTAGCACAATAAAACAGCCGTTTCATTTCAAACGAAAGAGTGCTAACCATGAAAAAGGCCCAAAATTGCAGTGACCCACCAGAAGATCACCCACAGGGGCTAAAGGAGCCAGAAGAGACAAGATATGGAAAAGACAAAGTGAAAAGCATGGAGCGTGCAGATAGCCCAAGTGGTGAAAGGAAGCGTTGATTTGAGAAGTGACTCTAGCAGGTGAAACAGTAGCTGCAATTGACCACTAAAGATGTGAACGGCCAATTGTGCACCCTTTTTTCTTTATTTCATATTTATGAGCAGATATGTTGCATAGGTGCCTTCAAGAAGCAGCCTTAGTTAATGAGGAAATAGCGCGACCATGTCAAAAAATGCCTGAAGTCAAAGCAAAGGGGCAACATAGCATTTATGTTTAAACAACCTACTCTTCCCAATGTTCGTAAGGCACGTAGGCCACTTGTAAAAAGGGGCACCAAAAAGGCCTCCTTTCTTCTCTTATATATTGAGAACTTGTCATTTGAGAAAAGATCTTCCACATTTGTAAGGTGTAACCCTGGAAAAATTTCACCTGAATCAATAAATGCATTTTTTTCCTCTATCTTGGATAGACATCTCTTTGTATGCTCTGAGTGTTAGTTTGTGTTTAGTCATTATCTCTTGATGCTTTCATAGGTTCAACACCAACATATCTGTGATCTACAAAGTGCCATTTATGTAGCTGGTAAAGAGAGTTCTATTTAAAGGCATAGAAACAGAAGAAATTACCTTACGGTGTGCCTCTCACAGCACCTTTGGTGAACTTTTATTCTCTATATTTTCATTGAAACCTCCCTATCAAGCTTTTACAGTCTAGTCCTTCTGCCAAGTGTGAAGCATATGTATGCATTTGTCTAATATTAAGTGTGGATGTGAGAAGGTCATTTCATTTTGGTGCATCACCTCCTTAGAGTAGTTTGTCTTCCTACAATATTTCTCCCTTTTCAACCCCCCCATTATATATCTATATATGTGTGTGTGTGTGTGTGTGCGCATGTGTGTGTGTGTGTGTGTGTGTGTGTGTGTTAGCAATGGTTGGAATGAATATGATGCATCAAAGGGATCTAGCCCTTATCTAGAGACTCCCCCCTCTAGCTTTGCCAGTCCCACAGGTGAGAGGAGAGTCTCCATAGTTGCGAGAAGAAGGCAGGAGCTCGACCTCCTGCCAAGGGTGCAATCTTCAATGTCAACAGTTTTGGCATGCCTGGTGGGACACAATTTTTTTTTACAACTCAATAAGGTTTCAGGATTTATGTTGGTCCTATTACAACAAATTAAAGATTTCCAGCATCTGGTGACTCCACTGGTAAGAGCTTCAATTTTAAATCAAAGACCAATTTTTAACTTCCTATGCCTAAAGTCACCACACGGTCTGCTTCTAAGGGTGTCCTGTTTGATTTTGTTGAGTTGTCATTAAACTCGGTGAAAAGACTAAGATTTTTTAAGACCCATCCTTATTCCACAATCCACCCTCCCAAATCTATTGTAACGGATGCATACGCAACAGAGCCGCAGTTACAGCCCATCCCAACTATGGCATTGCCTTTTGCAGCTTTTTGTGGTCAGAGCCCCTTAAATCTCCCACATTATGATCCAATCCCAGGAATAGCCCTAAAAAATGTGCCTTCTTTTGATGGAGATGGGCCCATTACAGTCATCAAGCACATTAGGAATATTTCTAACCTCTATAATATTCACAATGTCACGAAGGAAAATATTGCCATCAGATTGCTAGCATTGTCTCTCAAAGGCAAGGCTCTTGACTGGTATGGGACCTTGCCTGTAAATTCAATACATTCTTGGAATGAATTGGGCACTCAGTTGATAGATCATTTTGGGGAAAAGTGTAATGGTCTCTCACTTTCTGAGTAGCTGACGACCATAAAAAGAGCCCCACATGAGTATATGCAAGATTTCAACATGTAGTTTCAAAAGACTTGGGATAGAATCCCCATTTTGGTAAGGCCAACTCCTAGCTATGCTTTCCTATACTATTTAAGAGCATTAAACAGTGATATTTCTATTATGATACACTCCATGGGAGGGCATATACTGCTTGTTGCTTATGACATAGCCATAAAAGCTAAAAATTGCTTAGTACAGGCTGGGAAAATAACCCTTAGACCTCACATGCCACTTTTCCCAAAAATGCTACCTCCAATTCAGACCATTGCTCCCACATTAGCTCCTCTACTTGGCATAGAGAAACTAGCTACTGTTCCATCCAATGAGCTTCATGAAGTTAAGAGTCTGTTATAGAGCATGTCAAATGAACTTGTAGCTCTTAAAAGGCAGCGAACGGCAGTTACACCATTATCGACCTAGAAGAGTCCCAGACAAACCAATATCCATCCTCTGCTCTTGAAGGAGTTACAGACCTACTCTTGGATGAGTGGGGAAATGATAACTTTGAACATGATCCCTACAAGTTCATAGAGGAGGCAGACCTTGGAGTCTACTGCATGCATGAAGAGGGTGCCTTCATGCCAAATATAATGAAGGTAAGCCAAGAGGACCTAGGTCTATGGTAGCTATACTTTGATGGTTCCAAAAGTAGGTTGGGAGCTGGTGGTGGGGTGATGTTAGTCTCCCCTTTAAAGGATAGGTACTTTTTAGCTTTCTGTTTCCAATTCTCTTGCACAAACAATGTTGTAGAATATGAGTCCCTTATCCATGGTCTAGAATGGGAAAGGAAAAGAGGGATCAAGGAGTTGCAAGTTTTGGGAGACAACAAGTTGATTGTAAATTAGGTGAAGGGCCAGAATCTAACCAAGAATTCCTTGCTAAAATCCTACAAGAATAGGGTCTAGGACTTGGTGGAAAATTTCCTTGCTTTCAATATCACCTCCATTCCCAGAGAGCAGAACAAATAAGTGGATAGGCTAGCAGTAATTGGTGCTCAGTTCAATGTTTTCAGGGAAATAAGTTGAGACTATGGTTCATGCCACTTGAAAGTGGTAGTTTGACCCTCTATCCCCAACAACAATGCAAACCGACAGGTTTTCAAAAATGACCAACAAATAGCTTTCTTCCTATAGGAGGAAGCTGAGTTCACAACACAAAACTAGGCAAAGATGCAACAGCAATATGGCAACTAGATTGTTCAATTGAAGAACAATAATCTCCCTAAAGGTTTGGTCACTCTTGAGAGCATCTTCAATAGAGATGACCAATTGAGAAATGATAAGGCATGCATCACAACTAAAGAGGAGAATTATGAAAAGGTTGAGATCTTCAATGACAAGCTATTTGTGCTTGGAAAAGTCTACACAGTTCAAGAAAGGTGGGCTTTCATTTTGTTGTGTCGATAATTTACAGATGTTTTTGCATGGGATTACAGTGATTTAAAGGGATTTAACCCAAGACTCACCCAACACACCATCAAATTGGAAGAAGGCGCCAGGCCAGTCATGCAAAAGTAGAGACCTATCAACCTGATGATTAAGCCCCTCATGCAGAGGGAACTAGCCAAATTGATTGAGTCTAGGATTATATTTCCAATCAAACATTCCTCCTGGCTGGCCAACCTTGTTCCTATTAGAAAAAAGAATGGGGAGATTAGGCTATGTGTCAATTTCAAAGACCTTAATAAAGTCTCTTTAAAAGATCATTATCCCCTCTTGAGCATGGTGCGAATCCTTTACAAGGTATCAGGTAGCGAGTGTTTCTCCCTCCTAGATGGTTATTTAGGGTATAATCAGATTTTGGTATAAGGCTGTGACCAGCACAAAAAGGCCTTCACTACTAAATGGGGAATGTTTGCCTATAAGAAGATGCCATTTAGGCTATCTAATGCTGGTGCTACATTTTAGTGAGCCATGGACATGGCTTTTGGAGGCTTGATAAACAATAATGTGATAGTATACCTAGATGATGTGATAGTTTTCTCCAAGGAAGCGAGCCAACACATAGAACACCTCAGGTAAATTTTTAAAAGGTGTAGGGAATTCAGCATCTCTCTTAATCCAAAGAAATGCATGTTTGATGTTCATGAGGGGAAACTCCTTAGCCACATCATGTCCAAGGAGGGCTTATCCATTGACCCCGAGAGATTTTGTTCTATCTTGGAGATGTCCCTACCTAAGCACAAGAAAGGCCTACAGAGCTTCTTTGGCAGGATAAATTTCATTCAGAGATTCATTCTAAATTTCATAGAGATAGTCAAGCCACTGACCTCTATGCTGAGGAAGGGTGAGGAGTTCAAGTGGATAACATAAAGGGAAGACAGCTTACTAATTCATGATGCAGCCACTGCAGAGGAACCATCTATCATAAAGGATTAGATGTCAGAACTGAGGCATTTCCTTCTCATTGGTCAGTGCCCATAGGGTCTTGATAAGACTGAAAGAAGGTACCTTAGGCTCTAGTCTCTCCCTTATGTCTTGGTTGATGAAGTATTATTTAGGAAGGATCTTTTTGGGGTCTTTCTAAGATGCATTGACCCAAACCAGGCTGATAAGGTACTATTCGAGTTCCACAATGGGCTATTAGGCAGTCATTTCGCTCCTAGAGCTACTGTAACAAGGATAATGAGAGCTAGCTATTTTTGGCCTACTCTTTTTAGGGACACCCATGCCTAGGTAAGAAAGTGCCAGAAGTGTGTACTTTTCGATGGGAAACAATGATTGGTTGCCATGCCTCTATAGCCTATTCAGGTGGAATAGCCATTCATGCAGTGGGGCCTAGACTTCATAGGGATGATCAATCCTCCCTCTAGTGTTGGACACAAGTGGGTCCTAACTGCCACAGATTATTTCACAAGGTGGGTGGAGGTTGTTGCTCTGAAGGAGGCAAATGAAAGTGTAGTCCTAGAATTTTATGAGGACCTAGTGATAAGATTCAGGGTCCTAACCACCATAATCTCAAATAATGCTTTGGCTTTTTTGGGAACCAAAACAAGTGAATGGGTGCTGAGGTATGGTATATATCTCAGCACTTCATCCAATTATTACCCATAGGGGAATGGGCTAGCTGAGTCCACCAACAAAAATTTGATCATGATCATAAAGAGGACCATGGAAGAAAATCAGAGGACTTGGCATGCCAAGCTAAAAATAGCTCTGTGGGCCGATCGAATCACTCCAAAGAGAGCAATCAAAAATTCTCCATATACGCTCGTATATGGAAGGGAAGCTAGGCTTCCCATCTCACTTGAATTGTCAGCATTCAATTTCACTCACCAGCTGAAATTAGAAGAAGGAAGTAACATGGAGGTCAGGCTGTGCGAGCTGATGGAGCTCCAAGAGATAAGGGACCGGGCTATGGCTTCTATGACCAGTCGCCAACAATAAACAAAGAGACACTTTGACAAGAAATCTTCACCAAAAGATTTCTTTGAAGGAGAAATTGTCCTAAAATGGGATGAAGACTGAGCTAAGCCTGGAAAGCATGCAAAATATGACACCCTATGGAGTGGCCCATACATGGAGTGGACCATACATAATCACTCAGTGAAAGCAGCATAATGCATTCTAACTCTCCAAGTTGGATGGTGAAGAACTACATATCCCAATAAATGGGATACATCTGAAGCATTGCCACTAAGTCTCCTTTCATCTATATATATTTTCCCTTGTTTTCTTTCCCTATTTTCCCTAGGTGCTATTGCACAAGTAGTAATTTTCTTAGTCTTGTGTGTGTTTTCATTTCCTTAGAGGTAAATCTACATGACTATTTCTAGATTTATCAGAGATATTGTTGGTTTTCTAACTTACCATCTGACTCCATGCCTAATGGACTACAAGGCAACTGGTCTCTAAGCATAGCAGGCATGCTTCCCCTAGGAGTCGGTAATTTGTTGACCAATTTTTCCCAACAGGCAAAATTTTTGGTCCCCTTCTTCCCTTGCTATTCATGCCAGTCATTTTTAAGTTGCACAAGTTCAATGCCATGGTTCGATGGCTTGGTTTGATGAGTTTGGTTCAAGGCCATCAGTTCAACATTGGTTCAGTGCCCGGTTCAATAGATCACTTGGTTCATCGGCCTAGTTCAATCAGTCAGCTCATTGGCAAGTTCAATGGCACGCAAATGGTTGAATCACTTGAACCATTGAACCATTTTTTGGTTCAACAGCTTGGTTTAAAAGTATGCCTAGTTGGCCAAGGGGAAGTCCAAAGTTCAAATACCCTTGCGGAGGGTAGACACTTCAAATCAATAAGGCAACCAGAAGGAATTTGGATTTTGGCTAAGTCCTAAATTCCTTCAAACTTTTTGTCTGAAGGAATTCCTTTGAATAAAAAGTCTGAAGGAATTCAGGCCGTAGTTCAAAGCAAAGGCCAGGGCCATGAGAAATGTCTGCAGATAAAAGTCCATGGGAAAACATCCGTAGACAAAAATTCCACGGGAAAACATCCATGAAAAAAAATTCTGCAGGAAATCATCCACAGACAAAAAGTTTGCAAGAACCCGGGAAACAATCCAAAGGAACAAAATGACCCACCGAAGGACCTCGAAGGGTAGGTGCCCTTATGGGGGACTCTTAGCCAAAGCAAAGGGGTACTTCCAAAGGCTGAAGGGTCACCTTCCCTTTGGGAAGGTGATAGGAAAAAACAAAAGAGTGCTTGTGGAGTGGGTCGAGGAAGATGAAGCCAGCGAAGGACCCGAAAGACTTTTGCTGGGGACGAGACATCTTGAAGGCCATCAAATTCAAGAAAGCAAATTAGTCATTGGTTTTCAAAGCAATGACGATCATGTGAACATCAAAATTAGCACAGTAAAATAACCATTTCATTTTAAATGAAAGAGCGCTAACCATGGAAAAGGCCCAAAAATGTAGTGACCCACCAAAAGATCGCCCCTGGGGGCCGAAGGAGCCAGAAGAGACAAGATGGTGAAAAGACAAAGTGACAAGCATGGAGCATGTAGTTAGCCCAAGTGGAAAAAGTAAGCACTGATTCAAGAAGTGACTCCAATAGGTGAAATAGTAGTTGTAATTAACCACTAAAGATGTGAATGGCCACCTGTGTGCCCTTTTTTCTTCATTTCATATTTATGAGAAGATAAGCTGCGTAGGTGCCTTCAAGAAGTAGCCTTAGTTAATGAGTAAATAGTGTAGCCATGTCAAAAAATGCTTGAAGTCAAAGCAAAGGGGTGACATAGAATTTATGTTTAAACAACCTGATCTTCCCAATGTTTGTAAGGCACGTAGGCCACTTGTAAAAAGGGGTGCCAAAAAGGCCTCCTTTCTTCTCCTATATATTCAGAACTTGTCATTTGAGAAAATATCTTCCACATTTTTAAGGTGTAGCCCTGGAAAATTTTCACCTGAATCAATAAACGCATTTTTTACCTCTATCTTAGATAGACATCTCTGTGTATGCTCTGAGTGTTAGTTTGTGTTTAGTCATTGTCTCTTGATGCTTTCACAGGTTCAACACCAACATATCTGTGGTCTACAAAGTGCCATTTCTACAACTGGTAAGGAGATTTCTATTTGAATTCATAGAAACAAAAGAAATTACCTTACAGTGTGCCTCTCATAACACCTTTGGTGAACTTATATTCTCTGTATTTTCATTGAAACCTCCCTGTCAAGCTTTTGTAGTCTTGTCCTTCTGCCAAGTGTGAAGTGTATGTATGCATTTTTCTGATCTTAAGTGTGGATGTGAGAAGGTCATTTCATTTTGGTGCATCACCTCCTTATAGTAGTTTGTCTTCCTGTAATCTTTCTCCCTTTTCAACCCCCTCATTATATATCTGTATATGTGTGTGTGTGTGTGTGTGTGTGTGTGTGTTAGCACTGGCTGGAATGAATATGATGCATCAAAGGGAGCTAGCCCTTATCTAGAGACTCTCCCCTCCAGCTTCACCAGTCCCACAGGTGAGAGGGGAGTTTCCATAGTTTTGATAAGAAGGCAGGAGCTCGGCCTCTTGCCAAGGGTGCAATCTTTGACATCAACAGGCATATGACAATGAAGAGTGGTAATCACAAAGAACCATGAACTTTCCAATTATAATTGGGCTTTTGACCCATGATACACTATTCCATGTATTAGACCTCAATTTATCATATATTATGATTTTGGGTAGACCTTGGATACATGAGATTCATGAAATCTCTTCGACATTGTACCAATGTACCAAGTTCCCACATTTCGGTATAGAGGTCACTGTCCATAGAGATTTAAAGCCATAAAAATATTTCAATCATTTGGATTCCAAGTACCAAATTTATAAATACCATTTCGGCCTCAATTTAGTTACTAAGAAAGATAAAGGAAAATAAATATTTGTTGATTCACTAAAGGCCAACTACATTGACCCTAATAGCCTTGATTCACTTTCCCACATGCCACCTCCTAAAATATCCAATAATTATACCATCTTTGCTAATGGTCTAGGAGAATATTTCACCATGATACTTTCCATATTACCAAGCGTATACAGAACCCCAAGTCCTTTGGAACACCTAAATCCAAACCACCCTGTATAGAATGGCAAAAAAGGGCAAAGGCCAACTGCATAATCTAACACCCATCATTTTCATACTGGCCACTATCCAAGAATAGGACCCACTTGAAGGTGATGAATCTTGGTTGTATAATGATAAAATAATTGACTATAATCTAAATTCCAAGTATCCCATTTCAAATAGAATCATGGAGAAGCATGCCTATACAAGAGGAGACCTTGGGATAAATCAACAATCTCCACTTGAGCCAGTTTCTTCCACTCTATACAAAGGAACATATGGAATTGGATTTAAACTACCTGGGGGTGACCCCACACATCTTATTCAAGTTCCATCACCAATGACTAGAGATGATGATGTTGGCAATGAAGCAGAGTCTGATCATAGCCCTTTAGATGACCTAGCCCATACCAATTTATTTGATACTAAGGCCATTTGTACCCTTCAACTAGTTATTCACCATAATCTTCTTCCATTAAATTATCCTCAATGAATAAACTAGGGCCAACAATAATCAACAATGTTGATTGATGAGTTATAGAATGATGAGGCCTTCTACAATTTTCTATGCCTTAGGGAAAATGTTCTATTGGGAAACCAAAAATAAGGGTTCTCAATCAAACTAGATCTTGTAGCCTATTTTGGAGAGTGGGTGAACACCCTTAGCCAAAAATAAATAAATAAAACATTGAGGTCCCAAATTAAAAACCTCTTTGAGGCACTTTTAGACTAGGGAAATAATAAAGAGAAAGGCCATTCTAGTGGTGAAAACTTGTTTCAGGCACCACTAGACGGGGGTGTTCAACCTTCCTCAAACATAGCTCAGGAGACCACCAAATATGAACTTATATATGGGTCTAAGTTTAGTCTTCAAGAACAAAAAGATTTTGATTGAATCATCCATGAATTTACAATAATATTTATCGCATGGCCATCTCTATCATTGGAGGATTCTAATTCATCATGCATAGGAGAACTGGAAGAGCCAGCCCTAATAAAGCACTCTACCATTATAGGCTAGTTTAAATATTTTATTGACTATTCTAGAAGATGGTTTGACCCTTCTAGTGGAGAACATGATAAAATTTAACATCCCAGATGACCTGAAATGGATCAAATTAGGTGCATCCCTTACTAAGGAGGAATTGAAGTATTTACATCCCCATTAAGGGAATTTGTTGATATATTTACATGGGCCTACTTTGACATATCTGGTTTGGACCCCACCTTGGTTTTACACCACCTCATGGCACATCTTAATGCCCAACTTGTGAAACACAAATTACACAAAATTCTTCTTCACATTGCTTTATTATTGAAGAAAGAGTTGGTAAAAATCTTGGAATCAAGATGTATTCGACTGATTGACTACTCAAAGTGGATCTCCAATGGTTTACCAGTTATTAATAAACCTGAAGGAGTCAGAATCTACACTAATTTTAGGAACATAAATAAGGCCTGACCCAAGGATGACTTTCATCTACCAAACATTGACATGATTGTCAACTCCACAACAAGTTATGAAATGCTTTCATTGATGGATAGATTCTTAGGCTACAACCAAATCTGAATCACACCAAAATACCAACATAAAATAATGTTCACCACTCCATGGGTAACCTTCTATTATTAGGTTATGCCATTTGGTCTCAAAAATGTAGAGGCCACATACCAAAGAGCCATGACTGTCATATGTCATGATATGATGCATGATATTGTTGAAGACTACATCGATAACATATTAAGCAAATTAAATACTAGGGACAATCATCCAATAGCATTAAGGAAGATATTTGACATATTACATGAGTACAAATTTGAGCTCAACCCAAAGAAGTGTGTTTTTGGAGTCACTTCAAGAAAATTGCTTGGCTTCATTGTGTCTCATAGGGACATTGAAGTTGATCTGGCCAAAGTTTAATCCATTACAAATATGCCACCATCAACCAATCTAATGTAACTCCTTATTTTATAGGTCAAAATTCAATCCATTAGAGACTTCATATCTCAATTGGACAACAAGTGCCATCTATTCACAAATATGCTAAAGAAAGGAGTGGAATTCTATTGGGATGATGAGTTCCAAAATGCTTTTTAGCATTTTAAGGACTATCTAGAAAATTCATATGTTTTTTCACCTCCAATGATGGTAAATTCATTCCTCCTATACCTATCTACCATTGATAAATCCTTGGGGGCACTTCTAGCTCAACAAGATGATAATGTAAAGGAGCATGTTTTGTATTATATAAGCCATACATTGATCGCATATGAACATAATTATATACCCATTAAAAAATATTGTTTAGAGATGGTCTCTATAGCTCAAAAATTATGGCATTACATGTTGAACAATAAGACCATGGTCATTTATAAAATAGATCCTCTCAAGTATCTACTATCAAAAATAGATTTAAAAATCCACATGGTCAAATGTATCATGTTTTTTAGCAAGTTTGAGATATAGTATGTCAACCAAAAATCCATCAAGGGGTAAGTTCTTATAGATCAACTTGTTGAAGCACCCCTTACAGATATAGAGTTTCTAACATTCTAATTCCTAGATGTATCCATTATGACCATCATTGAAACACCTCTTGAAGATAAGCACTGGAAATTGTATTTTGATGGCTCTTTCAAACACAGATTAGGGGAGGGCCTTTTGTTTATTACACCTCAGGGGCATCTAATCCCAAATTCATTATAAACTATATTTCCTTATACCAACACCATGGTTGAATATGAAGCACATGTTGTAGGGCTTTGACAAGTAGTACAATATAACATACCACATCTAAAGGTTTATGGTGATTCTTAGTTAATAATCGATTAGGTTACATACTACTTTTAGACAAAAGATGACAAGTTGGTTTCATAAAAGACCATGGTCGACACTCTTAAATAATGGATTATTGATGTCCAATTTGAACATATACTAAGTACCAGTAATATAATAATATATGTCATGGATACTATTGTACCATTGATTCATCATACAGATATAGACAAAGAATACCAATTCCTCATCGAAAATCTACTATCACCAACTCATGAACCTTCAACCATCACAATGATCTATGATATTATTGGTCCCAGCTCTATGTGTTATTCATAAATTTACACCTATCTTCATGACCAAATAATTCCACTAAACTTATCTTGTAAATAATCCAAAGCCTTTAGCCACCATGCCACACATTATACCTTACTCAGACCAACCTTATACTACCATAGTTTTGATGAAACTTATTTCATTATTTAACTTTGGTAGAATATACATTAGCATTATGGGAAGTTCATAAAGGAATATGTGGATCCCAAACTAGTGGGGCCATCCTATCCAAAAATCTCTTGCATACTAGGTACGATTGGCCAACAATGGATGCATATGCAACTAGATATGTAAAAAGGTGTGATAAATGTCAATAACATGCTAATCTAATCCATGCCCTGACCAAAAATTTTAAACCAATACTTAAACCATGGTTATTTACTACATGGGGCCTTGATATCATTTGGAAGATAAACCCCACCTCATATGATGCCCATAAATGTATCCTTACCACCACATAATACTTTACTAAGTGGGTTGAAGCTATACCCCTCACTTACATGCCTAGAAAGAAAATTTCCAAATTCATATTTAACCATCTCATTTGTCATTGTGGTATCCCCTCCAAAATTATATCTAATAATGGTAGATCATTCAATAATAAGGATGTCAAATCTCTATGTATCGATTACAATATTAAACAACATTTTTCTATGGCATATTACCCACAAGGTAATGGCCAAGCTGAAGCATCTAACAAAACTATTGTCAACATCCTTAAAAATATTGTCAATGATGTCATCCATGATTGGCACCTTTAAATTTTCTACACCCTTTGGGTATACTATACCAATCATTGTACCCCAATAGGATCCACTCCATATTCACTTATTTATGGCACTGAGTCCATTCTTCCCATTGAGGTCGAGTTACCTTCTTTGCACATCTCTTTGAAGTATATCCTAGATGATGAAGACTATCGAGTATCTTACCTAAAAAATCTAGAGCTACTTGATGAAAAATGCATGGCTACAATTAATAACCTGTAAGCATATCAGAACCAACTCCACGGCTACTATAATCAGTGTATGAAACATAGAGAATTTGAGCTATTGATCTTGTCATTAAAGAAAACCAAAAGAATACCTCCACCGAAAAGAAACATAAAGGCAAGTTCAAACCCAACTGGTTAGGTCCTTTCATCATTATTACAAATTGTGGTACTTGATTATATAGGATTGTTACACCAAATGGGGATGATCTTGATGAGTTGATGAAAATTATACAACTCAAGCATTACTTTTCTTGAATGACCTAGTGTACTGTTTATGAGGATCATTTCAAATTATACCATAGTATCCACTTTCTTCTTTGAACCATACCATTATATCACTTTGGTGTTCCACCATTCCATTCTACCATACCTTTTATATCGACCAAGTTCTTTTCACCACCCTACCCAGCATGTTTAACCTTGGTTCCATTCTATTGGTTACATGGCCACTTTCAGCACTAAGATTCAGATCAATTTTAATAGTTGTTTCAAGTATTCTAGATAGAGGTCATATTTTGGAGTAGTATGATAGTGTTTCAGTAGATCCATCCTTCATTTCTTGTTCTATTCTATACCAAGTGTGCATGATTATAACCATCTTTGGGGAAATCAGTGTCCCACCATCTTTCTACTAATTATAACTGCCTATGGGAAAATTAGTATCATTGACCTATGATTTTGTTTCCTAGTTATAAACACCTATGGGTAAACTAGGGGTAACACTCATTTATCATGCCTTGAAGTACCACCTTATCATGCCTATGTCATACTATGCCATTTGATAGATTTGCCTATTTTGTTTGAATTGACTACTACACTAGTCAAATTCCTCCATTATAAGGCATAACTATAATTATTTGAGGTCCCATCTTGGGACTATGTAAGCGGTGCTTAATTTACATTGAGGTTAGCTCAGTCACCCCTTAGCCATGCTCTCATCATTTTATGAGAAACCTAATCCATGCTCTCACCATTTTTTAGATCAATTTAAGTTTTAACACTCTCACCATTTTGTGAGAAACCTAAGCTATGCTTTCACCATTTTATGAACAATTTAAGTTTGAACGCTCTCTCCATTTTATGAGCTTAGACTGTTTAGTATCTCATCATTCTCTATTGAGTTAAGATGTTCTAAAATTCTAAAAATATTTGTAAAACCTATTTATAAAAGTAAAAAACATTCACCACTTATTTGCCTAAAGGATTATAGGAACCCTCAATAAGTCACAAGAAACCACTTATCATTTAGTTTCCCCATCCTTATTGGCCTTTACATCCCATGCTCTCACCATTTTACAAGATCATTCCTATAGTCTTTTATATCATCAATCATGTTTTATTCTTATCATCATTTTCTTCTATCTCATTTCCTGGGAGACCTACATTTGGCCTAAAGTTTTTTTTGGATATTATGCCCATATAACTATGTAGGTAGCATCCACTTTCCTAATACATATAGAGAGATCTTGACCACCCCCTTCCTTTTCTTCTATTCTCACATGTTTTTTTGTTTGTTTCATTATCTCTTCTCATCTAGGGGAAATGATCATCATTTTTTTTGTCACGTTGTTTGTACTAACATTGTAATTAACCAATGTTTGTTTGTTCTTTCTCTTTCTTTTGTTTTTCTTCCTCAGTGTCTTGTTTGTTTCTTTATTTGTTTTCCTATTTTTTTACTTTCCTTTTGTGCCTTGATTCAATCTATGTGCATTTATTGGGTGATTCCTTATGCATTATTATTGAGTCTATCCATATTCATACATCAACATTGTCATCATGGTTTTTAATATTGGTACATTATTTTAAATTGAGTATTGGATCACATGATATTCCTTATGTATATTTAGGCCAAGTTGTCATGGTGTTATATCATGATGCCCACTGTCATGTGCTACAGCAAAAATTAGCTCTGAGAGTCTACACAGTAATGAAAAAATGATATATCTCCTTGGCACCATTACCAAAAAACTTCTCAATCTAATCCAAATCATATCCTAAATAGATTAATTAAAAAATGAAATAATTTTCCTCCTTTGTTAGTTTGGATGAGCATCTCCCTACTTGCAGGTTGCCCAAATTCATCTTTATCCTTTGTACTAATTTGACATCATCTTCCATATCATGTTTACCATAATCAAGATACCAATGATTACAGCTACCTTTGGGAAAATCATTATGTTTCCATTCATTTTAAGGTTAATGATTATAACTACCATTGGGAAAATCATTCTCTTTATTTTACCTAACTAGGGCCTATTTTCATTGTGATCATGCTTATAACTAACTTTGGGAAAACCATTATCTCTATCCTCCCAATTGGGGCATGTTTTTATCCTACCAATGATTATAACCACCTATGGGCAAATCATTATTTTCCTTTTTGATGATTATAACTACCTTTGGGTAAATAATCCTCTTGTCACCCTAAGCCTTTTCCAATTATTATAACCACCTTTGGGAAAATCATTACCTTTTATCCCACCTATGCCAATGATTATAATTACCTATGGGTAAATCATCTTGTTTGTCTACCCTAAATGGGGAAGCTCCATATGCCACTAATTATAACTGCCTACGGGAAAATCAGTCCCTTCCACCCCATTTCATCTTTTTGTTCCAATTATTTCCTCCTTTTGAGGGACCAATTGCCTACTCCCTCAAAGGGACACCTACAGTTGATTTATTATTATTGAAGTCATAAGTATATAGGACCTTTTCATTCTATGAAAATATGTTACTATTCATACATCTTGAAACATCTTCCCAAATAGGAGAAAATTGTAGACACCTAAAATTGGCCACCAATGGATTGATACTGAACTTCAGACTAATTCTTACTAACCTTTATAAATTAAGCCTAATAATCATGAAACATCCTAATTTTTTTTATGCATCATTTGTTGAAGCTCAGAGTCATGTTGATATATCCCTAATTTGTGTATCTTACCATAATAAATAAAAACCTCTCACAAATTCATCTCTAATCATTCTACGACATTACAACATGCAATTTAGCCTATAGACCTATTAAATGGGGCAAGTGCATACATGAAATTAAATAAAATCTTGAAATATTCTAAAAATCCTAAACATAATTAATTACAATGCTAAACCTAATTAAATTCTTAGTTGAAGTATCCATAAGTAATTAATGAAATTCTAAAAAAGTAAATTCAAAAATGAAGAATATCCCAAGTTTTCATTATTACCTTTTTATGAGTTGTCAAGCCTTTTCAAATATCTAAAAATATCTCAGCCATGCCTATTTAAAGCAAATCATGAGGCTTTGACACCTTTTAACTCTATTGGGTCTAATTAACACACTTACGTTAGGTTTGAACCCATTCCATGTTTAAACTATAGATTAACTCACCTTGAGTTTGGGTTAGTTTCTAAACCTATAAATACAAGCCATTTTCTATTGAATTTATGAGATCTTGGATAGAGTAAATTTACAATGCAAGTTTTATAGCAAGATTAAAAACAATAGTGTTATGATGCCAAAATCACAAGCTAAATCCAACATCAATCCACAAGTCATGGTGCCTCAAGGAGAGAAGGAGATATCCTTTTCCATTTTCAAAGACTCTTGGAGCACAAATCGAGAAATCCACACAACAAATATTTTGGAGCATTAAAGAAAGGTAAGGAATTTGTCATTTTTTGTATTGTAGTTATGTTTTCAATTAGTTTTGTATGATCTAGGAAAGTAAGTGTTAGCATGTTAGTGTGCTTTTATTCAAGTTTTGTTAATTTTTCTAACACTTGATATAACCTCCTTTCTTGGATTCCTTGATCACAAGGATGGTCCCCCTCATCAATGATAGTCCAATTCATGATAGATGTATTTGGTACATAATGTTCTACATATAAATTATCTAGAGTTTTAGACTTGATTGAAACCTTAGCTCCATATATATTCATAAATGTCATATAAGACCAATCTAAATTCAAGTACCCCCGCCAATCTTAGTAGTAAAGTCCCTTGACAAACATAGAGTAAAATAAGGAGGTACATCCACAACCACAACATATTGTTAAATAGATAAGGTAGGATAAGAATGAATATTAATCTATAAACCTTTGATGATGCCAATCATCTTAGCTACTAATCCATCCAATTACAACACACCTTTGTATTTTGGTTCATATTTTGCGTTTAGCTTGTCATCTACTTATTTTATCATGACTGAGCTACTTGCTCCACTATCAATCAAGAAGTTATGAAATAATGAATCTATAATTATTACATATAAATATAAATTAGGAAGTTTATTTTCTTTCTTA
This sequence comes from Torreya grandis, assembly GCA_037957365.1. Lineage (NCBI taxonomy): Eukaryota > Viridiplantae > Streptophyta > Pinopsida > Cupressales > Taxaceae > Torreya > Torreya grandis. Next base: position 2,357,799 of record JARHVA010000736.1, on the reverse strand, counting down.
ATTTTAGATTACTTTCCATCATTAGACTTCAATGCATTTATTAAAAATTCCCTTTTTCATTAGTTTGTCTAGAAGATGTATTGTATTTGGATAATTCCTTTTAGAGCAGGTCGCTTTGTCCAAGGATTAATAATGTATCCCATAATGAGATGATTACATAGGTCCTTTTCATATTTTATATAATGTTTTAAAAATAGCTACTAACCTTAGCTTGTCCACTAGTAGGCATAGTGTTGCCTAGAGCTTGTGAATTTTGTTAAATTAAGGAAATTTTAGCATTCTAAAATTTTTTATTTACCTGAGCATTAGGGATTGTATTGGACACACATGCCCCTACTGATGTTGGATATTTCATGATTTGACCCTTACTCATCTCTTTTACTTCTTCAATCGCTCTTCTTTTTGACCTTGTGTTTAAATCTATAAGACTTGAGTCCTTATTTAGATTCCCTTGATAGTTCATTGCACATGAATCTTCTTAGATATAGTTAACCAAAGTGGACTCTGATTGATCATTCCCTTCATTCATCTCTCCTTGACTAGGTAACTCATTTTATGTCATATCATGCATTATTCCACATGTTCCATAAAAGCTTGATTGAATGCCTCATTTGCATAGGTAAATTAATCATGTGGTGGTTCCCATGGAAGATGCTCTTAATTATATTTCACAAGGTTGTTTTGGATAGGTACTAGACCTTTTGAGGTAGAAGAAACATTTGGATTTTAATCATTGTATTGTCTTTATTGAGTTAGCTTCCCTTACCCTTAAGAATAACCTTAAAAAGATGGTCTATTAGCTTGATAAGACTAATAAGGATGATGTGGATGATAGGAACCTTAGTGAGATATCCATTTTTGATGTTGTTGATTTTTGAGAGTTTGTATATCTTCTTTAAGAGTCTTTATCACATTTGCCTCATTTGACTTATTTGGTTGGTTAGGGGTAGGTTTCTAATGCTTGGGAGTAGGTATGGGACCAATAGTTGGCATAGGGGATTGTACATTAGGAAATAATGGCATAGGGGGTCTTGGAGAGATCTTCTCAGCCTATATAAGATAATTTTTATCCTTGATAGCAATTTCATAGGCATTAGGTAGTGTATCCCCTCCCATAGATTGTATCCTCATGTATATATCATTATTAAATACCCTCAGGTAATAGAGAAATTCATGATGTGTAGTAGGCCTCACCAAGATTGGGATTCTATCCCATGTTTTCCAAAATCTAGTGTTAAAATATTTTATGACCTCTTGAGGGAACCTCTAGATGGTGGTTAGTTGCTCAATCAATGATAAGTGATCACTATTATCTTCAAATCTCTTCATTAAATGCTCACCCAAGTGATCTCATGAGTTAATATAATTAGGTTTCAAAGTCCCATACCAATCAAGAGCCTTACCCTTGAATTATATTGCTAATATCCTAGTAGTTACATCTTATTGAGTGATATTGTGTATATTGCATAAGTTTACTATGTTCTTTATATGCTCAACAGGGGTAATAGTAGAATCTCCTATGTAATAAGGAACACTCTTAAGGGATACCATAGTAATATCCTAATATTATGTAAATCCTAGAGGGATTTGACCATTAAATGAAATAAAGGGAAAATTTCTTGGTGCTGCCATATTACAAATCAGATCCAACAAGAGTCTCCTTATAGGTATGTGAGCAAAAAAAGATTTCTTTGGATATGGATGAGTGTTAGAAAATATTCTTATCTTAACTTAAAAATAAGTTAATTATAAGAATTCAAAAGGAATACCTTTAGTATAGGATCTTGTGTTTACCTTAGGCATAGAATTGAGACATTAGTCTATAAACCAAGAACCAATGATTGTTGGAGTTGATAGATACTACATGAAGGAAACTATTACTGTTTCTAACTATTTTTCGCTTTTCACATTCAGAAGAAATAAGAAACTAGAGATAAATGGTCAGGGGTTAGATGATACCCAGATGAAGTTTGCACACCATATCCAGATGTTGTAGGGACTCCTCTTTGGTTGTGGAGGATGACACCTGTAGATAGAATAAGACTCAAACACAGAAAATGTTAGATGGATATAAGGTGGATTGCCAAGCAAAGCTCGGTCCCAGAAGTGCAAAGACTTCCTTGAGGGATGACAATCCACTAGTTGATAAAAGAGTGTTGTTGGAAAGAGAAATGGTGAAAGACTGAACAAAAGAAATAGAGATAATGCGTACCTATATTCTATTATCAGTCTGTCACAGTCATCGACGTCGATTAGTCTGCTGATGTCGGTTGGTCAAGGTTGCTGACGTCAGTTAGTCTGCTGATGTTGGTGGGGGTAGTGAGGCTTTAGATGGGTCTTGAGGCAGTCTGTGGTCTATAGAACAGTTTGGGATGTCTGTGAGAGTTTTAGTGGCTTGGGCTGGGTTTGTAGGATAGAGAGTGTGGCCTGAAAGAGGGACCAGATGAAGGACAGGGATGAGAGGGAGATAAGGGTGAGAGAAGGCTTTTCAGCCTCTCTAGGAAGAACAGATTGGGTTATGTCAATAGTGTTTAGAAATGGACAATGGACTAATCGCTAATGTATTTAAAAGGACACTAAAATATAAACCAATAGAAATACTTAGCTGTGAGTGGAGAGGCAAAAGTGCAAGAGGTCTGTTTCCATTGTGGCTAATGCAGGAGATGTCGTGCAATCTTCAATCCAGTTTGGAATGACCGATGTAGAACCTCTGAGCTTGAAGGGTGCTATTTAAATGTTGATACCTACAAGGAGTTGAGAAGTGAGAGAGCTTAAAACTTGGAGCAAGAGAATTCCCGTTCACAGGGAGGGGAGATTGATTGATTGATTAGCCTTCTCGAGTGCAGGAATTTAGTTTTAAAGGAATCGACGTCAGTGATACCACCAGCGTCGACTGACTACTGACCGATGTTGGCAGTGAAAGAATGGGAAAAGAGGATAAAATTAGCCTTTTGCCCATTCTTCCAACTGCTAGGTCTAATTGTCATTGGAAAATGGTCGAAGGCAGATTAAATGAGCGTGAGAGGTTAATGGGAGAGTGGAAATGGGGTTTAAGTAATTAAGCTTTGGCATGGGGTGATGGAAGTATCCAAGGAGAGGTATTCAAGGTGGGGTGAGGTGTCATGGGTGATGTGTCAAAGGGGGTGTTATTAATTTAAAATAGTTAATTTATATTAAATTAATAAGTGTGTGGGTTAGGGATGTTTGGAAGTGGACTAGGGGGACCAAGGGGGAGTCGACCAAGGAATAGACACAATTTTGGTGTCTACATTTGCCCTTTTTTGTCTTGTTGGTTGTTTTGACGAACTGTAAGACAAAAATAGGAGTAAGTTGCCCCAGGTATGGGATGAGGTGTTCCCCCCTCAAAGCGAGAGTCGAGAGAAGGGAACCTAAGATGGGGTGCTGATTTGATAGATAGTGGATGGATATGGTGAAGGTTGAGTGTGAATGCTTGTAATAGTTGAGATTGCGTGCACACCACTTCACGAGATGGTCAGGTCAAATTTTCGCAAGTCAAGGTTAAGGAGTGCCAAAATAAAAAATAACCAGGCCCTAGCATTTAATCATAGCTGATTGGGTTAAATGATCCAAGCTGTAGCTCCAATGGTCATCATGTTCCAAGTATCTCAGGCTCAGGAAGTGCTCCTAGAAAAAATGAAAAGGTCACAATTAGTGGGGATCAACTTGCTTGCGATCCAATACTTGTGAGGGTCGTGGACAATTTGCTAACTATTCATGAGGTAGCATACATGCAATCAAAACAACCAAGGCAGAGTTGTCTCGAAAGTGGTCATGGTTTGAGGAGATATTCGTGATCTCCAAGATCTGTGGTGAGTCAAGCTGAGGTAAAAGCGATCTCAATTGTGCCCTAGAAGGAGGTTAAGATGACTTCTACTATGAGAACTGGTGATTATGGGCATGATTTTGGGCATTTTGAAGAGGACAGATGATTTAAGGATGCCGATGTCGGTTATAAGACTAATGTCAGTGTATAAAAGGGACTGATGTCAGTGAAAAAAGACCAACGTCGGTGACCTAGGGCACGCTTTTGCCGATGTCGACGATCTGCTAAATTTGAAAAATTTGGATTGGTGGCCCACCAAAAGTCATTTTTGACGTGAAGAATTGAAAAAGTGAGCTCTGAGGTGATAAGGGTGATAGTGACTTCTAGGTGAGTGGGGCAATAGTGTGAGGTGCTAGATTGCGATTGGTGGAGAGAGTGAGTGAGATTGAGAGTGAGTGGAGGTTGAGAGGTAGTTGTGGGCCACTAGGGAGGTTGGTGAGAAAATGAGGTAGAGGAGATGGCAGAGGGTGGAGGAGGCCCCACAGGAGGATCACCACTAGTAGCACCGATCATACCACCACGGTGGCGGTGACGGGATGAGGTAGGAGGTGTAATTTGAGTTTTTTTATTATTATTTTTTGAATTTGATTTATTGTTTGTATTTTTGGAGTTTTGAGCTTGAAATTGAGGGGGAGAGTTAATTATAAGGGTGGGTAGGCTAGATAGGTCAATTTAGGTAGGTTTAGGAAGGTTTGGGGTAGGAAATGGGTTAAAATAGAGAAGCCCTAATTTTAGGGCTTGCCCCGATCGGCCCTAGGGCCGAACCAGTCACCGACGTCGGCTGACCAGAGACCGATGTCAGTCATTTAAGTACCATCACCAGCAAACTAACTGATATCAGTTGCTATTAGGTCTGAAAAGGTTTGAAAATGGATAAGTCAAAGGGCCAAAGTCATGCCGAGAGTTTCTTGGGTTTAGTGATAAGCTTAGAGATGGAGGTAGATGGTCAATTAGGTAGATAGATGGGTGAATGGCTGAACTAACCTCAGAAGACCCCATAGCCCCAATTTTTAAGGGCCTCAGGCTGATGTAATTCTCCCAAAAGGAAAGAGTGGTCATAGAGGTTGGTAGTCATTTGTTAACGTGGTTGCAGTTTTGATTGGATGCAGGTGAGGCAGACACTGATGCTACGGGATCATCTTCCAACATTATTGATGTGGATGCATTGAGAGATTATTGGAGAGGAGTGGGCCCACATGACTGCAGTGGGATTAGGCAGGCTATGATGCTACTACCGAGTAGTGAGGGATGTCAATTTTATGGTAGCATTGATTGAGCGGTGGGATCACTCCACCAACACCTTCCACTTACCCACAGGAGAGATGATAGTTATGGTTGAGGATGTGTACCAAATTTTGTGGCTACCAGTACTCAGAGCAGACTTATATGCATGATCGAGAGAGGTGCATGACATTCACATGGTGACGTTGTTTGGAGAGCACGTGGCTGAGGTGAGCTACCACTCAACCAGTTTTGCATATGAGCTATTGTATGCTGCAGATGAGGATGCACACCGTTTGGCCATCCTAATGATGATTGGCATCATAGTCTATGCATTGCCAGATGTAGAGGGAGGTAGATTTCTAGTTGCTATGACTAGAGTTTTGATGGATATGTTAGAGCAGTAGACAGTGTTTGCCTGGGCACCCATATTTTTAGCCTAGTTGTACAGAGAGCTCTGGGGTATCAGTCGGCGGTGATGGTATAGCTTGTGCATAGGCCACCTCCTGCATTGCTGGGTGTACGAGCACATTGTGGTCACCTAGCCTCTCAGCCTTCTAGTGGTGATCTAGGCCAACTTTAGGGTTAGTTTCAGGTGATGGCAGGAGGTCATGGCATAGACTAAGGTGGACGGCGTAGTCAGGGACATTAACTACTATAGGGGGGTACTAGAGGGCCTGATTCCTACAGATATCATCTGGAGACCATACTTAGTGTATCTGACATTCAAAGACTAGGCAAAGCAACTGGTGGGTGTTTAGAGTCTCAGATGGGTGAGGGGTAGATGAGCCAGCAAGCTTGAGAGAGTGCCAGTAGAGAGAGTGTGGTGCCAGTATGGGTTGCTATAGGATGTACCTCATACCTTCCCATGATATCGGCAAGATGACATTGAGGCCCCACTCCCATTATTAGAGGAGACAGAGCAGCTAGCTTTTGAGGAGCTAGCTGCAAGACCTGGTATAGTAGATCTCAGATGCATAAAGGCTTATTTGGTATGGTGGGTAGGGCAGTACATAGGTGTTTAGAGAGGACCACAACCTGATCTGCAGGCAGTGACCAGGGACAGGGATGTTGCCATCTAGGAGAGGGATGCAACACGAGGACGGGTGACCATTTTGGAGAGCCAGGTCACAGGATTACAGGGGCAGGTGACAGTTTTGATACGCCAAGTGGCGGCCTTGACAGGGCAGGTTACCATTTTGAAGGGGTAGTTAGCTGTAGCCCAGGCACAGATTTTGGCAAGGTAGGTGTTTGGAGGGTAGGGCCCGATTCAGCGTCCACCACAGTAGCCAAGTTAGGAGCTAGCACTGTCAGCATCATGGCATCCAGCTCAGTCATAGCCATAGGGTTCAGTGTAGGGTGTGACAGTAGGATTGATGGGTCCATCGTAGACTATACCTATAGTTAGGTACAATAATGCATTGGAAGAGATCGCATATTATGAGGGAGCCATCAGGGGGTTTCCTCAAATATAGTGATACTTAAATATGAGGGCTGAGTTGAGCTGGTAGCGATCTATGTCGTGAGTGACTACCTCGGGTTCTCACAGACAGCACAGATCAGAGGGTGGAGAAGATACAGTGTCTTCATGGCCACTGCCACCACCACCATAGCCACAGCTTTGAGGCCAATTTTTGACATTATGTATATACCGGCCTGTGAGTCGTTGATGTGAGATGTAGATAGTTTTTGAGAGAGAGGGATATTATACTATTGTAAACATTGATATACAGATATATATGATGAGATTTTGATTGGATTATCGATATGTTATGGATGTGGTGGATGTTTTTAGCATTTTTCATATGTTTTAATGATATATGCTTAAGGTGATGATGTGTATGATAATGTTTAATGATGTGAATGATGATGCTGATGATTATGTTTTGATGATTATGATGATGATGTTGATGATTATGATGATGATGTTGATGATTATGTTTTGATGATTATGATGTAAATGGTTATGCTGTGGTCACTTAGTTTCCATGTGTATTGGTTTCCATAGAAACTAATGTGATTGGTCTATGATAATGTTAATGATTTTGGATATATGTGATTGTTTGTGATGTGATTGGCAGGTGATGAAGGAATGTGACGAAGAAAAAGTGATGAAGGAATGTCACAAAGGAATGAGATGAATGAATGTGACAAAGGAATGGCTAAGCTAACCCCAGAAGACCCCATGTCAACTGAGTGCTGCCTACATAGCCTCTGTTTTGAGGGCCTCAGGGCAATGTAGTTCTCCCTAAAAGGGAGGAAGAGGGTCAGTTATGGATTGGGTTGGACTAGGTTCAGTCATGGTCAAAGGTAAAATGGTTTGTCCATTAAATAGATGAACAAACAGATATGGCCGAGCTAACCCCAGAAGATGTCATGTCATCTGAGTGCTACCTACATAGCCCCTATCTGAAGGGCCTCAGACCAATGTAGTTCAGGATGGTTGATAGGTTGGTTTGGTCAGGTTATAAATGATGAGGGGAAGATGATGTTACATCCGTTTCCATGTGATGGTGTATTATGTAACATTGGTTGAGGTTTTTCATCCCTAGCAACGTGTTCCATATTGGTGATGGATGTATGCTAAAAATGAAATGAGTCTATTTATGCATCAGCAAGTAATGGTTTATGCTTGACATAAATTGTGTGGTTGATAGTTTCCATGTGTATTGTTTTCCATAGAAACTATGTGAAATGGACCATGTCATGTCAATGGTCTGAAAATGTTTGGTTTGGTTTGTTTGAGTCGTGGTATCTGGAGGAAGTGAAAGGCATGTTGCTCTTTCATTGACAAGGACCATAATGATAGCATAGATAAAGGTTTTTGGAAACAAAATCCCCATTCATGTATTACGTCGTTGACCATTGGTTGTGTTAGAGAAGTAATCAAATCACTTTGACATTAAAATGAGCTTGAAATCCCTTGAGTAGGTGATGTGATATGTTAAGATGGGGTAACCCCTTTTGTTAGTAGGGATAACTTTGACCCTTTTTATAGGATACCCTGAGAATGACTATAGGTCAATTCCATGACATTTTTTTTTTGGTAGACTGATCGATACGGGAAGTATACATGGGATGTTGTTTTGTTTTGTGGTCATTTGTGAAGCTGATCGATGCGGGAAGCTTCTCAAAAAGTGTTTTTTATAGCAATATGTTTAGGCATAGCCATCCTTCGAGGGAGTGGTCTATATTTTTGCTTTATATGTTTTGATAGCTGTCCTTCAAGGGAGTAGTCTATGTTTGTCAAAAATGATGTAGCTGTCCTTCGAGGGAGCAGTCTACATTTACAAGTTTATGACCTTTTGAGATCTGGTTTTGACATCTCCATTTATTTTTGATAGAATTTTTAGTCATGGACAAGACCATAGAAGTTTAAGGGCTCCCTTTTATTAGGACAAAGCATTCATACTTTATAAAAGGGTTACATAGTGTTTGTTTAAGGGAACATTGTTGAAAGGAATGGGGATAAAAATGAGAGGGGTTGCTCAAGGGACGAGCTCAAGTTAAATATCAAGTGAATGAGTACTTGATTAATAGTAGAATGGTCATAGATGCAAGGCATCAAGTGGCTCAAGTTCCAGTCGGCCTTCAAGAGAAGACAGACGATAATTCCCTGATCCATACTTGTGCGTGATGATGTACGATCCGAGCCAATTAAGAGCAAACTTGCCTTGTTTACTTCTTTCCATGTTGGTCACGTGTTGGTTGATGATTAAGAGGTTGGCTGATGTTTGGTCAATTGATGTTTGGTCGATGCTTGGTTGGTTGATGTTTGGTCGATGTTTGGTCGATGCTTGGTTGAGGTCGTGAGGTTGTTGGCATTTGGTACAACACCGAACATAGTGATTGTAGTCTTGATTAAGAGTGGGCCAATAATATCCCAAACATCAGAGAAGGAGGTTGTCGAAACCTCATTTGTAGAGAAGACCCCCTAGCATGGTGCATTGAGCATTACTTTCGATAAAAGCCTGCTATCCATTGCTAGAGGGGTTATGTGGTTATTTGAAAGTGATGGGGACAATGGTTGGTAATGTTTTGACTAAAGTAGCCAGTGGTTGAGGGTCTTCAGGTTGGACCTCGAATGTCTATAAGGCTTTAATCAAGATTTGATGATGTTGTGGAGAGTTTTGTATGAGGTCATACAAAGATGTCTTCACACAAGTTTGGTGAAGTTGTTTCACCATGGAGTCACAATTTGGGTTTGACGATGTTAGTTGGGATGTGCCCAAAATAGAAATCTTGGGTTGTGGTGGTTGAGGAGACATGATGAATGGATATGTCCAAAGAATAGAGACCTTCTCTTTCCCTTTATCCTTTTGTGACTTGGTGGCCACATTGATAGTGTTGATTTCAAATAATGGGGTCAAAGGTGGGAGAGAGACCATAGTCTGATGATGGGATCTCAATTTAGGTGAAAATTTTTGAGAGGTATGGGATGGTGTCGATGGTTTGGTCAAAAGGTGGTTAAGAGGATCCTTAATGAAAAGGGTGTCCTTGTTGAAGTGTTGATGAATGATAGTCTTAAGAGCACAGCAATGCTCAATGTCATGTCCAGGTGTGTGATGATACACACAGATTTGAGTGTCGTCGAACTAAGATGGTTTTGGTTTGAGAGGTTGGAATGGTTTAAGAGGTGGGAGAGTGATGCTAGAAGACTGTAACAATTGGTTTAAGAGCAAATCATAAGAACCCACTAATGGGTCTACACATGTTGTTGCAGTAGGGATGGATAACTTTTGTTTAGAAGTTGTTGTTGAGGTAGGGGTGGATGATTTCTATTTAGAGGTTGTTTTTGAGGGTGTTGACAACTTTTGTTTAGAAGTTGTAAGAGGCATTTTTCGTACCATCTTTTTGTTTGGTGGTGTGGCCGCATGTATAGATGGCACTTTCGTGATGAGAGATGTTGGATGTTTTGAAGGAAATATATGTTTGATGGGTGAAGGGGATAATGGAGGTGATTTGTTTTTATTAGGTGTTGGGAGCCATTTTATTAAGGTGGATGGATGTGGGCCCAAAATAGAGGGCAATGGTGATGGTGGGGGAGAAGTTATTCGATGTGGTTTAGCAGCCTTCTTTGATTTTGTTTGAGGACTACTATTGTGCGGGGCGAGGTTCAAGTCTACCTTCACTTGTGGGTGAGTGAGGTTAGATGTGGGGTGAACACCGAGAGGTTTAACCTATTTCGGTATGGTAGTCACTTGTGAGGATTTGGGTCTAGATGTGGATGGTTGAGCTTTTAAAAATTTAGGAGTGAAAACCCGCTCTTTGTTAGAAACTTTGAGGTGAATTATCGTAAAAGGGTCGGTAGTTGAAGATGAAGCGAGATCTTATTCGACCGAGGTGGGTGAAGAGACAAGTTCTTCTCTCTGTGGAGAAGGGATTGGAGAATTAGGCTCTTCAAGAGGATAGAGGGCAGGGATGATCATGGCTTCCAGTTGTGGTCGTGGAGCACGTAAGGTATGGTCTTATATTGGTAGTAGGAAGGATGAAGGTGGGGCTAATGGTGTTGGTATGATTAAAGAGTCCTCCAATATAAGAGGGGTATATGGAGGACTATTAGGAGAAGAAGGCTCTTCTACCTGTGATGGACAAATAAGAGAAGAAGGTTCTTCTACCCATGGTGAGGAAATAGGTTGACTAACCTCTTCGGTTTGTAGAAGAGGTTGGTTAGAAATCATGTCGACCGTGTGTATGTTACGCTCTTGGAGGTCATCAGCTATGGTCTGGACATCGTTTTGACTAGGGGGAATGGTTAGGGAATGGTTGTCTAAAGACATCCATGTTTTGGTTAGCTAGCGCGGTTGGGTTATCCAAAACAAGATCTCCTTTGTCCAACATGTCTTGTATGATGTTTTTGAAGGTTTTACAGTTGACTATGTCGTGCCCCTTGACAAGATGATAATGACAGAAGTCATTTTCCCTGTACCAGGTAGGGATGGCTTTTGAGAGGTCAAATTGAGGTGGTCAGATTTGAGGGAGATTGAGGACCCCCTGCTTGACTAATTTATCCAACACGAAAGCGTATGATTCTCCTATTGGAGTGTATTAATGCTGTACATGTCGTTGATGGAATTGTTTTGTGATGTATTTTGATGTGGAAGGTTGAGATGGGTTGGTTGTTGTTGAGGATGATGGCCTTAGGACAACAACATTTGTTGACCCTTTGGACTTTGAGTGGGATGAAGAAGGTTTGGAAAAAGGGTCGTTGGATTTTGTGTTGGTATTATTGCTACGCAATTTGACCTTATCTTCCTCAACTACACGGAGTTTAAGCTTTCGGGCCATGGTGAAAGCTTCATCAAATGTGTAGAATGTTTGGACCCGTAAAGTAGATGAGATGTGCTTGGCACATGCTCTAGAAAAGAGCTCAATGAGCTCAGGTTGGGGTAATGAGAAGGAGAGTTGGTTGATCAATCCTCTCCAATGAGCGACGAAGTCAGCTATTGACTCATCATCAAATTGTCTAATAGAATAGAGATCTGTAATGGAGACCTTCTTAGAGATGTTGATTGAAAAGTGGTCGAGAAATAGTTGGGTGAGTTGAGTGAAGGAAAAGAGTGAATGACTGGCAATAGAGCTATACCAGTCAAGGGTGGCCCCCAAAAGTGACATGGGGAATGTGCGTAGTAGTAACACATCATCATGTGCTATAAGATAACAAGCATGTCTAAACACTCGTAGATGTTGTTGTGGGTCCTCCTTACTCTGAAAGTGAGTAAATTTAGGGAGTTCCCACTGGTTAGGATATGTTCGAATGGGCACCAAAGGGTGAATGGGTTCGTTGCAAATTTGTTCGTATGAAAGAACATTGCTTGAACCAGAAATGGATGTCTCTAGGTTAGACATCTTGTCCATCAGCATCTTAATTAGATCAGCTAATGAATTGGCATGAGGGGCACCCCCTAGGTTGTAAGGTACCTGGAAGGTGTTAGGAAGGGCATATGATGTACTTGGTTGCGTTTGTATAGGCACAACATACTGGTAGTTCATCATAGGGATTGATGTTGAGGTCAAGGGGGCTTGTGCCATGAATTTGGGAGGCACAAGTTGACTAGATACTGCCAAAGGTGGTTGAATAGTGGCATTGGTAAAAGGATAGGTAGACACTCCTACATTTATGGGTGTAAGAGTGTGTGGAGTCGAGACAATCAAGTTCTAAAAATGTGTAGAACTTGGTTGAATTGTTTGTGATTGAGGGGGTATAGAAACCCCAGTGGAGGTAGGTCTAGCCATAAAAGGGGAGGCTAAAATTTGCGTATTGGTCATGGTCAGGTTATAAGTCGAGGCAATAGCCTGAGTGATGATGGGTTGGGTAGCAGATGATGTCGATGTCATTATCGCTTCAGTAAGAGAAGGTGGCATCCCATAAATTGGGTTACCTAAAGGGTCTCACGTTTGGCTTCTTGTGAGATAGTGTTGGAGAGCCTTGACATTGTGGTCAAGGAATCTCTCAAAGTTTTGATCCCCTTCGGGAATAATTGGAGATTGGTCGGGAGTAGGCTGGATAGGAGTATAGTCAGTGTCTGAAGTATACTCCATTAGGGGACTTGACATGAAGGGCGAGGGTGGAAGTGGTTGTTGCTCACGTGGTCAATAAGGGATTTGGTTTGACTATGTGTCAAAACCATTCAAGGTAAAAGGGTTGCAGTTCCAAAAATTGTATATTTCAATCTCAAAAAACCAGAAGTTATGTTTAACAGCAAAAAAGTTAGTTTTAAGGTTGTTGTTTGTGAAGAAAAAATGTTGATAGTGACTGACGTCGGTGGTATAACCGATGTCAGTTATTAAAAGTTGCCGACGACAGTAATATAACCGATGTCGATAAGTCAAGGTTGCCAACGTCGGTGGAGAAACTGATGCCGATGACTGTATATTTCCAGAAACTAAAATTTTTTGGAATGAAAGAGAAAGTTCTGAGTTGTTTTAAGTCTCAGAATGATGCATCCTCACCAGCTCAAACAGTCAGATGAAAATAGAAGAAAAGATGAAGACAAGCAACCTCTAAACGTTTAATTCCTAGGAATAAATTTTAGAGTCATGGTGGCTTATGCCTTAGAAGAATATGTTTGGGAGTTGGGCTTGTAAATCGGGTCCTAAAGAGGAAGTCTAAGGCTGGTTTTGGGTTATGTTTCAGTGCTCAAGAGTCTGTGTTAGGTTTCGTACGTGGCCTAGTGCTAAGGAGCAAGCTCCCCTCACTTCACAAGCCCAGAGATAAGCTAGGTCACTTAGCCAGTATATACTTCCCTTAGAGTTTATACTCTGCCAGAGAACAGAGTGGGCTCTCCCCTTGGTAGTGAAGTCCAAGTAGAATTGCCAGGAAGGGTAAGGTATCCGCTAGGTGATGAAATCCTAGTCGGACCTTGTCTCAAGTATGTTTTGATGTTTGATTGTGATATTGGTCAGGTTGTGTAACATGTGTGGACTACGCTTTATTCATAATGTGGTTTAATTACTAGATGAGCTAAATATGCATTCAAGCAGGCGTGAAATGCATTAAACTTTTAGCCCAAATTGAAATGTTTTGTTCGGATGCAGACAAGTAGAGAAAAGGTTGAAGAGTATGAGATATTTTAGTACCCTATGATGCATGCAAGAAGAAAAAGAAAGATTATTTTTAAATCCTGCTTATGGTGTCTTTTCGAAAGAAAAAGAAACAAGTGGAAGGATACAAGAAGAGGATCCAATGCACCTATATGTATAGTTTGTTTTTAGAAGAAGAAAGAACCCAAGGAAAACCTCAAGGTCCCACCGGGCATGCCAGAATGTTTCTAACTATTTTTCACTTTTCACATTCAAAAGAAATAAGAAACTAGAGATAAATTGTTTGGGGTTAGATGATACCCAGATGAAGTTTGTGCACCGTATCCAGATGTTGTAGGGACTCCTCTTTGGTTGTGGAGGATGACACCTGTAGATAGAATTAGACTCAAACACAGAAAATGTTAGATGGATATAAGGTGGATTGCCAAGCAAAGCTCGGTCCCAAAGGTGCAAAGACTTCCTTGAGGGATGACAATCCACTAGTTGATAAAAGAGTGTTGCTAGAAAGAGAAATGGTGAAAGACTGAACAAAAGAAATAGAGATAATGTGTACCTGTATTCTGTTGTCGATTTGTCACAGTCGTCAACGTTGATTAGTCTACCAATGTCAGTTGGTCAAGGTTGCTGACGTCAGTTAGTCTATCAACATTGGTATTGGTAATGGGCCTGGAGGCCAATGTCAATGGGGGCAGTGAGGCTTTGGATGGGTCTCAGGGTAGTCTGTGGTCGACAGAACAGTTTGGGATGTCTGTGAGAGTTTTAGTGGCTTGAGCTAGGTTTGTAAGATAAAGAGTGTGGCCTGAAAGAGGGACCAGATGAAGGATAGGGATGAGAGGGAGATAAGGGTGAGAGAAGGCTTTTTAGCCTCTCCAGGAAGAACAGATTGGGTTGTGTCAACAGTGCTTGGAAATGGACAATGGACTGATTGCTAATGTATTTAAAAGGACACTGAAATATAAACTAATAGAAATACCTAGCTGTGAGTGGAGAGGCAGAAGTGTAAGAGGTCTGTTTCCATTATGGCTGATGTGGGAGATGTCGTGCAATCTTCAATCTAGTTTGGAATGACCGATGCAGAACCTCTGAGCCTGGAGGGTGCTATTGAAATGCTAATACCTGCAAGGAGTCGAGAAGTGAGAGAGCTTGAAACCTAGAGCAAGAGAATTCCCATTTGTGGGGAGGGGAGATTGATTAATTGATTAGCCTTCCCAAGTGCAGGAATTTAGTTTTAAAGGAACCGACGTCGGCAATACCGTCGGTGTCGGCCGACTACTGACCGACGTCGGCGGTGAAAGAATGGGAAAAGAGGCTAAAATTAGCCTTTTGCCCGTTCTTCCAACTGCCAGGGCTAATTGTCATTGGAAAATGGTCGAAGGTGGATTAAATGAGTGTGAGAGGTTAATGGGAGAGTGTAAATGGGGTTTAAGTAATTAAGATTTGGCATGGGGTGATGGAAGTATCCAAGGAGAGGTATCCAAGGTGGGGTGAGGTGTCATGGGTGATGTGTCATGGGTGATGTGTCAAAGGGGGTGTTATTAATTTAAAATAGTTAATTTATTTTAAATTAATAAGTGTGTGGGTTAGGGATGTTTGGAAGTGGACCAGGGGGACCAAGGGGGAGTCGACCAAGGAGTAGACACAATTTTGGTGTCTACAATTACAACTTCAAGTTTTTCAAGACCAGAATCAACCTTGGACAAATTATTGGACCATGTTTTCCACCATTCATGCTATAAATATTATCACCCAAATTTTCACCCCAGATAAGGTTGTTCAATCCTTCTCAATTTGGGATATAATGGAATCAACTCTAGGTGTGGGTAACCTGCTTGAAGAGGTGAATCATTAGATTATGGGCTACCTTCCATGTACAACATCTAAATATGATTACTAACTTATGTGTTTGAAATTAAAATGGGTAGAGGAGAAATTAAATAAAAGGTAAAATATGGAAGTGATTCATAAAGTATAACTCCACTACTTGTTCACACTTAAACTATGAAAAGAACTACAAAACTGATTTCAACACTCAAAACCAACCCCTCTAACATCAGTGCTTTAATATGAAGGTAAGATAGAATGTAGTATTCGGGGTGAAAAATTAATAGGTATGTTAATAGACAATAATAAAATTTCTCACACTTAAAACCATACAAAGCTACTAAATACACATCATATGACTTGATAGAAGGCAAATTACTCACACAAAGGCATGAAAGAAAATGATAATTGCAAAGAATCAAACTATCACTTACCATTCAACAACAAAACCATATCAAACACTGAATGAAATATTTAAAGACACCAAGATCAGTTTGGATTATTATTTCATAGGTAAAAAAAGTATCAATTTTATCATGGCTTTGCCATACCAATTTTTTGGATGCTTACTATGCCTCTCAAGGTTGTATTTATAGAAGAAAAGTAAAGAGAGAGAGAAAATACAAGAAGATATTTCATGAACTAATTTCATGATAATATAAATTAAAAATAGGGAAATTTTAACACCAATCCTTTAAATAATATGTTGTCATCTTCCTCCTAATTTAGAACAAGTGTTAATGAACTCTTCACAAGGGTGGCGTAGGAAGACTCCTTGGCAATTTTGGATGCTTTATTATTCATAAATCATCTTCAAAAGGTTTCACATATACCTTTTATGTATATTTAAAAACCTTATAATTGACACTTGGTATTTAAATTATGTTCTATGCCCATTTATATATCTTGCACAACTTCTTCATTGAGAGACTAGTGTTGATCTTCATAATTCATTCTCACTTGATGGTCAAGGTATAACCTACAAAGTAGTTCTAGTTTTTCACCATAATAAAAATTAATTAGACCTTATTAATTCAATTTATATGTAATTGCAATATGATCTGATGTATTTATAACTCTCTGGACTTCAAGATGGCCTATATATAACTTTATTGAAGCCATATGAACCATACTTTTCCACCTAGGCCTGTTTGGTTACCTGTATTCCATATAAATAATGTAAAACCTTATTATATGAATTGGAGATTGTCACATCACCATTATATTATCCTAAGTATCCTTTTTAACTATTTAGGAGAGTTTTATTAGTTCAAAACCTTGAAAATTAGCTCTAAAAAGAGTTTTTAGGTCTATTTTCATACACAATCAGCCACACATGCCAAATATCATGGAGTTGTCTAAAAAATTAACAATAACCATGATTAAGCCTTAAAAATTCAAAATATTCTCAGATTATGAAATTTATCTACACCTTCATGTACATATCTATGTTTGTCCATTTAGTCCTACTAGGCCTAATTAGCCTTTTAGTCTTATTATTGCCTTCAATTACTTGATAACTCAATGAGAATACTATGAATATTGAAATATAAATAAATATGTATATTTTTATCTCTTCACCTCACCTCTCATGCATATTCCAACACATTTCCTTCATTCTTCTCAAGGACCCTACCTATAGGATTGTAATAGGTTTGTGTTAAGTCTCTTAATTGGGTTTGCTTGTAGACCATCTTCAACTGTGTTTTAGAATTTAGGTGATCCTGATAAGTGATAGGAAGTTTTATCATACTTATCATGGTCTCTTAATATGACTCCTAACATTATGCCACTTCTCTTTATGGTTTTTTGGTCATACTGCCTATTGTAGGCATGTAGATAACCATTAGGCTTAAAACCTTCATCTTCCTTGTTTGACTCATCTTAAGCCTATAATTTATATATTGGGAAATGTGTTTGATTTTTTTTATATATTATAATTCCTCCAATGGTATAAAATCTCTCTAAAACCTCTTTGACACCATCATGACCTTCTTGACTTACCCAATCCACTTCTTGGGTTCACATAATTCATTTTTGGGCTCTATCAAGTACATAGTCCTTATTTAGTGGAAAACCAATGAGTATGTGAGCCCAAATTTGATATTAGGAAAATTTTGATCCATTTTTATGTATGGGACACCAATTAGACATTAATTTTTATAGGATGACTCTTAAGATCCTTGAGGCTTTCTATACTACTTAAATGGGCTTAGGTTCTCAATAGGCTTAGGTCATTATTTAATCTGGGACACTAATAGATTATTATCTCATACAAAGTATGGATATTTAAGAAATATTATAACTTATTTTATACCATTTTAACATTTCTTTAACTTTAAAAACCTAATTTTCAATCTCAAACTTGAGCTTCCAGCCCACTCTCTCAACACTAGCTTATATGTGTCTATCTAGGTCCGTAAAATGCTAAGGGTTCCATGTGATCTTCCAAACATTCCAATTTCTCAAATCCTCTCATGAGGTTTATAAAACATATTATACCTTTTATATTCATCTTATCTTTGATCATTTAAGGTCAAATCTCATCCATATATAGACATACCTATAGATGTGTGTATTAGGTTTGACACTTCATTTGTTCTACTTCATGACTGATCTCATGGAGGTAACTTGAAGGATCATAATTATATCAGTGATAAATGATTGAAAACCATCACCTTTCCATGACCTCAAGAATGTTTGCCCTGGACTATCACCTATAACCATTTCTTTGTAATGCATGATAATCTTTCTTCCCTCAATTTCATGGCTCATATAATGCTTGGAGGTGGTATAAATAATTTTTTATGAATAATTATGGTTGATCTAGGTTATTTGAATATTATTTAAGGGAATAAAACACTTGAACTAGTCCAAAACTTATTTATAGTCTTGACTATAATGTGCCAACAAAGAGGAGAAAATGATTTATTGATAAATACTTTTTGTTCAGCTAATGTACCTAATGATCCTAACATCATAGAGGAATATTTAACCCTTTAAATCACCCAAACATGACCATTTTATTCCATCAATATTTGAGGTGGAGAAACAAAGGTAAACCTGAGCATTGCCTGGATGAATAAGGCATTGTGAGTCCATTACACTCTTAGAAATTGTTAATATATTTAATGAGATTAACGAAGTGAATAATGACACAAAGTGGAAGGTCATAGGGACCCCATACAATTCCTAATATTTTATTTTCTAACCTTCTCTCTTCTACCTATACCAACTAAAAACCAAAGTGCCTTCTAGAGATGCCAAGGAGAGTGATAGGAAGGATGAGTATGTTTTTATTTTGTTTGAGTTTGAAACTTCCTCAAATTCATGGATTTGAACCTATACAAAATGTATTCATCCATAGGAGTGTCTATAAGTGGTTTTTACTCTACAAACCTATACAAACCTCTTAAAAATCTCTCCTTTTTACTTGAGAACTATCATATTTTGCTTAGAAACTGAGTGAATTGAAATGAAAATTATTCATAGAGATATTTCATGTTTGTACAAAATGTGTGGTGATGTGTCAACCACCTCCTTTAAGATATTAAAATTGGTTAAGAGAGCTTTTCAAAATAAGTTTCAATATTAGAAAAAATATTTTAATTTATTTGGGATACTTGTACAGATCATGGGACATATAAAATGGCATGACATAAGTTATATGACATAAAAAAAATCTCAAAAAACTTGACACCCCTGAACCTAATTTGACTAGGTCACATTTTGACCAAACAATTATGATGTTAGCAGGATATTTACCTTAAACTTTTTAAACATACTAATGAGGTCACCAATTGCTCTATTTTATAGCCTCATCCATACCTAGTACATATCTTTTTCTATGTAAATCCCCATAACCATCCATGACTCATACAAATAAATTAATGGCATTATGATTTTGTGTGTGCATGTGTGTGTGTGTGTGTGTGTGTGTGTGTGTGTGTGTGTGTGTGTGTGTGTGTGTGTGTGTGTGTGTGTGTGTGTGTGTGTTATAAATTAATGATGTTTTTTATTTGATTAGATTATACTTGTGTAACTTTATTTTTAAAAAATTTAAGGGTAACATAAAGTTATAAGAATCTTGTTTAGGCACAACATTTATAGATAATTATATAGTAATTTTTGGCTTCCACCTATAGGTTTCCCATAGTCACTACTAGTTTCCACCTACAGGTTGCCCACAATAACTATTAGCTACCACCTATAGGTTTCCCATAGCCACTACTAGCTTCCACCTACACGTTGCTTATAAAAATTATTGGCTTCTACCTATAGGTTACCCATAGCCACTTTTGGTTTCCACCTGTAGGTTTCCCATAGCAACTATTGGCTTCCACTTACAAGTTACCCATATCAAATTTAGGTTACCTATATCAACTATAGGGTTTCACCTACAGGTAGCCCACATCCACTAAGTAGAACAAAACTATTGTTGTGATCAGATCTTAAGGGTACATCCAGTTGTCTTAAGAATCGAGTGGATGATTAGATAGGATCCTCCGTAGATATTGTATGGACTCCCCACATGCAAATAATATTGGATGTGATACCAAAGATGAAAAATACAAGGACAATGGAAAGGATACAAAAAAAAGTAAAATAGTAAAATAGTATAACTTATCCTTAACCTAGTGATGACTAAAACAAGTAACTTTAGTTACTAACCACCTAAAGGTTGACTTGGGTAGCTCTTAAAGTATTTGTACTTTCCCTAGTTTAGTGTTTTTGGTTAAAGCTAATAAACTACCTTCAATATTTAATGGCAGAACCTAGATTAGATTAAGTGTAGAATAGATCATAATATAGTAGTATAATTATAGAATTCATTGCATTCTAAATATTGTAATCCTTTGTAGAAATATTTAATTGATACATATCTAAGGAATGAAAAGGTTGATTATAAATGAGGAAGAGCCCCCTCAGAAAGAGTTACAATGAAGATCCTAACCCTCTTTAGTTGTGTTGTGTTGTGTTGTGTAAGTTTATTTCATTATTAGTTTGATTATATAAAGTGTGATGCATGTGTGATACATAAGTATATCTGTATTTCTGTTATAACAATTTCATAGTATAGCTATCTAGTGAATTCAGCATAAGTTCATTGTACTACAACTAGAGAATCAAGTTAATTTATGAATCAATAATGCATATATAGTGCTAACATATTTAAAAATCATATGCACCCTAGGTTGACAATTAATGTTAATTAGACTCAAGAATTTGGAAATGAACTAAGTAATAAGTCTGTATAACACATACCTTAATCTATGTTAAACATGATTTATGAAGGATTTTTAAGCTTGAAAACCAAATTGAAGGCTTGACAAGACATTTTTTTAAAACTATTCTATGGTAGATAAAATTTGGCTAGCAATAGTCATGCACTAGCCATTAAGGTAGGAATAATTTTAGAGACCATAATAAATGTAAGTTTGAAATGTATTGATGTTGATAATGGTAGAGAAACTACATCTATTTTAGAGTTAATGTGTCAAGATTGATAATTACATTCAAATGAATAACTTGAATTTAAAATGTGCTAAAGCGACAGTAGCGTATATCCATAAACTCCCACACCATCAAAAGGATGTTGTTTGAGTGGGTATGAGTTCCTTGGGAAAGTCATTTTCATCACTTTTCATTTTTCTCAAACATTCAGAGACCCCATGAGCTTGAGAACATGAAGACAACAAATAAACCTACAAATTAAAGCTAATAATGACTATGAACTACCATTTGATGAAAAAAAAAAACAAGACCCTTATGGAAGAGCAACTTGAATGAAATAGTATTTGAGGAATTTTATTGGATAGAAATGATTAATCTATTGATTTTTAGGTTAAAGGATATGGTGTCCACCATTAGAGTTTTGTGAATCTCAAAGTTGACCCTTCTAATACCAATCTAAGCAAACACATTTTAGCCAAAATTAAATTTTACAACCAAGTATGGAAGCCAAGGTTGAACCAAAGGGGTTTTAGATTGATTATGAATCAAAATATCAAGGCATAAAATAATAAATGCTTCATTTTTTACCTAGGTGCATATGCTCTAACACCCATTGTAGAATAAGTAGAACTAGCAACCAATATGTAGTTTGAGGGGCCATCAACTATCATCAGGGAAGAAGTATCAAAGGTATAAAACATGCAATTTTTAGGAGACAAAGAGACAAAGAAAGGTAATTTCATGCCTAAGTAAAATGAAAATAAGGTTACTCCAGGTGAATTGTGGGTAACAAGCAAGCCAAAACCAAGAAATATGAGCTTTGCATAGATGCAATACCCTAAGGGTGTGATTCACACAAAAAATTACTTAAATGCAAGGTGAAATAATACAATGATTATGAGGAGTTAATGGGTCTTATTTAAGGAATGACTAAAATTTTAATACAAGGAATAATATATGCAAAGGGAACTCTATTTTTTATTACTTTGTCAAATATTGACTAGATAGAGTTGGGGTTATCCAACTCTATGAGCTCCCCTATTTCAGTAAGATTGAGTAACTGACACACTTTTTGGTATTGTGTGTGAATAAATATATATTATATGCCTCTATTCAAATAATTAATATCACACCAACCTAAATCCACAAAATAACCAAGTTAGTCCAGTCAGGTAGAGATAATAAAGAAGCACTAGGCAACACCAAGGAGTTATAGTGCATGGAAAAGGATCTTGAATATAATATGAAAGGGTTAACCTTCCTAATTTCCAACATTAATTGAAAATCAAAAGAGGTATTATCTCACTTATTTATCACCAAGTTTCATGGGTTAAGGTGTTGGGGATAAATCAACAAGAACTTTTTATATTATGTGCATAAAATGGCCAGGGAAGTATTGTTCAACATTTCCAAGTTCCTAGTCAATTCCATCATTGAAGTCATATATAAGGTGCATATAACTAGGTATAAGTTCAAATATGTCACAATTTTAATTATCCTATTATTTTATGATATTGGCATACCAAAATACACCTATTAAGGCTAATGGACACACATTATTCATGATAAATCTATGACGCTATAGTATCATATTTAAACTTGCCATAATATGACCTCCCCAAAATATAAGGATAGGGTGGATAAGTTGTTAATGAAACTAAAATATGATATATGAAATGAATTTTTTGTTCTTATATTTCTTTCATAAGTGATGGGATACCAAGACAAGTTCATTGTAATGCAACACTACTCATTGGCAAAGATTAAACTAATCAATGATAACATGACTGGATGGATAAAGTTTCATTATAGATTCAATTTATAATAATTTTTTGATGCAGTGAATTACATTTCCAATGAATATAAAATTATAACGGATGTGGAAATAATATATGTATACACCCACATCCTCCATATGAAATATGTGCACCCTAGAGAAGATACAATGAAGGAGGAGAATGAGGAAGATACTATTGGGTGTGTCATCAACCTAATAAAACATTTTACCATAGAATGTCATATACACATGTTATTATATATGCCAAATCCCAATAAAAATAAAATTTTTGTAGGATAAAATGGGCAAGAAGATATATAACTATCACATTCATTAAAGTTGAGAATTTTTCACACCTCCCCCTCCATGGAGAAAAATAAAAAGAAGAGGAATTTTGTGCCTTTATCTCTTATGTGATAAGACTCAGAGGAGAAAAAGTCATAACATGAACCTACAAAGAATAATGAAGAATGACTTATGTAGCCAAATTTTATTTCCATGAGGCCACCTTCTCCATTAGATGTTGAGCTAAGGCTTGAACAATAAGTCCAACATGAAGCAAGGCTAGAAGAAAGAAGCACCCTTGAATCAAAAAGAGGCCATATAGGATTTCCCATATATGAATGAAAAAGGGCATGTAGTATAAGATGTAACACAAGACTCCCCCCACACCAATGAAAATTAATAGGTAACATAAGAAGGGAAACACCTAGAATAGGAGGTAAAGGTAAGCATATGAGGAAGACTTGAAGTACAAATGGATAGTGCTTAATACTTGGATGCAGTGATGGATGAAGGAGTGGATGTAATCATATAGCATGTTAAGTAATATAAATTCAAACTAGATCCCAAGGATATAAACCCATCAGAAAATAAATCAAAACATCATGACCAAAATCCAAAGATGAAGAAATAAATGAGGAAGAGAAGGGGAAAAAGATATGGGTAGAAGGGATCCCCTATCAAATAGAAGAAGAAGAAGAAGAAGAAGAAGAAGATAATTCCTCACTAGATCTTAGATTATCATGAGGGATGAAGAGATATACATGAGGGAAACAATGGAGGATAGACATGACTTGATAAAAACTTTCAAGCATATGGCCTTTACATTGGAAACATATATAAATGAGACATGGTTCTAAGTTCCCACGACTATGGCATAGAATCCTTTATAATTTTCCATTGAGGGACAAGACTTGATTTTCATAAAACTGATGAACATGAGTGACATATAGGTAGAGAGTGTGATTGTAAAGTTAGTTGTAGAGGTTTCTAGGAAAAAATTGTTGAACAACATGGCCTACAAAAACCAAAATTTTATGATAATAGAATTATCTCAGGTGATCAATGAAAAATAAAACAAACATGCCTTAGTATAAAATATGCTCAAAGAATAATATGAAAAGTGAAAATAGGTAAAGCACAAGGTAGTTTCCTTAAAAATTAAGGATATAAATTTATGTGAATAAATCATGAAAGAGAAGCCAAAACTACTAGATAGAGTTGAGACCATCTATGCCAAGCACCTAAAAAAGATGGAAATGATAATTGAATAGTTCCTTATGTTATGGATAGGCATTTTCCATGCACAAGGATAAATCACTAAGGCAAAATTTGAATTTATAGAAAAATTAAAAATTTATGAGAATGCCTTAAATAAGCTCTCAAAAAGAGAAATAATGGTAAAGAAATTATTCATTAATTTCTCCTGATAAAAATAAATAATATACATGTCTACTCAAATAAAAAAATAGTAGAGAATGCTAGCACCCTAGGTTTATACTAAGAAAACCAAGGAGGAGCGTATGAAATTTTTCAAGAACTAGACTAGTTGGCCTAAAAAATAAGCACAAGGAAGGATTTTTAGTGATGCTTCTCAGAGCTACAACTGAAGATAATTGATGAGGAAATTTTCATTGAGTAAGTTATAAAATAAGCTACCAAGAAGATAATTTAATTAAACTAGTAGGTCAAATAACTTCAAGAATAGTCATTCATTCATCGTAGCTGGAGGACATAAATGCCCTAAAGGCCCTATATGGGTTGAGCCTTTGAGTCATTAAAGTAATTGGTCATGTAGATAATAAGAATTATAACACATATACAAAGCATGCAATAAAAATGGAAAAGTTTTGAAGAATATTTGAAGTTAGATGCCCTTGAATTCTTTGATTTATTGAAATAAGGTAGGTAAATCCCAAGTTTTAGCTAAGACTGGAAGCATATTATTTGATTCTTTGACTAAGGTTAAAGTCATAATAATAACACAATAGTCATGTGGTGAGATAGTAGGATGATCCTAGAGCAAAAGAGATAAAATGAAAGATATCATGCATGATGGCACTAAGACTCATAAAGAGTCACCCAATGCCTATAATAGCTCAATGAAAGAGGAAAAAGGTAAGTCCAAACAAAGGTAATAAGCAACAGGTTTTATAAAGAAGACCAAGTTAGTGTCAGGTGATGTTAACCCCATAATTACCTAGAGTTTAATGCCAAGGATGTAGGGCATGGTACACATGAATGAATAAATCCATGCATATACACTAGATACATTTATTAGTGAGACCAGTACCCACAGATAGAAAAACCCATATACATGCACATGATAGTGAAAATATAAAATTAACTAAAGTGAACACAAGTCAAGTTAGATGTGTCCAATTCATTAATATTTATAGGACAAAAAAACATATTTATGATCTATAATTAGATTATGATAGAAAGTTGAGAAGCGATAGAAAGTGGTGAGATAGCTGACCTCAAGTGGAGCAATGAAATAAATTCCAAGTAGATGCTAACATCAATAATTGATGATTTATGGCAGTTGATCTACCTGCTAACATAAAGAGGATTTGTAAAGTCTATAAAAGGTAGAAACTTGGGAGGTAAATTCTATTGCTAAGTGACCTAAAACACATTGTAAACTTAATTTTCTAAGTAATCGATAAGATTATTATTGATATTATTTTTATTATCATTTATGGATATAGATTAGTATTAGTATGTTTGGAATAATATTATTCTTACATTTAACTATGAATTTTTTATGCAAATGATGAAAACTTGGATAGATTAGTGTTTCAATGATTTTGGCTATATGTGTATGTCATCTCAGACTAATGTTGTTGTTAGATTTAATGGCACCCTACTTAATGAAATAATGGATACTAGGGTAAAGTGATGTTCCCATGTTTTTTCTCATAGGTGTGTCTACTATTGGGCATGTGTTTCTAAGTTATTATAGGGTCCCCATAGTACTTACACATACATAAGATAGTGTGTGAGATAATGTATTTGATACCATTTCTAACTAACCCTAACCTTTCACAATTTCCTCTCTCTATGTCTAAAGTGCACAAATGAGCTCAAACTCACATGATATTTTAACATATAAATAATTTGTGTTGGGATGTGTATGAGACTAGCATACAGGTGGCCACTAGGTTAGCCAACATAATGATTTTATATGAGAAATTTATAAGGGTTATTAGTCTCTAATTCATAATAAGATCAAGATCTATAGCCTTTGAGATGAACTTGACATTGTCCTGATTAATGAGGGTGCCTAAGAGTTAAACAAAACAACTTTAGAAGAAAATTTATGGAAATCAATACCAATAGTGTCACAAAAGACTTAATAAAATTCACAAGGAAAACCATCAATCCTTAGAGCTTTATCAAAAACCATCTACATGGCTACTTCCTTGAGATCATTCAAGAAAGAGGTATATGATAGGAAACTCTCTAATATTTAGGTAGCATGCATGGGATAAATTGAATACATTGTAAAATCATTTCTACACAAGCTGTTAAGGAATGTTGAGTGGAAAAAACCCTTGGTAATGGTGCACAAAGGCTTGTAAAATGTCTAGGATATTGGTAATCTTGACATTAACATTTTAAATGGCTTTAATATTATATTTATATCATTTCAAATCAATAATGGAAAATAATTATTTAGTAACCCTATCTCTTATTCTTAACCAATGCATTCTAGATTGGAGCTAAGATCCTTGAACCTTGTATGCTTTCTCAACCTTGAGGTTATGTCTCCATTCGGAATATTGATTTTGAAGGCCAATGTTGAGTGTAGAATGATCAAATTCTTGTGAAATCCTATATAATTCATGGTATGATGCTTCATGAGCCTATTTTCAAAATATAGCCTCTTACTTATGATACAAATGTAAAAAGATGGTAGTTCGTATAATGGTATCATCCCACTAATCAATCCATCTTGTGTCCAAATTTATAGGCACAAAATTATAAATATTATTGATATGATCAAGAGTTAACTCATAATTAATATGATTCGTGTTGAGGTAAAACTATGACTTAGAATTTTTGGTTTGAGGTGAGCTCCATTCATTGTAAGAGTAGATGGGCTAATGGTCTAATAGAATGGCATCATCTAAGGTTACATCATCGAATATTTTAATTATTTTATCATGGCCTTATTTAAGGTTGGACCAAGTGAACCAATAATAATCCAACTCTCTTATCCTATGATGATTAGGATTAGAGACCCTGAGTTTATTACATTATATAACCATTCTTCTCATTCCCCTATGTATTAATGCATAAGGAGATGACCTTCCTTATCTTCTTTGTATTCCACCATTTTTTAATACCCATAGAGCTCCTAGTGAATGTCAAGGAGAGAGACTTCCAACCATATCAAAGGAGGGATCTTTCAATGGAATCATTGGAAGCATATATGTTGGCTAACCCAAGAAGTTAGTCATAAAAATAAAAAAGGGTCCACACCTCCTAATGGGTTGATTATCTCCCCAAGAAATAATATTCTATAAAATCTCTAACGTAAATAGCATTATGACTCCTCCATGTCCATTATAATTATTGGATATATGACATAACACACCTATCCAAATTATTTGAGAATCAAATTTAAAAAGAAAAAAAATAATAATAACTTCTTTTAAACATAATAATTCCATATTATGAAAGTTTTGTCAATTCTTCTTAACCATGTATCTATGAGTTAGTTTGATAATACTATGAAAATTCCAAGAGGAAACTATCATGGAAAAGTATAAAGGTGTATGTCATTTCCCACTTCAAGGTCTTCTAGGGTTTTAAACTTGTTAGATATGACAAACTTTGTCCAATTGACAATCGTAAAGTCACCTATCTAAAAATGTTGATGTTTTTATCAAACATACTCTTCATATTTTAAAAGACATGAAATATGGGATTATCTTATCATGGTTATGTATTCAAATTACACCACATAATCCTCTATGTTTGTATTAGTTTCCTTGTAAATGGTTTGTGTTTATTTGGCATAGAAATCCATGGGCTGTGAAATAAATAAGTGGATGTTACTTACAGCATGTGATAGAGGAGTAGTGATATCTTATTCATGTTTGACCTATCTAAAAATGTTGATGTTTTTATCAAACATACTCTTCATATTTTAAAAGACATGAAATATGGGATTATCTTATCATGGTTATGTATTCAAATTACACCACATAATCCTCTATTTTTGTATTAGTTTCCTTGGAAATGGTTTGTGTTTATTTGGCATAGAAATCCATGGGCTATGAAATAAATAAGTGGATGTTACTTACAGCATGTGATAGAGGAGTAGTGATATCTTATTCATGTTTGACATGGATTGATTATATTTTAAGGTAGATTAATTGGCATCTATATCACTTATGGATTGATTCATAGTAGATTGTGGTCTAGATGCATAATGAGAATTGAAATAACTCTTCTGATTAGTCACAATGGTCCATCTATCCCTAATGAAGTTGGTAGGTTTATTCTATGGGAATTTTTCTCTAGGAAACTTGTCAAGATTTAGACATTAGATGCAATTATCTAATTATATGGTCTAAGTATTGATATCATAAATAATTATTTAGAAGATTAATATAAATCACAAGTTTTGATAATCGGTTTTCACAAATATGTATGTTAATGATTTCCATCAAATCCTTGTTCAAGTCAATTTCAACACAAATTCACTTATACAGATAAGCCACATATAACTTGGTTTTTTATGAAAAATGAACAACCCAAAGGTTTTAATTATATATTTAAGAAATCCCTAAAATGGCATACAAAGACTAAGGAACTCAATCTAGATAGGGATTTTAAGCTTGGCTTGCTTGGAGACATGGAAGTCTCTAGTCCATTTGGAAAATACCATTAGGGTACTATAAATGAACCATAGACTATGATTTAAAATATCCTTATAGTGGTTAGTATTAGTAAATCAAAAAAGGAAAAAACATTTAGTAATGTTTTGCACTTCTTCAAGCTTAACTCCATGAGCTTGCTAGTGGTCATGAACCCACTACTTGAGTAAGATCTTAGGTGGGACTCAGCCCATAAATTAATGCACAAGGGTGAATGATTCAAACTAATTTTAATATTTTTTTAATTTTTTCAAATAAAACACAACATTGGGTAAAGGGGTTTCTTGGTTAGAACTAGTACCTCATGGGAGACCTTCAAGATAAAATTTATTAACTTCTTTGGCCCATGATCATCCAAAAATCTATTAGCTAAACATGTGTTAAATGATACAAAATAAAATATGAAAACCATTAATATATGGGGTTATTATGAATGTATCCCAATGTGTAGATTGGAATCCTAACTCAATGCAATAAATGTACAATCAAATTAAAATAATCTTAACTATATCTATGGATGATCGATAGTGTGACAAAAAAGTCTTCAAAATTTAAAAAACCCTAAAAATGGATCTCTCCCCTCATATAATCATATTATATTTAACTTATATTTAGTAATGATCATTAAAAATACTATTCCTCCAATATTTTTTAGGTGAGTTTGTTTGTCAAATCTTATCCCTGGGTTAGGCTCTTCTTAGGTTGAAAATCACATGAAAATTTAAAGAATATTAGAATGTTTTAAAAAGTGATTGAGAAAGTTGTACGATGAGTATGTTTTTTTAATTTCATTTTAAATAAATAAAAAAATTTATGTTAATAAAGGGGATTAAATTTTATAGGACTTCCATAAAGGAAACATCCCCTCAACATTATCTTTAAAGGCTATAAATGAGTAATTGCACTCCAAGTTGTATTGGGTATGTTGACAAGGAATCACAATGAAAAGTTTTTAAAAAAATTAAGTAAATATAATAATATCAAACAAAAAATTAGAATCATTTCCTTTTGTCAAATAATGTAAGGAATGTTCATGCCTATGATGGTAATTAGAGTTTAGATGTCATGCATAGACCTTAAATAAGTTAAAGAGAACAATATTTTTACGGTAGGTTTTGAAGTACACAATAAATTATGTATATTTTTATATATCTAAAATTAAAATACAACCAAAATTATGTAATACTAATTTATGGTGGGAAAATATACAAAGAGTGAAAATTTTCTCATGGACATGTTTGAAAAGTTGTGGGAAAATACTACATAAGGCACACAAATTATTTGATGAAATATCTCAAGAAAATTTCACAAAATTGGATTTTACAAGGAGGTTTTGTAACTCTTATAACCAATGAATCCACATTAAATAAGATACCCTAACCAAATTAAAAAATACAAAATGTATTTTACATCCTTTTTATGTCTCTTTATGAACATATTCCATCAGTCGTAATCCACATGCTCACCCCTGCTCTCATCCATACATCACAGGTGTACCTTTATTATATTTGATCTGTTGATACAATAGTGAAGTGTAATAATAATTTTAAACATATAAATATCCACATGAAACAATAGTTATATAAGTAAACCCCTATCATGATAATTAAATATTTTTTATAGTTAAAACAAAACTCTAAATATATTTATTTTATTAGTCCTACATGGAAAAAAATACTTAATTTGATGTTTAAATAAAAATAAATTCCTAAATTTAATGTTTAAATAAAAATGAATTCCTATAAAGATAATTTGTTTCTCACTTATGACCACAACATTTGAACTGAGGACTATGTGGAGACATAGAGACACAAATTTTGAAAGTATTCAAGTTGAATGTATCAACATCTATTATATAATTATAAAATATAATGTTCTTTACAAAATGTAAATTTAAGTAAAATAAAAAATTAATACATCTTAGCATATATATATATATATATATATATATATATATATATATATACACATACATACATATGTATATATACTCAAATTTAATCATTAAATTCTTGACTATGTTTAATCTTGACATCTTTACTTGACCTATTCATTATTCCGTTAACTTGAAATCTCTATTAGATCCTTCATTATTATACCCATTATCTTGAAATTATTTAAAACATCATTCAAGCATCCCTATTCTACTTATATATTACGTTAAACAAGTTTCAACAACTTTTTTACTTTTAGGAAAAGAACGCGTTAGATGAACATGGTCATGGTATGGTCTTATGCACTAGTGCACCCTTGTCCAAAGTGATATAACAGTCACTTTTTGAATTTGAGATGCTCCATGTTAGCCCTCCTAAACTTTTATAAAATTTGGTCAATGAAAATATTCTAAAATTTTTACTACATAATCAAATCAAAGTCACTCAATACACCACTTTTGAAACCCTTACAAAAATCATTACACATTTAGCAAAAGGGCACTAATCTTTCCAATTCAACTTATATTTTATTACATCATTCATAGACTAAGTTTGATTTTTTTTTTTTTTAGGTCAAAATCACTCATTATCAATAACTCAAATAAATATATAGTTGGATCATATATAAAATATCAAGAGTCACACTTATTTTATGAGGGAGAACTACATTGGCTTGAGGCCCTTTTGGGCTATGTAGGTAGCACTGAGATTATGCAAGGTTTTCTGAGGATAGTTTGGCTATTCCCCTTAATTTATTTTCCCATTTTTATTTTATCTTCATTTGGTTTATTGTGTAGTAACTATTTTTTTACTTTTGTATGTATTTCACATGTCAAATAAACTATCATAGATCATCAACAATACATATTTGATATTCACACATACCCAAATATAAAATCACCCTTAAATTCAACTCAAACACTACGATGGTTAAAGGACAAGGCCATAATGTGGTCATGTCCTCCTATCCCAATACATTATAAAATTATAATCTCAAGTGTGACATAATTCACATGTAATTCTCATTAGTTTCCCATTAGTGATCAGCCTACACATTTAACATAAATCAGATTTGAACTAGGTTTGCATATTTCATTATTTATTACTATTTATAAATCATTTCAAATTATTTATTCTACATTTATATACTATATATTATGTATATATAATTATATTTAAATAGTTTGATGTTTATTACATTTTATTGATAAATAAAAAATAACATTAAACATTATGTAGAACCTATATGTTATTTAGAAAACTATTTGTTGTTTGCTTTATTTTTGTCCTAGGATTTCATACAATTTTTTATAAATTCCTGACATTGAAAGAAAATAGTCTTCAACTTTGGATATTAAATCTAAAACCATGATTCAATATTATTTAACCTTGGATCTTAATCTAACACTTAATAAATTATATTGTCACCTTAGATTACATATAACACTAAATTTATTTATTTTTAATTCGAGTTGAGTTTTTTGATCTCTATACACATATAATTTATTTTTTCTTTTCTCTTTATTTTATATTTCTTGTTTCTTGTTTTTAGAATCTATGTTCTGGAAGTATTAAAAATACTTAGTGACTATCATTATAGTCTAAGTGGTGGTTTGGTTTAAAAACACCATGGTGTGAGGGGTGTTGCCCCAATACTCAATCCATTGTATAATGCTAAAAATAGAGTTTAGTTTCCCCATAGCTCATGGTATATGGAACTTGTTTATACCATAGAAAGCCTCTTTTATTTGTTTTATTTTTGGTGTACCTAAGAGGAGAATAACTCCCAAGGAAATTACTCTCACCATACCCTCAAAGATGGGATAGTGGGCTACATGCATGATTTAGCCTTTATAGTTAGTGCTCTAAAATATTGGGCAAACACTAATCTATGAATGAGAAATTATATGTGATAGTCCACACAATCACTAAAACCCTTACTTATATTACCTATTATACCTTCATTTTTTCTTGTATTATATTCATAGTCATTATCTCTTTTGTACATGCAATATTACTTGATAGTAATAATTTGTTTCTTATATCTAAATTCATTATATATGTCATGGACAGTCATAGTAAATATGATAAATATTTTCATCCTCTAGATTAGTTATTCTCTACTCAGGCTATGCCTTTTATTATTATTATGAATGGATAAACTATAATAAACAAAAACTTAACAAATAAGAATATATGGATTATTTTACTTTGATGATGTAACAATAAATAGACAATATGATTTTGATGCATCCTTGAAACATTAATACATATAACCAACTACTCAATTTGATCTTAAGGAATAAAATACACCTCTTGATTCATCCTTAAATCCATCTTGAGATTCATCTCTAGTTCCCTTTTCTAATCTCCCTCTTTGGTTACACATCTACAATACTATTTGGATTTACCTTTTGACTCAACATGAATCTCTATTCAGATTCATCTCTAGATCCTTCTTTAGATATCCCTCTTGATTCATTATTGAATCCCTTTTGGTTACACCTCTAGAATCCTCTTTGAATTTACCTTTTGTCTCATCCTTGAACCTCTCTTTATATTTATCCCTATATCCCTCTTTAGGTTCACATTTATATTCTCTTCAATATTCTCCTTCATATTTTTCCTTGAATACTAATTTAGAGAGCAAAGAGTATACTAAAAATGACTATATACTCTCTCTAAAATTTTCACCTATCGTAAAATAGGATGAACCTTATCCTTGCACATCTAAATTATCTTTCCACCTTGCTAATTTAATTTATCTCATCCACACTTAAAAAATAAACTTACATAAAATATGCTTAAATAAAGATTATGTTATTCATGCACAAATTATTGCTTCTCTTTCTCTAGAAGTGCAAATGAATTCTAATAACCATGATGTTATTTATTCTCCTTTACAATTGGTGTATATTAATCCTACATGTCATATCTCTTACCCTTTTTAAATTTATGAGGATCAACTCATTTCCTCTTCCGTTAGCACATCACAAGTTACCATTGAAAACAATGACATTCCTTTCAACAAATCTTGTGATTTTTTATCTACTTCAATCTCATGGTGGTCTTCCCATGATGTTATTCTTATGACCCAATTTCATAACCCTATAATCATTTTATTATATCATGATAATGCATCTCTTACTAATAATATTATTTCTAATGATCTTTCTCAAAAAGAATCAAGTGATTCATACATATCCAATGAATCTCCCAAACTAAAGGACGAGACTATCTTTCTACTTTATTATCCTATTATAAATACTGTTCCATTGGATAAAATTAATAATAAATTTTAACCATTAAATGAACCTAATAAAAACCTCAACATGCCTTTCCAATAATTCATATCCTTAATTCATGTTGTAGTTTTTTTAAAGATAAATTACATCACTTATCCTTAGAGAATAAAGCATATCATGTTTGGGTTGACTCAAATGTAGTATATGGTAATCACGTTGTGCATAAAATTTTATATGAAAATTTACCTCGTAACTTCCACATGCCTAAGTTTTCTACACTCAATTTAAGTTGGGATCCTTATCTACATATTAGAGCTTTTCGAGAAACCATTAATGGTTACAATGGTAGTCATATATTATTACAATTATTTACTAAGAGTCTAGTGGGGTGTGCACTTGTTTGGTTTCAATATATCCCTAGTAGATACTTAAATATATATAGAGAGAGAGTTATAAGAATATTATTGATACTTTATACCAAAAATAAGGGATCTAGGGTCACTTATGAGTGAATGCATTCTTTCAATCAAGGAAAATTTGAGCAAGTTTATGTTACATTTTAAGATTTAAGACTAGTATACATCAATTAATTTACCAACCAACCAATTTTAAATTATAATTTATTTTTATATGGGTTTAATTTATCCAATAAAATATAATTTAGTCTATTATACTTGTGAATCATTTATATCTCTTTGTTATGAAGCCTTAACACTAGAGGAAGAATGAGGTCTTGTTCATGTATCAATCAATATGGATAGGTACATTGTATTACATAAAGAAGATTCACATAATAAATTCCAACCATATAATATAAACACACATATTCTCAATACAATTAAAAAGTTAAATCACAAATTTTCTTATACTAATGCACATGCTAAGGATATACTAAACAAGCACACTTGACGTTCATAATACAGTGAATAAGGTTGAATCCAGCTTTGAACATGTCAAAGTATTAAATAAATGAAAATAATCCATTAATAAAAATAATAATCACAATAATTATTATACATAAAGGAAGGTGTAACCTCTAAAATTCATTTCTAATGATCACCCACATGATGTTTTAAATAAATTATTAAGTAAAACGTTAATCAAATTACTACCTAATTATTATCACCCTCCTCATTGTTTGAAAAACATTAAGGGCCAAACATTTTTACTTATCATGGATTTAATATACATCATGATAATTATTGTTATGTGTTACAATAAAATCTAAAATAACTTACAAATAAAAGGATTATCTCATTTCCAACAATTCATAATAGGCTAAACCAGTCTAAATATTTATATTTCAAATCTCCAAATGTTACCCAAAATATTTATAAACAATTTTAAATACATGATACAATAATTTAAAAGGATTTTATTAATGAAAAAAATCAAGCTAAATATATCATTGATAATTCACACATTAACAATATGGTCAATGAAAAAGCATTACCATAAGAGGTTTCTAATATATAAAATTTACAAATTTCAAAAGTGTCAACTAATTTTCCTACACAAGCATGGATTCCTAAATCAAATTAGTTTAAAATTGAGTAGAAATAAATAAATACACATAATGAACAAACTATTTCATTTACAATCAATGAAATAACAACTAATTATTTTGCATTCATTTTCCCATTAAGTTGGTAATTTATTTAATAGTAAATGCTCAAATACCAAAAAATAGATAGAATGAATTATTTCTAAGTATTTCATTTCATATCAACATAAAATAATTCAAGCATACAAAAAAACAAAATTTTCAAATATATATATTAAAATTATTTTCACTTGGGGAACTTTCCCTCTTAATTTTCAAACCAATTCAAATAATCCAAAATAATATCTCATAATGATTTCACTATACATTATTTATGGTAGTCCACTTACTTACTATTACATATCTATCATGTCTTCAATTAAGCTCACACGATCTCATCAATCGAATTCTACATAATACACAAGCATACATAGTCTCTTTCCCATTGGGGGCATGTACATCCTTATCTACATATTACTCGCCTTCCCTCTCGATACACGTTATGATTGAGCACATTATTGTGGATTTTTTGAATCCCTCCAATTTATTATATTTTTTAAGCCTTTCTTCTTATCTTTTTACAAAATTTTCAATTCCATTCTTTCAAAAAAAATCAAATATGGAAAAAATGCAAAAAAATAAAAATGTTTAAAAAAAATCCAAATCAATATCTCAAAAATATTTTTGCATGGTGCTAAGTTGACTTCTTTCTATATGTTATTTATTTTTTATTCAGAAGGCAACATATTTTAGTTTTCACTATACACAACTTTTCATGAGGTATTTGAGTATGATACAAGACATAATATTACATGGTTTTTTGATGTTGGGCTTCCCTTTTACCCAACAACCTTGTTGAGCTAAGGGCATCTCTTCATTCTCCATGAACACTTTAAATAGGTTGTACCTATATAAAACCTTTATACCATGTCGAGCTATATACAAATGTTTTGTTATTCACTCATAATTTATAGTGTGTTATAATGAATAAGATGTTTGCTAGAGATGACATTTATACATATGGTTGATGTAGACTAGTCTCATTTGCTCTATGCTTCTTTACAAAATTATTACTTTAGTACATGTTACATTATAAAATTACATGTTTATTGTGCATAGACCTTGGCTTTGTATGTGAAACATATACATGTTCTTTCTTATATGGCACCATCATGCTATATGAGTGTGGCCCTTGGCCTCATTTATTTATGTGACATTCATATGTTTATTTTATGTGGCCTTTTGGGCCCTAAGTGTGACATTTTATGGAATTCAATGTTATATCTATCTAGCACATGTTTCACTAACAATTCAATGTTATATTCAATACCATGATGAAATACATTTTAAATGTTCACATGCTCCTTATGTGCTTCAATTCTATATCTATCAAACACATTCTTCATGTGTAATTAAATGCCTTATTCAATATTATGATGTGATACAATTCAAATGTTCACATGGTACTACATGATTAAATATTTCACATATTCTACAAGTTTTATTTTGAGATAAGTGACTTGTAGGTTGTGTCTCTCATCTCAAAATGGGGGCATCACAATGGGCTTACCCAAGAATTCAAGTCCTCATGAGAAACATTTTAGATTTATGATAGTACACATTTTTAGATCTATATTACATATGAGAATTTTTAGATTATGGAGACATATGACATGCACGTGCACTTATTCTTAAAATTACTTTAGTAGATATTCACATGCACTTGATGCATATGTATGGACATATGAAAAATAGTTATAGTTTTATGTTACATAATTCTAACAATTACAAGTTTAATTGGAATTCTATATGAATGCAGTATAGATATAAGGAGCATGATATACATTCATGTTCATGTTTCTACAATTTAATTTTTAAATTTCAATTTTTTTAGTTAAATAAGTTTCAAAGGTACAAAGTTTCAAATTGAATCTAGATTTGTATGTAGTGGTTTGATTCATAAAGTGACAAGTGAGCCACAATAGAGTTTAGTGACACTCAATGTGTATGGTTTTAAATTTTTGAACCTGGTGCATGGTTCCACCTTTTTCATTATTTATCATTAGAGTCTAGTGACACTCGATAATTAAGAATTTACCCTTCCTTAAGAGAAATCTTCACAAGTGAAATCATACCCTTATCCAATTCAAAATATTCACTCGTTCAGAGTTGATCACTCTCAATTTCACCATAATTTCAAACCCTACAAGGTGGTATGGTTACGATTTAGTGACACCCAATGGCCTACCACTCATCCTATCACCACTTTAAAAATTGTTTTTATCCCTGGTCATGGAATAAATAAGGTTGAAATCACCCTATTTGCACTCCAAATGATCCAACAAAGGAGCACACACTTCTCTAATATCAATTTACATGGAAAATAGATTGAATACTCTTTAGGCGTATCCTTTCCTTTCTCTCCTTTGAAATTTGAAATTTCAATTTTTAGATTTTTAATATTCAAATATGAATAGTAATTAATTTCAGTGTCATTTTTATAGTTTTTACATTGAGGCACCTATCACATTCAAGCTTCACATTAAAATACAAAGTGTGTATACAAACTTAGGTTCACATCTCCTTTATTCTAATAATTTCACTTCATTTCATCACTATAATAATAATGGGGTGGGGAGGGGGAAGTGCTTGCTAATGTTTAATCTTAACATATTTACCTTACTTGACCTACTTGTCATTCTGCTAACTTGAAATCTTTATGAGATCCTTTACTATTATACTCACTCTATTTAAATTACTTAAAACATCATTCAGACTTCCCTATTTTTATTATAGATTATTTTTGATAAGTTTCAATAATTTTTGTCCTTCTAGGACAAGAATGCACTAGGCAGACAGGACCATGGTGTGACCTTGTCCAAAGTTATCTAATGATTACTTTTTGAATTTGAGACACTTCATGCCAGCCCTCATGTGATTTTAGAAAATTTAGTTAATGTAATTATTCTAAATTTTACACTATACACATCAAAGTCACTCAATACACCACCTAAAAAGCCTTCCAAAAGGCATTGAACACTGAGTAAAAGAGCACTAATGTTTCCAATTAAAATTCTAATATATTACAGTAGTCATAGGCCAAGTCTAATGTTTTTTGTTTTATATCAAGGTCACTCATTGTAAATCATTAAAATCAATCTATCTAGTTGTATTCATGTAGAAAATATCAATATTTTCACACTCACTCTAGGAGGGAGAACTACATTTGCCTAAGGTCCTTTTGTGTTATGTAGGTAACACTTAGATTATGTTTCTAAAGATAGTTTGAATATTCCCCTTTCCCAATTTTCCCCTTTGTATTTTATATACATTTGGTTTATTATGTAGGAACTAGGGTTTTACTTTTGCAAGTCTTTTACGCACCAAATCCGCTCTTACAAATTACCAACAATGCATATTTGATAATCACACACACCCAAAAAGAAAAATTACCTTTAAAGTCAACTTAGACACTACTAAAATCAAAGGATAAGGCCATAGTTTGGTCCTATCCTCTTAGTATTCTCATGTCCCAGAACATTGTAAAATGTGGATCTCATGTGTGACATAATTTGCATATTGTTCTCATCAGTTCCTCACTAGCGATCATCCTACATAGTCAAGATAAATCAAATCCAAGATAGGTTTACATATTTCATTATTTATTACTATTCATAGCTCATTTAAAAAAATGTATTTTACATTTATATTATATATATTCTATAGATATAAATCATACTTCAATAGTTTGATGTTTATTACATTTCATTATTAAATGAAAAAGAACATTAATTAATGTACTAGTCTAAGACCTAGTTTAAGAGAGGATAAACATTATAGATCTTACACATTAAAAATAACCTTTGGACCACATGATAAATATTTTTTTATTTTAAGTTAATAATAAAAACTATCCTCAAAAATTGAAAAAATAAAAACTCCACATCATTGTCGATATGGTAGTGGCTAAGCAAATTTTATCACTTAAATATATATTAACAATTTACCTTTTGGTTTGAGGAGTTTGTGATCATGACACATGTTTACCATCCTATTACCATACACTTAAACACTCCATGTGAATGTTTCGATCAATTTTCATTTTTTTATGGTGCATGGACCCATTATATTATAAAAAATCCAATTCACATATGACTAGTCATAGTGGAAACATTGATTTTATTAAAGTGGGGTCATGTGAATATTATAAATAATATAATGAAATTTAAGGACGTTGTGAACATGTTTGACACTATAATGGACACTTTGATACTTTTCACATACATAGTATTTGAAAATAGTAAATGGCATGATTATAAAATCAAATAGGCATATACTTAAGAAATGACATTTAAACCTACGACCATCATGATCATGTCACTTGGAAGAGATCCTATTTCATGATATATTCACATTTAAGAGAACACTATATGCACTCTTTGTTGATTTTAAAGGCAAAGGAAAATAATACTAGAGACATGATGAGGGTACATTACACATGGTCCCACCACATGGCCACAATATACAGAAAGATGTGCAACATGAGGATTTAGGTGGACATAAAAATGAGTTATGAGATCAACATGTTTGATAAGATCACATAATAGGAATGAATCATAAATGTGAACATCATGGATCCATGACCTTGATAATTTGTAGACACATGATGATCTAGTCTTTTCCAATGTAGTTTGTCCATGTGTTTTTTTTTTTTTTTTTTTTTTGTGTGTGTGTGTGTGTGTG